>CAJGYO010000009.1:105754161-106195402 GCA_904845875.1 Miscanthus lutarioriparius | reverse complement strand
CAATTGTTGTTCATGAAGCTCGATTTCTTATTAATTCTTTTGTAATTATTGTCTCAATATTTTTTGTGCGTAGATGGGTCGAGAGTGGATGCATCTGTCCCGAATGGACAAGCGGTACATGCATGGCGTCGGCGGTTTATCACCAATGCCAAAGCTCAAACGTCGCGAATGGGAACCCCGTCTTACGCCCATGCAAAGATTGAATGAATCATAGGAACTTTCGTCAAATTGAGTCTATATGATCGCACTTGATTACTAGGGGGTTCATGCCAAACTATACGATATGGACTATGCATGGTGAGGTTGGTGTGAATGTTCTCGCAGAAAACGATGATGATGTGGACATGCCCCGGCGTAGCCATCCACGATCTTGACGCGAACCCGGTGTCAATACAGAACCTATGGCCACAAGCATAATAATGTGTTTAGGAACACGCTGGCCGAGCGACACCGAGGATAACGATGGCATTTATCAGTAGCTACGTAATGTAGAGACCAGATGTCTTAGTGAAAGACAGCTGAGAAAGCTACAGAAAATGAGACAAGATGGCAAAACACCATTGTATAGGAATTGTCCAATGAGCAAGCCGGAAGCCAACATCATCTTGTTAGAGTTCAAATCGACAAACGGATTGAGCGATAAAGGCTTGATTTAGTTATTAGGTATAATAAGGAAAATGCTCCCAAAAATGAGTTGCCAGAAAAAAGACATACTTGGCCAAGCAAATGATCTCGCCCCCATCGGCCTCGAGGTTGAAAAAAATCCACGCGTGTTCCAATGATTGCATATTGTACCGTGGAAAAAATACAAAGACTTGGACAAGTGCCCCAAGTGTGAAGCTCTACAGTATAAGGAAGGATGACTGTCAAATGAGGGTACCAAGACCAGAGGAGGTCCCGTAAAGGTCGTTTAGTATTTCTCTATAGCTCCCCAGGGTGCATAGGCTCATTTTGCATGTGCAAAGTCAGCCAATTTGTTATATTTGTCATGGCGAAGAGCGTAAGAAAGATACAATGATGAGGCATCTCGCCAATGGGTATGACTGGAGGACTATCAATACTATGTTCTATAAGGACATCGGTGGAGAGGTAAGGCACCTTTGGTTTGCTTTGAGCGTAGATGGGATGAATCCTTTCGACCAGGTTAGAGGCAATCATAGCACCTGGCCAGAGACGCTCAGATATACAACCTTCCACCTTGGGTCTATATGAAGCGGTCGTACATCCAGATGCCACTACTAATCTAAGGGCCAAGACAACCTAGGAATGACATCGATGTGTTTCTGGAACCAGTGATCGATGAACTAGTGGAGATGTTTCAAAAGGGTGTGCCGGATGTTTGGGGCCGCAGTACAAAAGGAAACATGTCATGATTAAGGAGTACTTATCGCTACAATCACCGACACGCTGGTCGAGGTTCATTATCCGGAGAGAAGACAAAAGGCTATCTTGGATGTGTCGAGTGCTTGGATGACACCCATTCGTAAATCGCCAAATAACTCAAATATAGTTTATATGGGACACCGTAGGTTCCTACCTAAGGATCACCCTTACAGTGAGGAATGATAAAAGATTTCAACGGTACTATTGAGAAACGCTTAGCTCCAAAATATTGAGACGGGCCTGTGATACTTCGAGAACTCTACAAACTAGAGGTTGTCCTTGGGAAGGGGGACAATGCAGTAGCAGCGCCTGATGGGAGCGTTTGGAAGAAAAAATTTGCTTTCTAGAAACTACCTTACTGGCCATTTCTAAGTGTACGCCACTGTCTTGATCCCATGCGCATCACTAAAAATGTGTGCGCTAACACTCTTAACACCTTGATGGACCCCGGGGACATCGAAGATTCACTAGCCACACGCTTTGGACATGCAACACTTGGGAATCGTGAAGGAGCCGCATGCCGTGGAGCTAGAGAATGGCCGCTTGAACTTCCTAGTTGCGTCATGGACATTGAAGAAGGAAGAAAAGCGTGCTTATTTCTTTCTTCAATGAACTCAAAGTCCCGACGCAGACTCTATGTAACCCAAAGAGGCTAGTGAACATGAGAGAACTCAAGTTCAACTATGGCCCTATGAAGGCCCATGACTATCATGTCATTATGACTCAGCTGCTCCCTATTGCCCTACGTGGTATCCTCCCCCCAAAGGTCCATGCCCCGATCATAAAGCTTTGCTCGTTCTTCAACGCGATCTCAAAAAAGGTCATTGATGTGTCCACGCTAGAGCAGCTGCAGCGGGACATAGCCGAAACTCTCGTTAGGCTTGTGATGCATTTCCCACCGACTTACATTGATATCTCATTGCATCTGCTCATTCATCTTGTTGACCAAATTAGATCCCTTGGCCCAATGTACCTACATCAGATGTTCCCTTTTGAAAGATTGATGAAAGTTTTCAGGAGGTATGTTAGGAACAGATTCAGGCCAGAAGGGGGCATGGTTGAAGGATGGTCAACGAAGGAGGCCATTGAGTTCTGCACATATTATCTGGACATCAAAAGGGTCGGAGTTCCAGAATCTCGTCACGAGGGAAGACTACATGGCAAAGGAACGATTGGGGAGAAATCTGTTACAGTAGACAACCCTGTTTCTTTTAGACAGGCATAGTTCGCTATTCTCTAGCAAGCCGAGGGTGTGATGCCATACATTGACGAGCACGGGCAATCGCGCGCAAACTCTGATCCAAGCAGTCACAGGGCTTGGCTGGATAAAAAACATAAGGAGGAATTTGTCAACTAGTTGCGACGTCGCTTACTTGGAATAAAGTTGGGTAATCAACTGGATGCCTTAGCCAATGGACCTTTGAGTACATATCTTAAGTACCAAGGGTATGAGATCACTGGATACACATTTTACACAAAAAAGCAAGATGGAAAGAACACATACCAAAATTGTAGTATTCGTTTTGATGCTCACGACAAAAATGGCAATGTGCAGGCGACATACTATGGTTTCATAGAGGAGATATGGGAGGTTGAAGACAGCTCTTTTTCGCAGCCAGTGGGTCTGGCTCGAGGAAATCAACACTGACAGCGAAGGGTTCACTACCGTTGATCTCACTAAGACCGCATACAGAGACGACCCCTTCGTCCTTGCAAGAGATGTTATGCAAGTCTTCTATGCAAGGGACAACAAGACAAAAGGAAGGCTAAAAGTAGTCCTAGAAGGGAAAAGGAAGATTGTTGGTGTCGATGGAGTGACTAACGAAGAAGACTACAGGGGCTATCAGGAAATGCCTTCATTCAGGGTGAACGTACCCCTACCTATCATTCAAGAGGGTGACGAACCTGTTTACGTATGGCTTGATCACAATGAGGCCCTCATTATTGATGCACCTAAAGATAGTTAGATTATTGTTAACTATGTAATCATTATGCACATAACCGTGAAGGATGTTTGATCCTGATGAAACTCTCATCTCCTCTCTCCTCCTCGTTAATACTCTGCCAACTCAGCAAATATGCCGATGTATCATTTCTAAACTTTATATATGTCTAGACTTCTGATAGAAGGACATTGGGGCGGCCATTCTCTTCTGAGCTACTACTAGTAGTGAGGGATCCACAGCTCCTCAGCGTCACTGGTCCCTAACCAGTTTGTAGTCCCTGCTCGCAATACTCGAAGGAGCCAAGCCCACAATCGGCATTGAGCAAAGGTGTAGTAGCTCCATTCCTCCTCCAACCTTCATTGATCAATGATGTATGTGCTCCTGGAGATGTGAATGGGAATACCTATGGCTTGTGTGTTGACTGTTGAGTGATCCATTTACTTGATGCGTGTACTGTTCCAGTCTCCGGATCAGGTTAAGATGAAGAGGAACGCTAAGAAGGCCACGGAGAAAGAAGGCACACAGAGAAAATTCATTTAATAATTTATAAAATTGAAACAAAAAAATTTGGGCCTCCTGGGACTCGAACACGGGTCTCGGGGGCTAAGTTGAGGGGTCTTAACCGTTGCGCCAGAAGGAGGAGTTCAAAAGAAAACGCAAAGTTATCCTACTTAACACCAAACATAACACCTAACTGCTACACCACATTACTGCCGGTTTGGTCCATGACCCGGCAGTGATGTACCCCATCACTGTCAGTTTACAATCAAAACTGGCAGTGATGAGCTATTTCCTGAAATAAATTAATAATTTATAAAATAGAACAAAAAAATTTGGGCCGTTGGGACTCGAACACGGGTCTCAGGGGCTAAGTTGAGGGGTCTTAACCGTTGCACCAGTAGGAGGAGTTCGTAAGAAAATGAAAAGTTACCCTACTTAACACCTAACTTAACACCTAACTGCTATAACCACATCACTGCTGGTTTCGGCAATGACTCGGCAGTGCTGTACCCCATCACTGTCGGTTTTAATCAAAACTGGCAGTGATGAGCTATTTCTTGAAATAAATTAATAATTTATAAAATAGAACAAAAAAATTTGGGCCGCCTGGGACTCGAACACGGGTCTCAGGGGCTAAGTTGAGGGGTCTTAACCGTTGCGCCAGTAGGAGTTCGAAACAAAATGAAAAGTTATCCAACTTAACACCTAACGTAACACCTAACTGCTACAACTACATCACTACCGGTTGTTCGAACCGACACAGAAGGCTCCATTCACTGTCGGTTTTTAAACTAAAACCGACAGTGATGTGTAGATGCTCCTCACATGCCAACAGTGCTCCCACTGACCACAACAATTGGAACATTGCTCCCACCTACCCCGACAACTTTAGTTCGGAAATAAAATGTACCACGACTGCTGGCCCCTATAAAAAATGGCCCTCGACCGAGAGCTAGCCTCTCCATGCATGTTGGTTTCATCCAGTGCCTTATCACCATGATATAATGTTTTTCTCTCAACAAAAACCACGAGATATCGTTATGCATCGTAGTCCACCAAAATGGTGCACACAAGAGGTACTAGAAGAATGCTATTGAAGATAGAGCAACGCCAAGATTGGAGATGCCATGAGGTTCACAGAGCCATCTGTTCATGGTGCACATTTGGAAAAAGGCCATGTACGGACAAAGGCGGATTAATCGATGCCACCTTGTCATCTCCAACCAAGATAGCTCGTAGACCACCTCGGTCTTCTTTGCTTTGCCCCTAGTTGGTGCTAGAAGAATGCTATTGAGGTGGTTACATTATAATGTGTTGATACACATTGATTGTAACATTGACATGTACTCAAATAGGTCTATCGTATATGAAATTTTAGTGTAAGGTCTTTATTATCGTATATGTAATTTATTTCTAATTTTTTTGTTATTTTTGATGTATTTCATTACTATCTAAATAAATATATCATTGTTGTTAAAACTTTCCCACTGTACGATCTAAATAAATATATCCTTTACATATATGCACATTCACTGTCGGTTCTACTTACAAACGGGCAGTGATATTAACTTTCATTGTCGGTTCTACTTAAAAACCGACAGTGATGTTAAGTTTCACTGTCGGTTCTACTGAAAAACTGGCAGTGATGTCCATGCCCCCCTATATACAACAAACTGCTGGCCACATACATCGATCCCACCCACCCACGAACTCTCACAGTCTCATTTCTCCCGTTTCACTCTCACTTCTCAAGAAATCCACTCTCTATGTGATTTGGTCATGGCTCCTGCATTTTTCAATGGTATTGAAATGTTGTCTTCTCCAATATTCTATCTATATTCATTTCATCCATATTTATATTCATGTTTCTTTGCATTCTACATTTATATATATTATTATTCCTTGCATTCGATCTATATTTAATTATGTTGCCACATTTTACTTGGAAGATTTTTTTGTGCATATATTTTATGTTCATATTTTTTGGCATTTTATCGATCAGGTGGTATAAACAACGGACCTCCCCCACCACAAGAACTACGTTTCCACCCTGGCGATGAGCCATTCGCTCCTAATGTGGCCATTCTGTTCCAGCTATTGTATGAAATATTTTCCAACATCTTTTGTTTTTTTATGCTAACAAATAAGTGTAATTAGTTTAATATCATTGTTGCATACATATATGTCATAGACTATATCCCCAATAGATTGGCTGCGAACAACACTTAGCTAGTTCTTTATCTCGGACATCGTCGAGAACACGGCATCTAATGCAAGTGGTCGGCTATGGACGTGTGAACCCATTTTTCCATCCCTTTGAGGGGTGCAAATCATCGGAACCATATCCACGACACGGGAAGACAGAGCCCGGATGTGATAAGCGCCCAATTCAGTGCCATGCGCATCTATTTAGAGGCACTTCGACGTGTTTGCTATGATGTGCCTGATTTCTCGCACTTCAAGGCACTTGCTTTGAATGCTGGTGATATCCCCGTCCTGCAAGCAAGCGAATGGTTTGCGAGCTACAACCGTGTGGATGTGGTAAAATGGTCAGTTATACCTGAGTCGTGGTTATTTGTTGTTTGTTATGGTAATAACATTCTCTAATTTTTTTTCTCCGCATGCAGATTGCGCTCTAGGACCTTACCTATGCTGCATGTGGCTTGTGGGCCGTTCTAGACCAAGCTACGGAGCAACTCCGGTACGATTGGGACTTCTGCAATGGTAACCTCGGCCAGCTCACTATAGAAGGATGCCAGTACCGCATAAGGATTACTAGCAGGGGCAGTGGTCATTTAGTAGGTTACATCTATGGCCGACCATTCTTTCGGTATTGTGAGGCACGAGAGAGTGCACTCATACGGGCATTGGACTTCAACGATACAAGCGGATACATAATCCGTGACATCAATTACCATATATGGCTATAGAGGCTTGTTAGTGTGCGTGGCCCAATCGAACCCGGTAGTGATTCCGATAGTAATAAATGTTTATTAGGTTGTTTTCAAGCTCGTAGTTTAATTGGGTTCTAATTTTAATTTGTCATGCATGTAATTCGTGTAACATTTGTTGGGCAACTAGAAATATACATTCCGGTGTCGTATTCGTCTGAAACTTTAGTTTGGGAGTTTCCGGAGATGGTTTTTCGCTTTCGAGGTTTAATTGAATTTCCGCCTTGACGACACCGCTTTAATTATAGGTTGAACCGAGTCTACCAATTAAAAAGATCCAAAATGGTGCCAAACTTTTACACAGTAGCTAATGTGCCCAAGGGATAAGAATTTTGTGGAGGTGGATGAAAAAATCTATTGGGTCCAAGATGAAATTCACCCTCTTTTGTCTCATTTAGCACATAGAAAAATATAATAAATAAAAAATTGATTAGAAAAATCTAAGATCCTATGTGGGGTCTTAATTTGGGTGTACAAGCTGCCAAAAAAATATCAAGCCATTTCGACATAGGTGGTGTATACATGCTTCATAGAGGTACATGTGCCCTTTCATCGAACCATGACTATACACATAGGTTATCAAGGTTTCTGTGGTTCATACACATTCCGGTGTCATATTCGTCTCAAACTTTTTCTTAGGCTTGCACGTGCCACGTGTGAAGAAAACACCTAGTTTGGGATTTTCTGAAGATGATTTGCTACTTTATGAGGTTTAATTGAATTTCTGCGCGACGACACCGATTAATTATAGGTTGAACCGAGTCTACCCACGAAAAAGATCCTAATGGTGCCAAACTTTTACATGTGCTCTAATGTGCCATAGGGATAAGAATTTTGTGGAGGTGGATGAAAAAATCTATTGGGTCCAAGATGAAATTCACCCTCTTTTGTCTTATTTAGCACACAGAAAAATATAATAAATAAAAAATTGATCAGAAAAACCTAAGATCATGTGTGGGGTCTTAATTTGGGCGTACAAGCTTGCCAAAAAAATTTCAAACCATTTCGACATAGGAATACATATGCTTCTATTTATTCAGTATATAAAAGAATTTTTTAATATATATAAACATCACTGTTGGTTTCAAAAAACCGGCATTGATGAGAATAAACCGACAGTGATACTAGTTATCACTGTCGGTTTATTTTGAAAACCGGCAGTGATATATAAAAAATTAAAAAAAATGTGCCAGCCCTCGGGTTCGAGCTCGGGTCTCGCCACTGAGTTCGTAGAGACTTAACCAACTGCGCTAGTATAGGATATGTGCCAAGGGTTATTTACTTTTCGCTTTTGACCTTTAGGCCGCTTAAAAATTAAAAATAGAACAAAAAATTTGGGCCATGCCGGACTCGAACACGGATCTCGGGGGCTAAGTTGAGGGTGTTAATCATTGCGCTAGTATGAGGAGTTAGAAAGAAAACGAAAAGATATCCTACTTAACACCTAACATAACACCTAACTGCTACAACACATCACTGCCGGTTTGGGCAATGACCCGGTAGTGATGTACCCCATCACTGTCGGTTTACAATCAAAACTGGCAGTGATGAGCTATTTCCCGAAATAAATTAATAATTTATAAAATAGAACAAAAAAATTTGGGCCACCTGGGACTCGAACATGGGTCTCGGGGGCTAAGTTGAGGGGTCTTAACCGTTGTGCTAGTAGGAGGAGTTTGTAAGAAAAATGAAAAGTTACCCTACTTAACACCTAACTGCTACACCACATCACTGCCGGTTTGGGCAATGACCCGTCAGTGATGTACCCCATCACTGTCGGTTTACAATCAAAACCGGCAGTGATGAGCTATACTAGTATAAAAGAGGCGCGGGTTGAAATTATCCAAATTCATTCAACCCCGCGCCAACCCCTCCCTCCACGCCACGGAGCACCACCTCAGCGCCGAGCACCGCCCACGCGCCGTCCACCACCCCCACGCCGAACCTTCGTCCCATGCCGGAGCAACGCCCCACGCCATCCACCGCCCCAAGCCGGAGCACCACGCCGTCCGTGCCAAGCCAGAGCACCGTGCCGTCCGGAGCACCGCGCCATCCGTGCCACGCCGGAGCACCGCGCCGTCCGTGCCAAGCCGGAGCACCGCACCATCCGTCCCCACCGCCGAGGCCTTGAGAGCGCCATGCGACAGTGCTTTCCCACCCCACGGTGAGTGCGTGGCTCACTGCCTGCTATGTGTCGATGAAATGTCCCACACTGCTTACTTGAATCAAGAGAGGCTTTTCATTTACCAAGTACTACAGCTTATTGTTTGATATGATAATTTACTTGCCATAATTTATGTTACTGCTACTTTATTGCAATGCTAGCATACAGTTTCATCATGAATGTCTAGTCTGTAGTGCCACCGATGCTCAATGTTTTTGGATGTGAGGATGGAGTATATATATTTTAGACCTATAGAACTAATATATGTACATCTGGTTAAATAATATCTACTATACTCTAGTTTTTAAAATGCAACAGACCCCCACAACCATCAGAGTTTGTCTCCGGTGTTTGCACATTTTTTTTAAATCATAATGCCATTATTTGGGAATTGGGACCAGAAAACGATATGATAGACTCCAAAAAAATTAAGTTTTTCAGTGCACACATGGGTGCTAGCTGTCACCATTTTACACAGTATGATAAACTGCCTTTTTTCTTGAGTCACATTGAACATACCAATATTTTGAAGATAGCTAGGGTTTTACATGTACATTTGACATTATTTGCCACTAGGAACCTAACTCAATGCCAGATTACATTGAGTTTTTTGCATCCACGCATGGTATTATTTTCAATCAAGCTCCATCGGATGCAAATTTCCCTGTTTTTCTTGCCTAATTCCAGGAGTTGAGGTGCATGATCCCAACAATATGGCAAGATCCACTTTGGTCCCTATAACTGTTTTTTGCCTTTTGAATTAAAAAGGTCATGCTTTAGCTAAGAGGCTTTGCATGTGTGGATGTTCTAGTTCTAGGCATATATGGATTCTTTTTCTTCTGTTGCTAATTTTGTTCATGTGACCTAGTTTTTTTTTATCTAATATCATTTACAATCTAGATCAGTAGGTGTGTATCATTTACAAAATTAAAGGTATTGATTTACTGCAGTTCAGCCTGTAATGATCGTTCTTTCTTTTTTGAATATGTACTCATCATCTTTAGTTTACTGTTTGCTATTAGTGATATTTGTTACAATACACGAGCATATATAGTCCAGTTGCAAAAAAAACATATATTTTATATAGCATAGGTGCAGTTTTTAGTCCAAATGAGTCATTTGCTTCTCACTTGTCTAAACTGAGCCTTAAGCTATCGAAGATGGCACAATAGGGCATAGCAGATCATGTGTCTTTGCTTCTCTGGTACCTAGGTTGACGTGAGTATTAGAGAGCATAGATGCATTCCATTAGTAAATTTTATCAGTCGGCAAGCTGCAGTTCCATCTTTTGCTCCTTGTATGCATGTTTGTGCGTCACATGAATAAATAGGTTAGTTCAGATTTGCCCATCACTAGTACCTGGGCAGTGCGCTTGTAGTAGTAGCTGATCTGAGGCAAGTATGGCAGGAAAATAGAGCTTGGAGGATGAGTAAGATTAAATAGATTTAGTTTGGCCATATAACTTGAATAATAACTCTTGTTCAGTGAGTTACCATTACCACTTACCACATGCCTAATTTACTTAAATGTATAGGCAACCATGGCATGGTATGTAGTGCATGTTGGTCACATGCCTGGGATTTATCAAACCTGGGAAGATTGCTATGCTCAATTCAATCGCTACCCTGGTAATTTGCACAAAAAGTACAACACAAAAGTTGAAGCTTTGAGGGCCTACTATAGTCATCCGGCCTACCTTGCAAACCATGGCCATCCATAACTACACCGGAGATTGAAGAGAAGCCACCACCGAGATGTGAAGATTAGGATAATTGCTCCATGGTCTTGGAAAGATGTCATGCTTTTATTTATGGCTATGGTCATTGCTTTTCTTATTTGAAAATTGATGTAGGCTTAGTTTCGTAGAACAGTAGGTTGACTTTGTTGTATGTGGACTTATTATTAGACTTTGCATTAAACATATTATATATATATATATGAACATATGCTATTAGTAGTTGTCCGCAGCCAAAACTAACCACGATCGTGTCACAGGCATGACTCATCATCGCCTGTTACCTCGTCGCCGAAGAACAGATTGGCAACAAGAAGCGGTTGATATCGCTAGGGACGGAGAGCCGCATGATCCGACAAGCGGTGACGGTGTCCATCCGGACGGTGAGAACGAGCAGCCATGGACCCCGTCCGCCCGCCGATCTAGGTCAAAATGACCAAGATGGCCAGGTAACTTTGGTATCATGTGACTATGTAGCCACACACGCTAATCAATTAAGAGGGTCATAGCTTACTTGGTGTCTCTAGCAGGAGCCTCCGCCGGCCGAGGAGCCAGAGGGTTCGGGTAGCAGGAAGGCCAGATCCAAGCGAGGCGTGTCAAAGATTCCTGTTCGTAGGAACGCACACTGGCACATTACTGAGTTCGATGAATTCGGGGATCCACTCTCACCGCCTATAGCTTTGACCAAATACAAGACTATCCTCGGGTTACTTGTTAGGAACTTCATCCCGATTAGGTACAGGAAGTGGATTGGGAAAGATGATAACCAGTGGAGGGTTCCTGAAAGTGAGAAGGATTACATATGGGATGTCAAGATCCCAGAGTATTTCACTTTCCCAACCGAGTATGACAGGGAGTTAGTCAAGAAAAAAGCAAAAGAAATCATGGGGACATGCTTCAAGAATTTTAAGGGGACATTGTACAAGAATTTTGTCCTCCAAAATAAAGAGTCAGATTTTGATGGTGGACAGTTTAGCAAGCAGAAGGACTTCTGCAAGGATTTTAAGGAATATAGGTTATCTGAGGAGTACTTAGAACTAAGCAGGAAGAATAAGGAGAATTCATAGAAAGCGACAAATCCTCATCATCTCGGCTCTCGTGGCTATGCCAAAAAGATGCCAGAATTTGAAGCAGAACTTCAAAAGATAGATCACCTTGCTGAGGAAGGCATTCAGGTTGAGACCACCGATTGGGAGCCCAGATCGGTATTATACTATATGGGGAGGAATGTACGGCACGCCGAGGACGGGAGCTTTAACTCCTCAAATCAACCCATGAGCGAACTCATCCAGAGGATCTCCCAGGTAACTGAGGAGGTGAGGCAAGGGACTCGCACTTCTAATTGGGAGAAAGACGTGCTCACCCAAGCACTCGGAACCAAGGAGCACCCTGGTCGCACTAGAGAAACTGGTGTTGTTCCTTGGAAACTAGCATTACCCCAAGAATCTAACACTTACTAGAGCCGCTTGAGGGGTAGAGCAGAACAGGAGGCAGAGTATTTGAGGAGACTAAAAGAGATGGAAGATAGAATGGAAACACAGATTGAGGCAACTGTTGAAGCGTGAGTCGAGCAAATTTTGCTGTCCAAGGGGTCAGGAGTACCACAAAACCCTACTCCTACTGCCTTTAGCCCATAGTTTAGGGGTCACAGCAGCTGTGGATCGACCCCACTCGACGAAGAAGAGGCGAATGTGCCTCTTCCGGTGGACGACATCACTGAACCCGTCAATGTCAAGTTGTACATCTGTCAGGAATGGACAAAGGACAAGGTGGTGCTCGGCCCGGCCTGACCTGCGGGAGACAGGACAATTAATGGCCACCCAATTCCATAGGGGTACGCTTGCGTCACCATTGACATAATACTTGATAAGAAGTATAACAAGATACCCATTGAGTACCCGTAGCGGAAGACAGGCGAAACTTGGTCAAAACAAGGGCTCTCAAGTGGCTCTGGCATAGCGCTTCATTAAGCTTGACCACCAATTGTCCTCTCGATGATGACGACGACTACGAGTCTTCGCCCACCCATGATGATCACTCACCATCTCCCAACATTGCTCACTCCCTCCTCATTCGGAGCCATCACCCCCGAGAAGAAGACAGAGGTCTCCTTCTATTCCTCCTCGTCCGACTCCATCTTCATCAGCCTCGAGAAAAGAGACTCCTCCTCCTCCTCCTCCTCCATCTTCATCAGCATGTGGGAAAACAAAATTCTCGTCGACATCCTCCTCCTCCTCCACCTTAGCCTAAAACAAGATCAAGGACATCCTCGCAGTCGTAGAAAAGGTCTTTGGATTCGGTCGCTAATGCTCCCAAAGTGGACCAACAAAAACCAAAAAAAGGTTGTTCAGTGGTAGCGTTACCACCTTGATAAAAGAAAAATTTACAGCACACATCTCGAAGGAAGATTGTGTTAGTTTCTTCAATCTCTGTGCCTCACTGCCTTCGTTTTTGTTGAAGTTCGAATTCAAAAGACAAACATAGAATAAATACGCTACAACAAGAGACGAAGAAATAATCAATAAAGATTTAAGGAACATACAGAAGTACGTCGAAGACAACCCAGGATTAACCATGGAAGAGGCCGCGAACATCTATTATGATGTATAAGGGACGGGAACACCGGCAATGAAGTATGAAAGGGGCAATCTTTTGGTTCCCGATAATGAGTATAAAAATCTAACAACATATATGCATCAGTTACATGAATATTACATGGCTCAAGCAACAGAGACGGACGACTTTGGTTTTGAGGTTATTATCCGTTCGCCACATGTTTTCCATTATCCTGAAGAAGAGAAGTTCGATGTCGAGTGGGAGTGCTTGTTCCGGCTATACCAGAAATGCTCTCTCGATGTTCAAATGTTGACGCTGTGGACTATGTAAGTACCCTAGATGCACGATATTACAATTAACTACTCTCTCGAGACACAAATTGTTAACTTTTGAGCACTTCTCATGATTTTACGTAGGTGTATAGCAAAATTTAGCATTATAAAAAGCAAATGGGATAACATAGGCTTGTTGGACCCCTTGCGAGTCAATGAGAGGACATGTCTAGGCCTCTATGGATGTGACATGGAAGACCTGAAACAGAATTTGATTGTTGTTTTTGATGAATTCACGATGAAGAACAAAACCCACATACTTCTAGCCTACAACTGTGAGTATGTGTTCTCGGCTTTTAATTTTATGCTTCTTTTTTGTTAAGATTATTCGATAATTAGGATTCTGTGATTGCAGCAACCATTCCATCTTCATTTGTGTTAATCTTGCCAAAAATCTGATCGATGTGTGGGACTCGAAGAAAAAACCATTTCATCATCTGGATGCACTGGTGGCAGTGCTGAATTAGTAAGCGATCCTAATAACATATTATTTTCTAATCACACATACCTCTTTCTAATGTTTCTCCTTTTAATGTTGCTCAGTGTCCGAAGAAGACATATCGGTGGGTCGCCGGTCCCATTCAAGGTTGTCGAAATGGAGGGGAAGTATCTAAAACAGCCGGCAGGAAACAATGAATGCAGGTTTTATGTAATATGAGCAATGCTTCGCTACATCAGTGGGAAATCGGAAGAAGCCAATAAGTTGGTGTGTATAATCCCCATTTCATTTATGTCTGTTAATAATTCAACAAAATAATTTACTGATTCCTCTTTGGATATCATCTTTTTTGAACGACAGCGCAAGAAATATAACCATGAAAGGCTGTTAGACATGGAGATCGTCGCACTGCAATCAGAGCTAGCAAAATTCATCTTAGCCGAGGTATTGGAACAAGATGGACTATTTTTCATTGCACAATCCGTGAAGTTCAAGGACCAGTATGGCCTAGAGTGGCTCGATAGATTATTGTAAGAAGTCCGAGAAGCATGCTTATCGAGTAATTTATTTTTTATTTTGAGGGATCGAGATCTTGATAAGAACATTTAAACTGTAATCGTAAGATTTGTAATGTTTAATATTGATGGACATGTCGTCTACGTAGCGTATATAAAGCGAAACCCGATTCCACGAAAAAATATAAATTAAAATAAATTATAAAATAATAAAATGCGAACGGGCCATCACTGCCGGTTAGCAACAAACCGGCAGTGTTGTCGTGACCATCACTGCCGGTTAGCAAAAAAACCAGCAGTGATGGTAAAGAGGGCACTGCCGGTTCATGGCACGAGCCGGCAGTGTTAGTTGAGCTATCACTGTCGGCTTGAAATCCAAACCGGTAGTGTTGCTGAAGACCACACCGCCGGTTGGTTGAGCTAACAAATCGGCGGTGATGGCTCGACCAACATAGCCGGCTTGAGCCATGAACCGGCATGATGGCTTGCTCAAGATCATCGCTGCTTGAACGAAAGGTAGGCTTGCTCAACACCCAAGAATCAACACTCTTGAAGCAAACATCACATCGGTTAGGTCTATAAACCGGCGGTGTTGTTCAATGAGCCGGTGGACCCGTGAACCGACACTATTGCTCGAGATCGCAACACACCCCCATCATCGCCGGTATGCTGAAGAAGAGGGTTTTTGACACTGTCAAGATCTGGGGTAGTGTTTGACTCGTTGAAATGAGATGAACTTATTCTGGGCAAAGGAGTACAGCTCAGGGAAAGCATTCAAATGTATCTGCCCATTCTATATGTCCTGCCAAAAGAGAGTGGAAGCCCCATTGTTTAAACTGACATTTAAATTGACAGTTGACAATCCCCTGAACGTGTATAAGAGTTTATTAAGTGCATCTCTCCAGCAGATGGATCCCTACTTGGCTACTTCACGTGAGTACGCAGCTTGCCATTTCTGTTGTGCTTCTCCCAAATCAAGTGAATCCATGGAATATCTAGCTGACTGAAAAACTTATGAAGATGCATCAAAAGAAGTGCCTCATTTTGTGCTTTTAGGTTTATGACCCCCAAACCACCTTTAGATTTAGGAGAGAGGGAGGCCAAGGTAGGTAAATGGCATAGAACCTTCTTGAGAAGCCAAAGTTGAATTTAGTTTGGAAGCACTACCAGTAGACTACAGCACGGCTCCAAATATAGTTTTGAAAGCTATATTACATTATAAGTGAGCATCTAAAAAATTAAATACACTTTTTATGAAAGTACTTTTTAAGACAAATGTATGCATAACTAAATACTTTTAAAGTTATATATAATCAAAGTTTTTAAAATATCTGACTTAAATATTTCATAAAAAAAGGTCAAGACTTTGGAAATGGGAGGAAGCATGTATGTATTTCTTCTAATATTAAAGAAAGAACGTTTTCTTGGTTTGGTTCGTCCTTTGCTTTTAGAACCTTTTTTTGTGTCTCTCTCGTTTGATCTAACCTGAATCTGAATACTAATACTAATCCTAATCCTAATAAAAACCCTAGAATAGAAATTTGGATTCGTCTCATTCGTCTGATCTAACCTAAATACTGAATCCTAATCCAAATAAAAACATAGGAATAGAAATTTGGCTTTGTCTCTCTGGTTTGATCTAACCTGAATATGAATCCTAATTCAAATCGAAATCAAAACATAGGAATAGAATTTTCGCAACTATAAATTAGACCAAGCCAAATCAAAAGGGGTTGGGAATTTAAATCAAAAGAATCTTACTATTTCTATTTAGAGGCCTAAACATAGCCACCACGTTAATTCTCACAAGATGTGCTAGAAAAAAAATATAAATCCTAAAAATTCTTACAATAATAAAAAATAGCTAGCCTTTAATTTGATAGACTCAAATCATCATCGCCGATAATAGTCATTCGATCTATTGTAATTTAAAATAAAAATTACCCAATCTGTCATTATAAAAAATACATAAAGTAACCCCTAATTTTGCATCTAAATTACCCGCCTCTATCATTACGCAAGATAATTTAGAATAACCCCCTAAATTTATATGTTAATAACCCACATATGCCATTATGAAAGATAATTCAAAATCACCCCCTAAATTTACATCTAAAGTGCACACCTTTGTCATTATGAAACATAATTCAAAATAACCCCATAACATTGTATCTAAATTATCCATCTTTGCCGTTATGAAAGATAATTTAAAATAACCCTCTAACTTTGTATCTAAATTACACACATCTACCAAATTTAAAATAACCCTCTAACTTTGTATATAAATTACACACATCTACCATTATGAAAAGATAATTTAAAATACCCCCTAATGGTTTTATAAATTACTCATCTTTGTCATTATAAAAATGCAAAGTAACCTTCTAAATTTGCATTTAGCCTACCCATATATGTCATTATAAAAGATAATAAAAAGTATTACCACAATATTTGTATCTACCTTAGACGTTATAAAAAAATATCTCTCAAATCTACATGTAAATACTAATAAGAAAATAAATTAGTATTCATAAAGTATGGTACATATATATACATATGTATATATATATATATATATTTCTAAGTTACAGACTTCTACAGCAGTGAAATTAAATAACCTTAATGTTATGTTTCACCATGTATATATATACCAAGTAAATAGTTATTTTAATAGCTTATGAAGCATGGAAAAATGTTCATTTAACAAACCACGTAACAATAACACTAACAATTCACTTTAATTTATATTAATACTCCATGACAATAAATTTCATAAGTTGTTATTTTAAAAAAAATTATATGTTTTGAATGAAACATTATATCATATTGATATTGGTAATTTAATTTTAAGCACTCTATGATATATAAAACAATAATGCACACATATAATCATGTGATATAAAAAATCAATATGTCCAGTGCTTGGGTGCAAGCTAAGTTTCAACTTAACATGTGGAAATTAAAGAAACACTACTAGGACCTAAACTCTTTTTAATAATAAAACAAAATTTGATAAAAGATAAAAAATCACTAGAGTTTTTACTTAACAAGTGAAAAATTTGCAACAACTCCATTGAAAGTTGAAAGCCAAACTATAAATTCATGAAGTCACAGAAAAGAATGCAACAACAGTCTAATACCGGTACCCCAACTATCAAAACCGTCTAGGATTAAGTCCACTTTTGGTCCCTCAACTATTGTGTCGGTCTAATTTTAACCCACATGTCACTGAGATGGAGAGGGAGGGATTGAGTCGATGACGCGTGGGCCCCACATGTCACTGAGATGGAGGTTGCGTGTCAAAACCGCTCAACATCGGTCAAAACAGCCTTGCCCCTGTCCAGGTGGTAAAAGTGAACGGTTTTGACAGTTAGGGTATCGGTACTAGACAGTTTTGTAGTTGAGGGTTAAAATTAGACCGACACAATAGTTGAGGGACCAAAAGTGGACTTAATCCTAAATTGTAACTAGAGGTCCCTGATGGAGCCTCCATGTTAATGCTTGTAACACTCGATAGGAAAATAGTATGTAGATCCTAGAAAATCTCACAAAAATTAAAAACATCTGGCCATCAATTCGATATAACCTAATCATCATTCATAATAATATAATAGCTCTTGGAACTATTTCATTTTCTAAATAATTACCCACCTTTTTTATTGTGTAGAACAATATGAAGTAACCAATGACTCTATGTTTCAACTACCCTCTTATACCATTACGAAATATGATCTAAAGTAGACCTAAATTCGCATCTAATTACCCATGTCCTCCTATTACAATATATAGTTTACTTAACCCAATTGTCATCTCGTTATTACAAAAAATAAATAATCCCTCGAATGTACATCTAAATTAACAATATCTTCTATTAAAAATTATTTAAATAATCATAAAGCGTATATACGTTTCTACGTTACCCAAGTCTATCAATATGAGTATATTAAGATTTGATTCAAGTAAGCATGCGTGTCATGCCAGCATACATGAACGATAAGAATATATGTTATGTTTCACCACATAAAAAATATTTTCTTAACAACTCATATACTAGTGTTTCATCACATAAAGAATATTTTCTTACCAACTCATATACTAATAATACTAACAAACTTTTTAAAACCATATTAGTAACTATAACATATAATTCATATAGGTTGTTACTTTAGATATATTTATATATTTGAACTAAAATGTTTGACACGTCTATACTGATACTATAACTATAACTGCATATACGATTTCTTGATAGGAAAATTCAATTATCTTGAAAAGTGTGGTAGATCACTGGTGACTATATTTTTTGGCCCTTTAAGAATACTTTAGAGTAAAAAGTTGATCATTATAAGGCTTAAGTATTAAAATTCTATTGAGGTTAGAACTGGTACCCCTATCCGAGATCTCATTTCAAGCTCTATCTCTTATGTTAAGAACCATGATGCAGGTTTCAAATGATTGCTTATGGTATTATAGTATTTAAGAACGTATTCTATGACCTAAAATCCTTATTCTAAAACGTGCAAAAAAGAGAGTTAACAAAAGATACAATATGCACAAGAGTTTTAACTTAAGGATAAAAAGAATTTTTAACAGTCAATAAGGATAAATTTTGAATTAAAATTGAGATTCATGATTTCGTAAGATATATGATGTAACAAGAGCCACCATAGTTAATGATAAAGTTTCAAACTAATATGAATGCAAAAATGTATAGATCAGCTCCTTGCAAAAAAAAAGGAATATTAATGCTGTCAACGCTGTGTGCTCCACCTCCACATCCCACTTCAAAGGCCTACTTTCTTCCCACTCCTCTCGCGTTTTATGCTGTCAACGCTGTGTGCTCCACCTCCACATCCCACTTCGATGAATCATTCCCTTGCACCATGAGGTATGTCCTCATGTTTTTTGCCCTCACCCTGATGAATTTTTCAGCCACAGCCAAATCGTGTTTCAGCAACATGAGAGCCTATTCTCTCCGCGATGGTCCACACGATCCCTGGCATTTTGTCCTGTTCGTGGTCTACCTTGCTTGCGTGGAATGGGAGTGGTGGACTGAGATTTGGAGCGCGAACCGAGACCTAGTGCCGCTACTTTTGGATATGAGTCCACATTTTTTTGTTGCTTCTCTTTCTGTTTGCTTCCAGTAGTCCACCAGAATCCACCTTGGATTACGAGACCAAAGCAGTTGCTGAATACATGAAGCGGGAGTCGAAGTCGAGCTCGCCCTTCTTTGAAGGCGGCAGCGGCGGCGATGGTGATGCTAACAACAGCCTGCAGCTGGATTGCTGCAGATATCCTTTACGCGGCGGAGGAATGATGGGCGATGGATCAGTATTAAAGATTTGTCGCAGCTGGCTGACCTATTTAAAGAGGACCAGGACATTTGGCTATCGTACAGCTTGTGCCGGCTTTTGGCAAGGCGCTACTATGGGTTTCATTGTGCAGAAGAAGGGATGCCAAGGTGCGCCGTTTTGTGCTGGCCCGGTTGGGAGCGGATATGGCTACAAGGGGGCATTCACCAATGTTGAGGTGCAGTTGGCTTTCCTTCACGATTACTTCTTCACCACCTCTCCCAGTATCATGGAATCTAGCTTTTACATGTTGTCACATAAAATGCAAACGCCGGCAGAATGGCCATCAGTGACATGCATAATGAACACTTTAAGGTTGGGATATTTAACTTATTGCCATTCGTAAATTAACTTATTGCCATCCTTACGGAGGGCACCTCTCCGTTTGACAGTTTTAG
The DNA here is from genome assembly GCA_904845875.1 of Miscanthus lutarioriparius. Taxonomy (NCBI): domain Eukaryota; kingdom Viridiplantae; phylum Streptophyta; class Magnoliopsida; order Poales; family Poaceae; genus Miscanthus; species Miscanthus lutarioriparius. Next base: position 106,175,131 of record CAJGYO010000009.1, on the reverse strand, counting down.
AATGGCATCTACACAATTGCCATCCGAAGCAGTAATCCTCCTACATATTTGCCATTTTTGCTGATGTGGCACGCCACGTCGACACGCCAGCTCAACAGCGTCCCTAGGAACCTCTACAGGGCACACGAAATTACCTGTTTACCCAAGTTGCTTCTCTCCTACTCCATTTGCCTACGCGTGGGCCCTCTCCCTCCCCCTCATTAACGCATGGGCCCCACACATTAGCTTCTCCTTCAACCTCTAGCCATCACCACGTAGCTAGAGGAAGGGGAGGAGCTCGTGCAGTCCTGGCCGGCGTTTTTCTCCATCCTCGGTCACCTTCTCCAGTGAGCCAAGCTGCTGCCCATGAGCAAGTTGTGCCGTGGCTCTCCGCCCAGCGTGTGTGGCGAAACCGCCGGAAATAACCCACCTTCAGAGGCGCTGTCTTCCACTGACACTAAGCACCCAGAGAGCGAGATACTTGAAAGGATTCCATCGAGCACACCCCAAGAGAGAACTCGAATAATCCACATTTTTCCTCCAGGATCCAATAATGAGAACGAGTTTACAATACTTAGTCCATTTCATACAACTAGAGTTCTTAGAAATGCATTATTACAGTACCAAGTTCAGAGTGCGGAAATTAAATAGCGGAATTAAAATAAACATTTATCGATAATATACAAGGATCCGTTGTCCACCGGAAGAATCCTTCACACAACAACTACTCCTCAAGTCGCACTTGCAATAGGGTAAATAAACCCCGAGGACACAATGTACTCGCAAGACTTATCCGACTACTAGGAATAATTTCTCGACTCCAAGGGATATGATAAGCTTTATGGTTTACTGGGTTTCCTTTTTGTGGAAAGCAACACTAATAGTGAATCCTTATGTATGTTTATCATTAGCAGTCATGATTAATTCATTATCTAACTATTCTATGTAAGCACCTGTTCTACTTTCAAGCAAGAGTTGAGCAAACAGTTTCATTTCACCACCTTTCATCTTTCAGCTCTTACTATGGTGCTAGATTGTAGACAAGCCATACCGGATTGCCCATCGATTCGTGAATCAATGTGCCCAGCTGGGTACCCCGAAAAACACACGCCCCAGCTTGTACCCCATCCACAAGCAGGACCAACCCACCACTCTCCTATTAAGGGGTCCAGGTCCCCATCCAAACTTGGACTCCAAGCCCCCACACATGAGTCCCAGACTCAGTGTGGTGCTTAGACTTCCACCATCTCCGCCTCCAATCAGTCGGTCCAGAAAGAGCCGAAACCCATGACAAGAGAGCGACAAGCCTTCCCTACTCCCATAAACAAGTATGTGCTCGGGATAATAAGTCTGTGACTTGCCTAGAACCCAATGCAACAGCCGGTCCTTAACCGACACGGACAGGGAAAATAGTGTAACCAAGCTTTGCCCCATTGGCCGCAGGACACAATCTCTTACACCCACCAATACCTATACCATATCCCTGCCCGGTCTTTATTTTCCTTTCACCATTTAATCATAAGAGTGATAATAATAATCACCTATTGTGAGTAACGATAGGTTACTCACGTTACTAAAAATCCTAAGCATAGCAGGTACTCGACCTATGCTAGTAGGACTCATAGGTAGATACATCTATGCATGTGGTTTCCATAAAATGCCTATAACATAAATACACATCACACACACACACACGTGTGTGTGTGTCCGGTGATCATTCAAAATAAGGGTTATGCACCGAGGCTTGCCTTGGGCAGGCGTGGTGTTAGCAAAGTCAGTAGCTGGTGGCTCTGGGGCTCCCTCCAAGACGAGGATCTCCTCCTCATACTCTTCAATTACCTCCTCGTACTCCTGCTCGCCCACAGTCATGAACTCTACCAACTCGTTATCTACATGCATGAAATGATGATGCAACACTTAGTTATACGGCAACAACAACTCTTAAAATAAGAATACATCTACCAAGCTACTAGGCTAACTCTAATGACTAAGATGCTAACCTACCTATTATTCTCACTCAACAGGTATGAAACATTTCACGTATTATCTTAGCAACTAAAGGCATCCTTATTCTTATTACAGATTTAATATATATACTACAACAAGGAGTACTTAGCTGCCATATTTCTCAACCTATTCTAAGGCTACAAAAATTATAGTGAGCACATAATAATCTAATGAACCCACTGTAAAAAATTTAGGGTCAAAGGTATTACCAATTTGCCACAAAAATTCCTACAAATATTAAACTAAATAATGCTAAGCTTTCCTAAATGAATTAATGAACCTAACATCCTCACAGATAACTGTAAGCTAACTACACCAACAAATAGACCGCATTTTTATGAACCCAACAAATTTTGTTTCACTATTTTTGGACACCTACAGAATTTACTATAATTTTCAAAAGATCAGCTCAAAACTAATTTGGAAAAGCATTTACTAATTCCTTGGAAAAAGGAAAACCCATTCCTCCGCGTGGCCCACAACGTGCGGCCCACGCGGCACAGCGCATGCGCACGCATGACCCACCGACACGGCCCACGTGCGCAAACGGCCCGCGACGGGGAAGCTTGCGTGAGCGTCGACCATCTTGCAAAAACACCGCTAAACTCTAGAGAAACTAACCCGCAGTCCATGTCACTATTCATAGAGAGATCAACTATGTAATAAATCCCTCGGAAACACCCTCCTTTACAATAGCATGGTCTTCGGTCACCCACGCGCACTGCCAACTTTGCAAAAACGCCCCCACGCTAAGACCGAATCAACCCACAGTCCACAACACTATTTCTCAAGAGGGAGATTATGCGGATAGGACCCTGGAATCTATAGCCTTTACCTTAGCCAGGTCCCTGGCCACCCCTGCGCACGCTGGCGTGATGGACGCGGCACTAGACGGCCACGCCGGCCAACCAAGACCGGTCCCGGCCCAAATAGCGGGCCGATCTGCACCTACAACCCTAGCGCCTACACTAGCTAAGGTTACAGGAGCGGTGAAGCTCGCGGAAGTGGTGACCACGGCATGCGGCCATGTGCGATAGCGGCGTGACCATGCCGGCCACCCTAAGCCACCGCGGGGCGAACAAGCTAGCATATAGCATCACTATCATACCCTGGTTGCGGCCATGGTGATGGTTTGGCTAGGATTCCCCGAATAGGGCTGGCCACGTGTGGGCGGTGCAATGTGGCGGCGCACTATGGTGGCACGGCTGCGTCAGCGAAGAAGGCGAGCCGGTAGCGACTGGGCTGAGGTGTGTGGGGCGAAGGAAAGATCAAGGCGAAGGTAGTGGTACAGCGAATTGGATAGTGGACAAAGGGCGAGCGAGCTGTCCGCGCCCATGGCCAAGCGCGGCCTTAACGGCTCGCCGGGTGGAAACGCCAAATTGGCGCCCGGCCGGCCATCATCAAGGTTGCGGGTGGCACAGGTGGTGAGAGGACAAGAGAGTGCAGGTGTGGACGTGTGGAATTAATGAAAGGCACCTCATGCATCCAGGTATGGTCGCAACGCAGCGGCGGTGGTAGGGGAAACACGGGCGGACTGGAGTGGCGCGGCTGTGCACCCAGACATGATGCGAGTGGTGGGATCGGGAGTCCCATGCGCCGACTCAAGACGACGGGCGTGCGCGCCCGATCGGCGTGGCCCGTGCGGCCGTAGTGCCTTAAATGGCAAAACGATGGCGGTGTGCACGGTCAAGTGTCGATGGCACCCCACCGGGCTAGGGGAAGGCAATGAAATGCAGCACGCATACAGGAGCGACATGACAGTAGCAGCAGCATCGTGATGTGATGCAGCAAAGGCGGACGCGACGGTAGAAGCAGCAGCCATGCTACGACACGAGACAGCGGGATGGGACATGCGCGTGTCAGGGCGGCATGGCGGCCAGGGCACCGGCCCACGTGGCAACAGCAGAGCAGTAGCGCGACGGTGGAATGGCACGCCCGCGCACCAGGGTGGCACAGCGGCCAAGCCGACCCTCCCACGGTGGCCGATCGAGCGTGGCATAGCGCACGCGTGGGATGCCTGAGGCGACGACGTTGCGTCCCAGAGATGCGGTGACCGCGCCCATGCGAGGAAACAGGCCGACAACATTTTTGTGCATGATTTTTAAAGCATTCGAAAAATCTAAAACATTGATCCAATCGTCAAACCACCTTTGCTATACTTAAGAGGGTATATTAGGCTACTAAAACAAGTCATAATACAACACCACTCCATAACCCAATTTCTCAGCAAAAATTACCAAACATAGCTTTGTCGATCTAGTTTTCAGACTTAAGAAATTGAGTAAGGCTTGGGTTGGATTTGCTTCAAATTCAATTTCCAAGCTATTAGAAATGTTAGCTAGTGATATCATTTTTCGAGCGTAGGTATTTCATCGTCATCTACAATGTTTGTACTTCAAACTTTATTCAAGTATCACATACATGTTCTATAGCAGTTTTGCTCAATAAAAATTAGTTTTAAACCCTAAGTGATATAACATGACTTTGGAATTAACTTACGTTATGCATTGCTGTTGATCGTTTTGAGTCATGGAACTCTATCTACACTCTATATTACATGCATTAACACATAAACATGATGCTCACGACAAGTTTTAGCAAATGATTTATAGTGTAACGCTGAGGGTGTTACAGCGCTCCAGCTGCGCCATGGGCGAGCTCTGCCGTGGGCAAGCTCGCCGCCCAATGAGCTCACAAGACGCTAGCTACGCCATGAAGCGAAGCTGCATCACAAAGCGAGCTCCGCCGCGGCGCTTAGCTGCGCCGTGAGTGAGTTGCGCCATATGCGAGCTCCGTCGTGCACCAGCTGCGCCGCGAGCGTGTTGCGCCATGAGCGAGCTGCGTCGTGGGCAAGCTCCGCCTCACGCGAGCCGGCCTGGGTGAGCTCTGCTATGGGCACATCTTCTTCCTCCATTCTGGATCTAGGTCAGGGCGGCGTGGGCGCGTAGCTCCTTCCTCGGTTCCGACGGGCACAACCCTGGTGGTGCGAGCGTAGCGGGCCGGCACTGCACGAGCCCCTCCCCTTCCCCTGGCTGTGTGGTGATGGCAGGAGGTTGAAGGAGAAGTTAACGTGTGGGGCCCACGCATCAGCGAGTGGAGGGAGAGGGCCCATGCGTCAGCGAGTGGAGTGAGAGAGAAGCGGCAGGGGTAAATAGGTAATTTCGCATGCCCGTTAGATGTTCCCAGGGACGCTGCTGCGCTAGCGTGTCACATCAGCAAAAGTGGCAAATACATAGGAGGATCACTGTTTTGGATGGCAATTCTGTAGGTGCCATTCTAAAACTGTCAAACGGAGAGGTGCCATCCATAAGGATGGTAATAAGTTAAATATCCCACACTTTAATGTTGGTGGTGGCTGGCCACGATCATTGGATTCCAAAAGTACTCACAATAGGACATGGATCTTATTTGCTTTCTGCAGTGACAATCATGATTTGTTGGGCTTATTTTCTAGATATCATACCGCCTGGACGTCTTTTGGCCATCTACTGGCGTCCAATACACATTGTTTTTCATAAATTGGATCTTCTCCACGCTCCCACCACAAGGATTACTGGGGTGGGACTCCTCAAACACATCTACCATAGTCCTAATGAACTGGATGTTCACCGCCCCTCCTCTCAAACTCAAACTAGCTAGTACTGTTTACTGGAGCGATAAAATCGGGCAGTACTCAGTTCTCCAAGACTACGACCGTCGACGCTCTCGTAAGAAGGCACTTGTAGCCTGGTTCCAGGGACTTGTGCGACCTCAACCGTGGTATAGGTTCATCAAGCACCTCCCAGTCGAGGAAGAAGATGTCGGGGTGCCTGACAGCGTAAGAAAATTCAAAATTGGATGCTGATACTCTCCGGGCTATAGATGGCCCAACAACTGACGGTACCAGGTCTCGGAAGATGAACATGGACAGTGTTGTAGTACCAGCCACACATATAATACTTGTTTGTAGGGGCGGTTCAGTCTAAACCACCCCTACAGTACATTTTTTCGTTAAAAAATTTAAATTTATAATTCAAATTCGACCAGAACATATATATATATATATATATATATATATATATATATATATGCATATATAATTAAAATCTGACCAGAACATATATAATTCAAATCTGACCACAAGCACAAGAGCATTATATAAACTACCATTACAAGTCCAATTCATAAGAATATATATACCATCCATCATTAAATAGACATAATTCACAAGTCTAATTCGTTCCACAAGTCCAAACCGTCCCACAAGGTAAGACCAATGTCAAATTCCATACACATTGTTATCAATGGCCTAGAGCTAGCCTTTCAGTCTCACGAAGGTGTTGGTACTAAGGATTTCTACCTAAGTCAGAATCTCGGTCATGGTAGGTTCCTTTGACGTGTACAATTTGATCCAATATATAGTTGCAAAGATCGTTGACGAGCTCTAAGAGTTAGTGATCCTTGTAAGGGTCTCTTTTCATTTCTTTCTCTTCTTTCCACAACAAGAGAACAAGTTTCGGTTTAGTATTTTATATCATGTGCGAAGTTTGTATACTACGGGTGAATATGTTCAAACTTACCCTTAAGAGGTGTCTCCTGTAGGCACCGGTGTTACTCATCATAGAACATACATAGTATCCACAATGTACACTCCTAGGCTTCTGCTTCGGGCACTGTGTGTTTTGCATATGTAAATGTTAAGTAATGCTTTTGATAGCCATGTAATGGAGTACTAAAGTAAGTTACACTTACCGCACATAGTATTTTTATAGCCAGCCTTTCCTTCCTTACCGGATCATGCCTTCCGTGATGTTGATTGACATAGAACCTGAATGCCCTGTTCGAATTATTTTAGCAAATGCAACTTGTTAGTATCCAAAAGTGAATGTTACAAGTATATATACAAACATATAAGCTAATAAGGATTGTCGATATGTATACGTCTTGAGAATCTATATAAAGTCTTTGTATGTCACCGGGTCCCTATCTATTGAATCAAAGACCCATGTCATGCTCCTCCCGACATCGACGCCTATACAAATCTAGTGGTTGCTGCATGAATTTAATCATAGAACTAGATAAGCTCTTTTGCATCGAATAAAATATATTGAACAAAGCTTTAAGTATAAAGTTGAACTTACTCAAAGTTGTATGGTAGCCATATAGTAGAGTGTTGTTGGAGATTTTTAAAAGACAGGGCAATGTATGCCGAAACCTTAAGGGACTCTTGCCTTAGTTTCTTCCCACGGATGTCCTCTTTCTCCTGAAGGGTCTTTCCAGCAGCTAGCTCTTTGGTATCCAGTTTCCACCGTGTAGGGTAATTAAAATTTGTTTGTACTATAGCTTGAGGGTCTATATACCCGGCTTTCACACTTGACATTTGTTTTATAATGTGCACTTGCATTCTATAAATCACGGCGTTGGTTAGTTACAACAAAATTCAAAGATTATATTCATATCATATCAGGAGGGCAAGGACTTACAGGCACCACGTGCGAATTAGATTCATTTCCATTGCTCCGAGGTGAAAGCATGTCTGCATGTCATTGAAGTTAAAGATAATTTTCCTGGCTGGGCTTCCAAATGTGCCGGTGGGGAAGCATGCTTGTCCGAGGTCTATGCTCGTTAGGAGAACACGCAAGTACCAATCATGGAACCTTCTCATTCCAAGTGGTAGGCGCTGGATGTCCCGGTTTGGTAGGAAGGGCTTGGCAAGTCCTTCATCGACACTAGCTTCTTCACATTCGCTGAAAACCCAGTCAGGACTTTGACCCCCCTCAGGAAAGTGCATATAGCTCTCTTCTCTTCTGGTGTTAGGTTGAAGCACGTCGTGGGCAGAGTGTATTTTCCATTAGCCTCAGGTACCGGGTGAAGTTGTGGCATCACGTTTAGCTGCACCATGTCTTTCAGTGATTTTAGACCATCCTTTGACTTGCCTGTGTCCATCAAGGTAGCAATGAGACTCTTAAAGATATTCTTCTACACGTGCATAGCATCAATGGCATGGGGGACCTCCAAGTCTGGCCAATAAGGCAGATACTAAAAGAAGATCGATTGTTTCTTGAAAGGTACGCCTTCGACAGGTGGTGTGCTTCTATCTCTATTCGTCCCATCCGGATTCTTCTTTCCATAGACGACGCGTATGTTTTTCACCATTCTGTACACGTGTTCTCTGTTATGACGTCTCTCTAGAGGGGGTTCAATCTCTGGGGTGTTATCATAAAATCTAAAGAACAATTTGCTGCAGTACTTGTGACTTGTCTTTAAGAAGCGCTGGTTCCTTAGGTAAACTATCTTCTTGGATGCAACAAGGAACACCCATGTAGTACCATCCAAGCAAACTAAGCATCCTGTCTTCCCTTTGATCTGTCCAGACAAAGCAAACAACGCGGGGTAATCATTGGAAGTAACAAATATTATTCCTCTACATATGAAGTCCTCCTTTTGGAACGCATCGTACATTGGCTCCATAGCCTCTCTATTTCTTGCATCAAAGGCTTGAGGAACACGTCTATATCAATGCCTGGTTGTTTAGGGCCAGAAATAAGAATAGTGAGAAGGTACTTTCTCTTCTGACACAACCACGTTGGGATGTTGTACATGGTCAAGATCATTGGCCAAGTGTTGTGGTCGCTCATCCTCTCATTGAAGGGATTCATTTCATTGGTGCTCAAGCCAAACCGTATATTCCTTGGGTCATCGCTGAATTCTTTATGCTTCTCATCGATCCTTTGCCACTGACTACAATCAGCCGGGTGTGCAATCTTATCATCATCCACCTTGCGCTCATCATCCCACCATGTCATGAGTGCGGCTTCTTTAGGGTTTAGGAAGATACGTCTCAAACGGTCGGTCACTGGCAGGTACCACATTACCAAGGCAGAAATTCTTCTCTGCTTTGCATCATTGCCTAATGGAGTGTCCTCTAGGGGCTGAGATTCTTATACCACCTTTTTCGTACCCTTTTTATTCCTCTTTTTCCCCGTGGAGGCTTCGTCCCCACCGTAAAGGTCATTGTTCTTGTACCGGCTGGCCCCACACCGGGGACATTTATCCAGTGACTTGAACATTTTGCCACGAAAAAGGATATAGTGGTTGGGGCATTGATGAGGACATGACACCCATGCATATGACCATGTTTGGCGCATGGTATGGAGGGGTAGGAGGCCAGCAAGGGTGTCCAAGTCAAAAAGGAGGTCCGAGGCTAATTCGGTTTGAATCTCCGAGGTGGAGGCCCAAAGTAACTAAAGTTCGAGCCCGTCTTGGAGTCCAGGAGCAGCACATACTAAAAATGATGCCCAGGTCGCATATAGTGTCCGTTTTGGGCGTTCTTTATATGGATGGAAAGATAATTTCATGGATCTTCCAATGGCACCAGTCACACCTTAAAATTCGATCGAAGTCAATGGGAATCGTAGAAACAAGTGGGCATCTAGAATCTGTCAGGGTGCTGCTCCACCATCGGCGACAACTTAATTTAGAGGTGAGCTCGTTCTTAAGTGATCCTTTTCATACTTTTGAGAATAGATTGCTACCTAATGATGTTATATTAATTAGGAACATTGGAGAGTGTCATGAGGGACTTAGAGGAAGAGGTGGAGGCGATGATAACCAACAAGGACGTCCAACAGAAACCGGAGGCCCGGTCCAACATGATTTCGAGTCTGCCTCGGCCTCCAGGACCAGTCTGCCTTAAACTGGTCACCCAGGACGCATCCGGACTCCGTTTTCGACGATCCACATATGGTTGGAAAGCTAATTTCATAAGAAAGCCAATCCAAGTGGTCTCACATCAAAAGCCCTTTAGAATCAATAGGACTTGTCAAAACAAGTCAGCGTCCAGAATCTGCCAGGGTGCTGCGACACCGTCTTTTGGTCCGTTGGACTGTGTATCGTGTTTGGGCCCATTAGGGGGCGCGTCCAGGGTAGGCGACGACCCTAAGACCTTTATAATCATATGCCATCGCCATCATTAGGTTTTGGGTTTTACTTAGATTATTCTATCAAGAACAGTTTCACCGTTCTTCGGTTTGTGAGACTCCAACTTCGTGAGATAATCATTCATGTGCAATTTGGTTGTGTTCTTTCTTGTTCTTGCTTGTGTTCTTCATTGCGTAGGCAGGGATTAGCCTTCTTGGCAAGGTCAACCTGGTCCGTGACTCGGTTGATAACCAGAGGAGCTATGGTGCTAAGATTGTAGGGTTCGATCTTTTGATCTGAAGCCGGATCGGTGTGTCATTCTCCACCACAACAATAGTTACCTCCACCTGACGGAAGATCAGGATCCCCTTCTCCATATGCATGGATTTTTTCAACCCCCATTGTCAATGGACTTATGGCCTTCTTCGCTTGGTATGTGTTGGCGGGAATTGAGTTTGGTTGTGGCAGCACCCATGACAGGAGACGCAATAGATCATTAAAACTATAGTCTGACCAGCCGTACTTAGCCTTCAGGATGAGTAGCTCAAGCACAAAATGTAGCAATTTCCAATGTGTCGGACAACCCTTTTGTCGCTGCCTTTACTTTCAGAACTTACGAGCGAACTATAGATTCACGAGCGTACTAGCTCAATTGGCATTTTACTCGTGCGATGGATATAAATACCCCATCGGCCTTAGGAAAAGGATTCAAGCCTTCACAATGCTTCTTCTATCTTCATTTTCTCGAGTAGCTCTAGCGGTAGTGGATCCTCCATGGATTAACATTCTGCTCATGAAATCCTTCTATTACTAGAAGAACTCTTGTGATTAAGGTGAATGTGTTGTCCATCTCAGTTCCTTATCAGGTAATAGAACCAGCCACCTTAGCTAGAAGAAATCTTGTGACGCCACTTAAGTCTTCTCGACTTCGGCATAAGGCTATTCCAATATCTGTAAGGATTCAAAATTTTGTGGACACCTTCCCTTTTTACCTCATCTGAGCCTAGAAACTTGGGTCACCCTGAGGTTTTCCCACACTGTGTTTCGGCACTCCACCTTGGGTTCAGATGATGATGAGCCAGCGTACTCCTTGAGCATGCTGCATATGTCTGCACACTTCTTCCAGAATCTGCCTGCGTACTCAGCAACTTCTTCCGAGATCTGCTAGTGTGTTCATCAAGGAGATACCATTTCAACTCTTTATTGATGTATCCTAGTTTAGCCGATGTAGATTTCTTCATGTAAAAGACCTTGTTGTAATCATTGGATTTGTAATATTGACCTCTCTTTAATCCAACTGTATAAACTTCAATTGGTAGAATCCATGCTCATTCCAATGATACCATCATAATCTATTTAGTTGATTTGGACTAGCCGATTCAAAAATCACTTTGGATTTAGTCGATCCTACGCAGGTGTTTTTATTGGTGTGGTTCCCTCAGTCTCCGGTGCGACGTTTCACTTTCCCGAGATATCTGCCACCTCTCCATTATTTTGCGATTATAAATCTAGAACTAAACCGAGAGAACACAATCTGCCTTTGCTGCCGCATACACTTCCTTCTCTGCACAGTGTCTTTTGCGCAACTTTTCCTCTTTCTCTCTCTTCTCAGATCTGGCCCCAAGACAAGAGGATGGATGATGGCAAATGCCCTACCAAAGCAACTCCGGAGGAAATCCTACCGAAGCACCAGCGTCTCCATCGCCAAGGGTAAGAGTGAGTAGGGTACTAGGGTTTCATCATTTTCAGCCAATCGACTAATCCTTTCGGATATGCAGAGTCATCTCCCATGCTACTACCCTCCATCTTCCGAAGGGAGCTGGTAGATCCTTTGGCATCGCACGCGATGCTTGCTCGGCAGCATTAGCGGGGTCTTCTTCCGACTCTTCTGATTCCTACAACGGAGATGACGGTCGACGTTTTCTTCCTGAAAGAAATGAGGTTCGGGATCTGTCTTCTTATGCAACCCGTGAGATTAGGCGGCAAGAATTCTGCCTCAATGCCTCCTACACTGCTCTCGCTGCTATGGAGGGAGAAACCAGCGTCGTTCGATCAAGGCTGGCTGAAGCCGATGCTAGGGTGGCAGGCAAAGTCCTCTTCAAGAAAACCCCATTTTGTTGTGATTTTACTCCAACGATTTCTTCTTGATAGTCTTCTATTTTTTATCTGTCAGATCTAGTGGCGCAGTTGGAGGCCCTGTCGTTGGCGACGAATGGAGCTTCTGCAGCAGTCAACACCAGAGGTACCTTGCTTGAAGATCGTCTATGAGACATTTCGGCCCGTGCTAGGGAAGTCGCCCTTCATGGCGTTCGCCATGGTGCTTCATTTGCCCTGGCTGCAGCCCAAGTCCGCTCCGAGCACAAACTTCATCACCAGGAACCTGGTTTCTCGGCGTCCGATGCACCAGAAGACCTCAAAGATTTGGCTAAAGACTTCGAGGAAGCTGCAGAGGCCATTGCTAATGTAACCCAGGCCGAGGCCATTGTAAACAAAGTGTTCCTCGGCCCTTAGTTTGTATCTTTAGGAAGTTTCAGTGAATGAACTTCATGTTTATATCCACGAACTCCTTTTAGATTGATCCTCTGCAAATCAAAGATGTCTTCTATTTGTTTTTTGCTCTAAAGGCGATGCATATTGCATCGACTTTTGCCACCCCTGGGCTAATTATGTTCTAGAGGTGATATCCTTCGATATCGGCTATTACAACTGATGAAAAGTAATCGGCTATCAAGCACCAACCCATATGCTCGGATAGTACTTCTTTAGGAATTTACCATTAAGTGCTTTGTCAAACTCTTCTCCTTCTAACGTCTCCAAAATATAAGCATTACTAGGCGCACAACGACTTATCTGATAGGGACCTTCCCAATTAGGTGACCATTTGCCATATTTTGCTATCTTTAGTTCCAATCGGCAATTTCACTTTCTAAACCAATTCACCTTCATGAAATTGTTTGGGTTTAACTTTCTTATTGTAATGCCTGGCAACTCTCAATTTATTAGATTCAATATTTTCGAAAGCACGTAGCCGATGACAATTTAGATCTTCTAAATCGTCCATCATGAGATTTTTATAATCATCGGCTATCAAATCATCTTGAAATGCTTCACGCCTTGATCTAGTTTTAATTTCCCAAGGAAGAATAGCTACATGCCCATATACCAACTCATAAGGTCAAGATTTAGTTGATCTATGGCAAGCCATCCTGTATGCCCACAATGCCTCATTGAGAGTTAAGTACCACTTTCTTGGTTGCTCTTCAATCTTTTTCTTAATTAACTTAATCAAAATTTGATTGGACGCTTCTGCATGTCCATTAGCCTGAGCATAATAAGGAGAAGAATTTAGCAGTTTGATTCCCATACTGGTAGCAAAATCCTTGAATTCTTCAGATGTGAACATTGTTCCTTGATCGGAAGTGATGATTTGAGGAATTCCGAAGCAATAGATGATATTTTCCTTAACAAAATCAACCATATTTTTAGACGTTACTGTCTTCAATGGAATTCCTTCAACCCACTTAGTGAAATAGTTAGTTGCTACCAATATGAACTTATGTCCTTTACTTGATGGTAGAAAAATTTGGCCGATCAGATCAATACCCCATCCTGTAAATGGCCATGGCTTGATAATTGGATTCATAGCCGATGCTAGTGATTTTTGAACATTACCAAATTTCTAACAATCTTGGCATCCTTTGTAATATTCAAAACAATCCTCCAATATTGTTGACCAAAGATATCCATCTCTACGAATAATCCACTTCATCTTATAAGCCAACTGATGGGCTCCACAAACTCCTTCATGGACTTCTCCCATCAAGACCTTTGCTTCCTCTTGATTCAAACATTTAAGCAAAACTCCTTTGACTATTTTATAATATAATTGATCATCAAAACACATGCTTAGTTGATTTGTACTTCAGTTTCCTTGAAGCTTTTTGTGATGGATTTTTTAGGTAATCGGCTATTTCAATCCTCCAGTCATCAGCAATAACCTCATTGTTAAGAATTTCCTGAATTAGTCAACCCACTTAGTGAAATAGTCAGTTGCTACCAATATGAACTTATGCCTTTACTTGATGGTGGAAAAATTTGGGCAATCAGATCAATACCCCATCCTCTAAACGGCCATGGCTTGATAATTGGATTCATAGCCGATGCTAGTGATTTTTGAACATTACCAAATTTCTGACAATCTTGGCATCCTTTGTAATATTCAAAACAATCCTCCAATATTGTTGGCCAAAAATATGCATCTCTACGAATAATCCACTTCATCTTATAAGCCGATTGATGGGCTCCACAAACTCTTTCTTGGACTTGTCCCATCAGGACCTTTGCTTCCTCTTGATTCAAACATTTAAGCAAAACTCCTTCGACTGTTTTATAATACAATTGATCATCAAGCAACACATGCTTAGTTGATTTGTACTTCAGTTTCCTTGAAGCTTTTTGTGATGGATTTTTTAGGTAATCGGCTATTTCAATCCTCCAGTCATCAGCAATAACCTCATTGTTAAGAATTTCCTGAATTAGTCGACCCACTTAGTGAAATAGTCAGTTGCTACCAATATGAACTTATGCCTTTACTTGATGGTGGAAAAATTTGGGCAATCAGATCAATACCCCATCCTCTAAACGGCCATGGCTTGATAATTGGATTCATAGCCGATGCTAGTGATTTTTGAACATTACCAAATTTCTAACAATCTTGGCATCCTTTGTAATATTCAAAACAATCCTCCAATATTGTTGGCCAAAAATATGCATCTCTACGAATAATCCACTTCATCTTATAAGCCGATTGATGGGCTCCACAAACTCTTTCTTGGACTTGTCCCATCAGGACCTTTGCTTCCTCTTGATTCAAACATTTAAGCAAAACTCCTTCGACTGTTTTATAATACAATTGATCATCAAGCAACACATGCTTAGTTGATTTGTACTTCAGTTTCCTTGAAGCTTTTTGTGATGGATTTATGAGGTAATCGGCTATTTCAATCCTCCAGTCATCAGCAATAACCTCATTGTTAGGAATTTCCTAAATTAGTCGATATCTAGAAGCACTCTGCGCTAGACGATTAGCTTCCTAATTTTGAGATCTAGGAATATGTTTAAGAGTAATAAAGGGGCCATCTAGGAATTTCCTTGAAGTATGGCTTCATATCAGCTTGATTATTAGTGGCCATCGGCTTGATAGAAAAAAACAAATTCAAAACTTGCCCCCCTGAGGTGAGATAATACCAATACCACCTCCTTGTTTGTAGGATGAACCATCGAAGAACAACGTCCACGGTATTTGGCTCTAGATAACCGATGCTTGGTTTATGGTGTTGAGTCACAAAATCAGCCATTACTTGTCCCTTGACTACTTTAGCCGACTCATACCTCAAATCAAATTCTGATAATGCCAGAATCCATTTTCCAATTCTCCCGTTTAATATTGGCATTGACAACATATGCTTGATCACATCGGCTTTAGATACAACTGTGCACTCAGCCGATAACAAATAATGTCGTAGCTTGGTGCACGAAAAATATAGACATAAGCATAACTTTTCAACAGGAGAATACTTGGTCTCAGGATCCAAAAGCCTTCTGCTTAGATAGAAAATTACTCATTCTTTTCCTTCAAACTCTTGCATTAGGGCTGATCTAATCGTAAGGCTGTCGGCCGACACATACAACCTAAATGGTTTACCACGCTGTGGAGGAATCAATACAGGTGGAGACTTCATATATTTCTTGATCTCCTCAAACGCCCTTTGTTGCACGTCACCCCATTTGAACTGTTGATCGGCTTTTAACTTTAGCAATGAAGAAAAAGGAAGAATCCTTTCTGATAGATTAGAAATAAATCTCCTAATAAAATTGATTTTGCCGATCAAGGATTGTAACTGTGTCTTATCTGTTGGAGGAACTGCTTCATCATAGCCTTCATACTTTTTTGACCGACTTCAATTCCTCTCTCATGAATCATGAAACCCAAAAACTGATCGGGTGACAGCTTGAAGGCACATTTATTTGGATTCATCTTCAAACCATGGTTTCTTGTACATTCTAAGGTCTTCCGCAAATCAGCCAGGTGTTCTTTGTAACCTTTGGATTTCACAACCACATCATCAATATAAATTTCAACAACTCTGCCGATCGACTTATGAAAAATGTAATTCATTGCTCGTTGATAAGTTGCACAGGCATTCTTCAAACCAAAAGTCTTTACAACCCACTCATATAAACCGATTGCACCAAGACATCTAAAAGCAGTCTTGGCTATGTCCTCTATAGCCATAAAGATTTGATTGTATCATACATTGCCATCCATAAACTGATAACTTTATGGCCTGCTACAAAGATCTACCAACATATCTCAGTAATTGGCATAGGATAACCATCCATTGGTGTAGCTTTATTGAAATCCCTGAAGTCAATGCAAAATCTCAATTTTCCATTTTTCTTGTATATAGGGACTATATTTGAAATCCACTCTGCATATTGGCATGGTCTAATAAATTTGGCTTCAAATAACCTTGTGATTTCTTTCTTAATCTCTTCAAGCATCTCAGGTCTAAATCTTCTTGGCGCTTGCTAGAACGGACGATATTCAACTTTAATAGGTAGCCGATGTTCAACAATAGATCGGCTTAAACCAAGCATCTCATAATATTCCCAAGCAAAGCCATCTTTATATTCTTTCAATAAATTTGTTAATTCTTGCTTATACTTAGGATCTAACTTAGCACTTACATACGTCGGCTTAGGCCAGTCTCTAGGACCAATATCAACTTCTTCTAAATTATTGACTGACGTGAAGCCTAGTCCTAGTTTTCCTTCTGTATCATCAATTGGACTATCCATTAATACAAACTTTCAGAGCCGATTGCTTGGATCGGCTGTTGACTCTCATTGCTAATCTGAATGGAGCCTCCTTCCCAAATCTTGCCAGAGAAACATTCACAGTCTTCTAACTCCCAATAAGCTAGATCGGTTGTTGCCACACTTACGGACGCGTCAGCCTGAACCACTTCAACATTGTCACCATGCCATTGAATGAGACATTGATGCATAGTTGATGGAATACAACAATTGGCATGGATCCAGTCTCGACCAAGAAGCAAGCTATATGAACCTTTTCCATCGATGACGAAGAAAGTAGTAAGCAAGGTTTTACTTCCAATCGTCAATTCGACATTCAATGCCCCCCTGGTCTTAGATGCATTGCCACCAAAATCCCTGAGCATCATATATGTTTCAATTAAATCTTGAGGACCCTTCCCACGCTTTTGGAAGGTAGTATAAGGCATCAGACTAACAGCAGCACCATCATCAACTAGCATCTTGGTCATTGGCTTCCCATCAACAAATCCCTTCATGTATAAAGCCTTCAAATGTCGATGCTTAGCTGGTTTGTCAAATATGACCTGTTGCACTTGCAGGGTCAATTGGGCTACTATTTCTTCAATTTCTCCTTCATCAATATCCTCATATTCTTGACTTATAGGAACTCTGAATTCTGCTGGTAAAATAAAAACCATATGAATATTAACCGATGGCTTACCCATATCGATTGTTTGCTTGGCGCGCCATACTTGAGATTTGTTGGATTTTTGGGTTTGTTCTATCTCTCTACTCCTCAAGCGTTGTACCCTTCTTTTCTGGCTTCTTGTCAAACCACCTGGGCACCATTGACCTTCTTGCCAAATATACACTTTCTCTTCATAATCGGCCCAACTTTCATCAACAACGCGTTTACCTAACCGATTATGAACTCCTTTGTTTTTTGTGCGCCGATCCATATTGTTATATTGATAACCCAAACGTTCATGGATAAATCAATGGTTGGTTTGAGATTGCCTATATTCCTAGTATTGATCACTGCGTTCAGGACAATTATTCCTAGTAGGCAACTTCAAACCTTCATTCCAATAATGTCTTAAGAAAGGACAGTTCCAATGTGACTCAGCTTGTTCTCGTTCATATCTCTCTTCCTTACAATGGCGCCTATATGATTCCTCTTCAAACCATCGTTGATAATCCTTTTCTTGCTGCCATTGCCACTTATGCAACAGAATCTGAGATGTAATACGAGGACGCATAGCACCAGCTTTTGATGTCTCACCTTGTTCATTTCGACTCTTTTGCCGATCACGCCGCTGCTTGGCTTCTCTGTATTCATTAGTCATCATCTGTGCATTTGGGTCAACAGTTCCAGCTTCCTTTGCTTTGGTTGATATTAGAACTTTAGCCTTCCCCTTAGAAAATTTGAATTCCACCATATTTGTTCCTGCAGGAAAAGAATTTTCATCTATTTTTATCGTCCTTTCAGCTGATTCAAACTTGATTTTTTCTTGCTGGATAGCTCTCCTAATATGCTACCAAAAAAACTCTGCAATCATTAGTACTATGGGATGTAGTGTTATGAAATTTGCAGTACTTCTTTTTAAGCTCTTCAGCCGAAGGAATTCTATGATTTGCAGGTAGCTGAATTTGCCCTTTTTCCAATAACAAATCAAAGATCTTATCAGCTTTGGTAACATCGAAATCATAATTATATTCTGTTACCTTCACCCAAGGACAAGACACAGGCTTCTTACTCCATGTCCACTCGGCAGCCCCAATCTCTTCCTCTTCTTCATCATCAGAGTAGGAATCATAAGAATCAACTGTCACAACACCTTTCTAAAATCTGCTATCTCTGCTCATATTCTGAATTCGTCCTTCAATAGCTGATACCCTCGAGTTAATCTAGATTTTCAAATTCTTGCCCAGCTAGTTTTTCCTTGATTGCAGTGTCATTCCTTGAGTGGCCAAATCTGCCAATTGGCCATCAGACAAATTTAACGAATAACATAAGCTTCTGTCTCTCTAAACCTTTGGAGGAACTCAAGACCCGATTAATTGTTTTTCCGTCTCATGCTTGTGAGATCTCAGTAATCCTCTTCTCTCCTGTCCCAAAGATAGAAGTAAGCATGGAACTTCTTTTTCCAAATTAACCCATCCATTAATAGAATTGGCTGGCAAAGATGAGAACCAAGTAAAGGCTGGCCCAAACAAGGACAAGGGAAAGAAGCGAACCATGTGTTCTTGTTCGTAAGAAGCTTCTCCCAACCGAGCAAGGAAATGGTTGACATGTTCCATAGTTGTTATTCCATCCTGTCCAGTAAATTTAGTGAAATCTAGAACTCTATATCATGGTGGAGAGCTACTATATCATACCACTCTTGGTATGGACGTCGATACGACAAAGTTTGACTTTTGGGCTTCAAACCAAATCGATTTTGCATCATTTCGGTTATCCTATTCAATAGCTCATCAGTGTTTGGGCTTGCGACCTGCTGTCCTTGCTGACCTTGACCCGCCTATATATGTATTATAATTACGAGTACCTTGATATCCTGGATTTGGTGCCATGTTGTAAGTATTATAATCGAAATAGCATGAAAATCTTGAGGATAATCAATCTGCTGAGTCCTTTGTTGTGTTGATCCTTGAAACCCTTGATTATAAGAATTTGAACCAATGTTCCTAATGATCCTTTGAACAGATGGAGCAATTTTTTGAGTTGATGGCGGGATTTGATTTGAAGTATTGAATGTGGCCACCGACTACCTTGATTTGTAGGTGGTGCCATCGGTTGTTGCAATCAATGTTCTTGAGTTTGCCCGTAAGGATGTTGAACTGATTGATCATTGGAACCATTAGGTGATCACTTTGATCTGCCCGTCATTATTCGGCAGCGACTTGTACTAGCCACATTATTTCCATTAGCCCATGAGTTTTGAATATTGAAGTATGTTGGCCCCATCTCGATCAATTGGTGCTCCATAAAACACTTCTTTCATAATGTTTTGGAATGTGTTTAGGAAAACCTCATTATGATTCCTAAGTGCATCATGAACAGTCTTATTGATCACATTGGCTGCAGCTTTGGTCTCAGCTTTATCATCTAGATCCCTTTGTCCATGCAAAAGAACCCTTGGCAATGGATATTTCTAAATGATCTTGTCGCGCACCCTGCCATATGATGTCAAGCATTTTTCTCGATACTCTTCTGTTGCTTTGTTTATGATTGCTTTATGGTCTTCAGGCAACTCTTCAAAGTCAATGTTGAGGACTCCCTTATTATCCATCTTGACGATTGTGGTCCGACCAGGCATGCCAAAAGGTGTGTTGACGCAAAAATGTGGATCGATGCGAGACAACACACTCAGGGAAGCCGGGAGATCTGCGGATCCACTTGGCTTCAATAGTGGGATGAGTCGATTCAGAGACCGTCGGCGTGCTAGTCAACTTGAGCCTACAATTGACAAGGAGAGAAGGGATAATCAGTAATTTAAGGCGGAACATGTTGTTATTGCTCCAAATAGTTCTAATGTATGGCTAAAGATCCGTTGAATGAAGGCCATCGACTAAAGAGTCGATATCCACCAGGTTCATGAATAATCAAGTTGAATACTATCGGCTATATAGCCGATTCGGATAAATTAAAGGCATAGCATGCAGGCAATCGACAGTTTAATACAAATAAATCTATAAACCAATAAGATTTTATCTATTATCATTATCAGTGAGGTTCGAGGCGATGTAGCTATGACAAAGACAGCAGATTAAAGCTTATAAGTCGATAGATCTATTTATATTTCAATAGAATCATGAAAGCATGCTATAAATATGAGAGTGCAAGCAATCAACTAAATAGCCGATGTAGACATAGTGAACAAACAAGATCATATCTAACATTAAATAAACTCAATGATCAATAAATTCCAATCTAAAGCCCTACCAGTGAGGATCGAAGCGATATAGCTATGGTAAAGAACGATATATCAGTTTTCATTAATCAATGTACTTATTTAAGATCAAATATGTCTTGAACGCGCACTATGTTTGATCAAGATCAAGATAGAGCAGCCGATCTGGCAGAATCAATCGTCAAAATAGAATTTAAACATGATATGGTAAAAAGACGACCGATTGACATAATATGTTGCCGATCTATCTTGACCTCGATCGGGTAAATTGGTGATGTTGCTATAATTAATAAAGATATCAATAATAGCAAGATCGATAACTGATGAATCTACTAAAAACAGCAAGGAAGCCTTACTAATCTCTAATAGATTCGATAACCAGTGATTTAATCCAAATCAACCAGTGAGGTCACAAGGATGCATCTATGCTTTAATCTAGATAAATCGATACCTAACTTATATCAAAACTCGCAGTGGGGATCAAAAGATATAGACATACAAGGATAGATATAAGTCGTGACGGTACTTGAAACAAACCAGAGGTCAGACCTAACCGATGCAGCCCTGCTTATTGAAGAACTCGCCAAAATCTACAGTACTCCTACTCCTAAGGGTTGGCGTGAAGACGAAAAGTTTGTTGTATTGATTGATTCTACAATAGCCGGGGTGCAATATTTATACCCAAGGCTTCAACAAGAGTCCTAGTCGAGCATGACTATTACAAAACTTGGAATAGAAGAAAACATCCTAATTTAAGATACATTGGTCTCTATTTTACCCTAAATCTAGAGTCCGACACGTTTTTAGCTTCAATCATCCCCGCTTTTCTTATCGGTAACATCCAAATCAGAACAAGTGCATGACGTCATGGCCTATACGTCGATTCCGACACCGGTCCGGTTTAGCCGATTCTTCAAATGACACGGCTGTTACGGCAAATCCCGAAAATTTCGAGTTTTCGTGTACCATTCCAAAATCTGGTGTAAACAAGTATTATGTGGATACTACGTTTGCGACTACCTGAGAGCGTGTGGCAAATTCAGCAACAGCTGGCGGCAGCTCAAGAAATCACAAGATTGGTGGCGAAAGGAAAAGGTAACCCATAAGAACTTCACTCGAACAGTAGCGGACATATGTAAATTTGTCACGGAGTCCTGCATGCATGTTGGGGGAACGTTCTTCAATGAGCAGAGCGAGTTAGCAATTGCAGAGAAGTACGAGAAGATCAGAAACTGGAGCACCATGCTATGCTTCCCGGATTACAAGTTATCGGACCTCTTTGGATTAGGGAAATTAAAGTAGCGGTGATCTTAGTTTCACATGTAAATATATGACATGCATGTAATAACTTGAATGTTGGTTCGTGGTATGATAAGGATGAGACATGAATGAATGTGATATATGTTTGTGCTCTATATGTGTATTTTCTGCTTTGTCTATGTTTAATTTGCAAAGACAGAATTCAAATTCAAATTTGAATCAAATGGCGGTAAACTATTTTTTTAAATGGAAAATCATTAATGGAGGCGGGCAAATAATAACTAGCCATCTCGGTTAATCGGTTAACGGATGCGAGCGCTTTATTGCAACTATCTCAGTAATCGATTAACGGGGGTGACCACCTCCGTTAATAGAAATTAACCGAGGCGGGCCGCCTCCATTAATCCGCATTAACGGAGACCTTTGATTGGAGGTGGTTGCAATGCCTGCCTCCATAAATCCATTTCACCTGCGTCCATTAAACATTGTGTAGTAGTGGCCCTGGAGGAACATTAGTAATGGTTGGTAACACCAACCAGTACTAAATGTGCGCGTATTAGTGCCGGGTGGTGTTACTAGCCGGTACTAATGTAGTTGAACACACCAACTGGTGCTAATGTGCCTCAGGCTTATACCCCCTTCTTCTTCCTCCTCGAGCCCGAGCCATGAATATAGAGCTCATGTTTAAGCCATCTGGGGAGGAAGAAGAAGAGGAGGTGCTGCCCAATTTTTCTCTACACTGTTTTAGAGATTTCACTACTCCTAAGTGCTCTAAAGCTTAGCAACTTCATCCTCTCTCTCCTTTTATGGGTAGGATATTGTGTTTCTTGCTTTTATGGTTAGGATATTGTGTTTCTTGCTTTAGAGATATAGAAATTATAGTTTTAAGAATGGAGTGAATGGAGAGAGCTTTTTTTTTCATGCATGCATTTGAGCTCTAATTTTTTTGGAAGTTTGCATGTATACATGTTGGCTGGTTGGAGTAAGATGGGAATAGAGAACTAACTAAATAGAAGAAGGAGATGGTAAAAATTGTAGGTTTTTTTAATGGAGATAGATTTATTTGTTTATGTTTTTCCTATTGTCCAAAAATCATGAAATTTTTACAATTAAGTGTTCATGCATGTATGAGTGTTGTGTAAAATTTTATCATTAGTATAGCTTGTATGCAGTAATTATTTTATTTTTGTTAAGCAATGTTCTGTACTTTTTAAATTCACAAAATTATAGCTGCTGAGATAAATGGTCAAAAATTTTATGTGAATATTTCAAACTGGTATCTTAAGCACTGATTTAATGCAATACTTGCAAAAACTAGTTTAATTTATATAGACTATTTCATTAATTCTGAAATCTTGAAATTTTTATAGAAAGCTATGTTCGTGGTGCTACGGGCATCATGGAGTTGCTGCCCGATTTCTCCACATCTTTTTGGAGATTTCACTGATCCAAGTGCTCTAAAGGTTAACAACTGTATCCTCTCACCGTTTACGATTAGGATATTGTAATTTTTTATTCATACATTCATTAGAGTTCAAATTGTTTTGGTAGTTTGCATGTATAGAAACCGGGGAATAACTAATAACTAATGCGGATATTCCGTTTTTGATTTCATTCACAATTTTGTAAGTGACAAAGTGACGAGTGCCGATATCCAAGTACGTAAACAACATTCAGATATAATTTATTCTTTTCACATTGTGTTGGAGTGTTGCTTTAATATATTCACAATTTTGGAAATGACAGAAGATGAAGATGAAGGAAGAACTCCTCCCGCTGGATACGATTAAGGCAATTCAAGAACAGCTCATGGGGTTTATGATGGACGAGGTCAAGTCGGACAGGAGAATTCCACCATGATGGACACATTTTTCATGTAAGACAAGAGTTTCCTTGAACAAAATAGTAAATGTTAAAATATAAGTAATTCCAATTGTATATATTGTAATATATTGTATATAAGTAATACCAATTATATATATATGTAATGCCCTTAATTGTATACAAGTAATTTGTCAGCAACCTGACGGCCACACCTGCAGAGGCAGATCCTGAAGAAGCTGATGGCGCATCCGTCACCCAGGAGCCGTCTGCGCCCAAGCCCACAAGAGTACGCAGGCCCAGCGTCCGAGTGTCTGGCCCAATATGGCCCAATATGGCCTAAAACTAATCTGGCCATCGTGCCTTCGTCGCTCCTCCTTCCTGTTCTTAGCTGTTCTTACCCTTTCTTCCCCAATCCCTCCTCCTGGCTCTCACAATTGGTATCAGATATCTCGTTTCCGACCCTAGATTTCCTTCCCCCCCCACCCCCACTTCACTCGGCTCCAGCAATCTCGCGGAGCTATGGATCCCAACCTCCAACTCATCCTGGACACCATGAACTCCAGGTTCGACGAGCTTGACCGTCGCTTCGCTGACCGGGACCGCCAGTTCGCGGAACGCTCTATGGCGGTCGATTCGCGCCTCGCGGCCCTGGAAGCCGCCCACTCCTCCTCCGACGCGCTGGAGCGCCGCGTTTCCGAGCTGGAGTCGATCCCGTGGCCGCAGCCGTCGAGCAACGTCTCGCTTCCCTCGAGGCGAGCTACGTCGACCGCGACGCTGACTACTCTCAGCGGATCTCCGAGCTGGAGGCCATCCGCGTCACGCAGATCAAGGACGAACGCGACGCGCGGGTGGCGGCGCTCGAGTCCACGGCCGCGGATCTCGCTGCCAGGCGTCCCGGCGTGGAGGGTCTCCTGGATGATGTCCGATTGCAAGTCCAGAAGCTCGGCGTCAAGTGTGACCGCGCGGTGTTCGACACAATGTCGCACCAGCCCGGGATCATTCCGTCCCCAACTTTGGCGGTTATGCACTCATCTGCCAGGCTCACCGCCGATCGGCCCCACGGGCACCGCGTCAACACGACTACACGGGATGTGGCCTCCGGGGTCGTCACGACCTGGACGCACGTCCGGCCAAGGGTACGTGCTCTTCCGCTCCTCATCGTCCTGATTTAGCCGCTTTCGATTTTCCACACCCACCCCCGGTCACGGTTCCTCCCCGCCCACCACCGCTCCCACCTCCTCCCGCTCCCACACCGCCCCGTCCCCATGGAACCCTCGTTGCTGCCAACACCAACGCAAACCAAGCTACTGGCCGTCTTCCTAAACTATCCTTTCCTCGATTCGATGGGGATAATCCTCGCCACTGGCGTTCCCTGTCTGAAAATTACTTCGACATGTATGGCGTCGCCGAGTTCATGTGGATCCGTGTCGCTAAGCATCATTTAGATGGGGCTGCAGCTCGCTGGTTCCAATCTATGGAACCCAACCTCATTCTCTCTGACTGGCAAGGCTTTTGTCGTCTCCTCCATGACCGTTTTCACCGTGACCAAAAAGAGCCGCTAATCCGGCAGCTCTTCCACGTCAAACAAACTTCCACTGTCGCCAAGTATGTTACTCAGTTCACTGAATTGGTCGATCAGCTGTCGTCCTGTTCTTCCAATACAGACCCCATGTACTTTACCATGCGCTTTATTGATGGTCTTCGCCAAGACATCAAATCTATTGTTCTAGTGTTGCATCCTCTAAACTTGGATACTGCTTGTACAATTGCATTGTTACAGGTGGAGGCATGACCTGCGCATTCAGCAAGGGCGCCCTGCACTGGCGAATGGTCATCTTCTACCCGGCCTCCGCTAACACCGTGCGCAATGCCGTTGTTGCCCGCTCCGGCTCGCCATGACAAGCTGGCTCCTACCACGACGGCCACCACGCCCCCTGCTGACGCCAAGCTCGCCTCCATCAAGTCTTACCGGCGTGCGTTGGGGCTCTGCTATAAGTGCAATGCCAAGTGGTCTAAAGATCATCAGTGTGCACCCGAAGTGCTTCATGCTGTACATGATCTTTGGGAATTTTGTTTCGATGATGATGACGAGCCGACTGAAGATTCTGACGAACCAGTGCCAACTGAACAACTATGCTTGGCCTTTTCCAAAGCCGCAGTTACTGGTGTTCCAGCCTCCCGCACCATTCGGTTACTGGGATCAATTGGTGACATTCCTGTGCAGATATTGGTCGATTCAGGCAGCTCTTCCTCTTTTATCAACACAGAATTGGTTGCCCAGCTTCAGTCAGTTGATTCTGTACCCTTGACTGCTGCAGTTCAGATTGCTGGAGGAGGTATCTTGCACAGTTCTCAGTTGCTCCGTCAGGTTTGCTGGTCTGTCGGGCAGTGTTCTTTTCAGTCGGATTTCAGGGTTCTATCTTTAGCCATGTTTGATGTTATCGTGGGGATGGATTGGCTGGAATCTTTCAGCCCGATGCAGGTTCACTGGCGACAAAAATGGCTAGCGATTCCTTATGATGGACAGACACAGGTGTTGCAAGGATTGCTTCCGGATTCCCCTGACCATATCCTCCTTCAAGTGGAATCGGTCAGCGTCAGTGCAGCCACTCCTTCTAGCCCTCCAGCTCTACCTTTGGCAATTCAAGGTCTACTCGATGAGTTTGATGACTTCTTCAGACCTCCCACTTCCTTACCACCATCCCGAGCATGTAACCATGAGATTCTGCTCATTGATGGTGCCCAGCCAGTGTACATCCGTCCATACCGATACCCTCCCAAATTGAAAGATGAAATGGAGCGCCAAGTCCAGGATATGCTGTCCCAAGGACTGATTCAACAAAGCTCCAGTTCCTTCTCATCCCCTGTATTGCTTGTCCACAAGGAGGACGGGTCATATCGCTTCTGTGTCGACTTCCGCCATCTTAATGCCTTAACCAGGAAATCCAAATTTCCAGTGCCGGATTTCGATCAGTTGATGGATGAGTTGGCCAATGCCAAGTGGTTTTCAACACTGGATTTGCGCGCCAGCTTTCACCAGATCCTCCTCCAGCCGGGTGAGGAGTACAAGACCAGGGAAAAATTTATCGGCCGAAATCTCTCGATATTTCCGATATATCCTTTTTATCCGTAGGTGCCGATAAGAAAATATCTATCTTTTTCGTACAAATTTTGCTTAAATTTATTTAAATTTACTTAAATTTAAATTAAATTTTATTTGAATTTGGTCCGATATTTCCGATATATCCTGTTTATCCTCTTTATCTGTGACCCCCGATAAATTTTAATTTCCGAAAATGAAAACCTTGTACAAGACTGCGTTCCAAACTCACTTGGGCCAGTATGAGTTTTGAGTCATGGCGTTTGGCCTCACGGGCGCCCCGGGCACCTTCCAAGGAGCCATGAACGTTACTCTGGCGCCTGGGTTGCGGAAGTTTGTGATTATCTTCTTCGATGACATCTTAGTTTACAGCCCAACCTTGGAGGATCTTGTCACTCACCTGCGTCAAGTATTCCAATGGCTTTGGCAAGATCAGTGGCAGTTGAAGCTTTCTAAATGCAGCTTTGCTCGAGAGTCTATTCACTATTTGGGGCATATCATTAGCGGTGCTGGACTGTCCATGGACCCTGCCAAGATTCAAGCTGTAGCTGACTGGCCAGTTCCTACTTCTGTTCGCGATCTTCGGGGATTTCTGGGCTTAGCCAGGTACTACCGGAAATTTGTCCGATATTTTGGAGTGATCGCTAAGCCACTCACTGACTTGCTCAAGAAGGATCAGCTATTTATATGGACCAATGATCATCAGCATGCCTTCGCCTTGCTCAAACAGGTGCTGTGCTCAGCACCCGTGCTGGCGATACCTGACTTGTCTCTGCCTTTCCACATTGGCGCCGTGCTGCAGTAGAACAGTCACCCACTGGCCTTCCTCAGTAAATATCTTAGCCCCAGGAATCAGGGCCTCTCTGCGTACGAGAAGGAATACTTGGCGATACTCATGGCCGTCGATCATTGGCGCCAGTACTTAATGCAAGCTGAGTTCTTCATTCATACAGATCACTGCAGCTTGGTTCACCTCAATGAGCAACGACTTCATATGGCCTGGCAACAGAAGGTATTCGCTCGCCTCCTCGGCCTGCAATACAAGATCATTTACAAGAAGGGCGCCGACAATGCGACTGCTGACGCTCTTTCCCACCGCAGTCACCCGGATATACTTCATGCTCTGTCATCTGTACAACATTCTTGGCTGGCTGCAGTGGTTGATGGCTATAACTCTGATCCTGAAGCTGTGACCTTGCTTTCTCAGCTCGCAGTTCAACTAGATGCACGTCCACCCTTCTCCCTTGTACAGGGTGTCATCCGCTACAAGGGTCGTATCTGGCTAGGCGCTAACAAGCCTGTGCAGTCCCAGATTCTCCTGGCTCTCTATGCCAGCCCAATTGGCTGCCATTCTGGTGCCCCTGTTACCTACTCCAGGATCAAGCGCTTGTTCTTTTGGCCTGGAATGAAGGTTGATGTCTGGACCTTTGTGCAGTCCTGCGAGGTATGTCTCCAAGCTAAGCCCGACCGTGCTCGTTCTCCTGGCTTGCTTCAGCCTTTGCCCGTGCCTTCTGCTTCCTTTGAGGTTATAACTATGGACTTCATCGAAGGGCTTCCGCAGTCTAGTTCCTTCAACGCTATTTGGGTGGTTGTTGACAAGTTTTCCATGTTTTCTCATTTTGTTCCTTCGAAGCATCTGTTTATGGCAGCCTCAGTAGCCCGCTTGTTCATGGAACACATTTATTGCCTGCACGGTATGCCCAAGTCTATCATTTTCGATCGGGACCGCATTTTCACCAGTAAGCTCTGGCAGCTATTGTTCAAATCTGCCGGCTCTGAGTTGCAGTTCAGTTCCTTCTACCACCCGCAGACGGATGGACAGACTGAGCGAGTCAATCAGTGCGTTGAAACATTCCTGCGTTGTTTCGTTCATGCCTGTCCGGCCACATGGAGCAAGTGGTTGTCCTTGGCAGAGTATTGGTTCAACACTTCTACACATTCTGCCCTTGGGCGTTTGCCATTTGAGGTGCTGTATGGGTTCCCTCCCCACCACCTGGGCTATGATCTTGCTGATGCTGCTCCAGTACCCGAACTCCACCAATGGTTAGAAGATCGGGAGCTCAAGCATTCTCAGATCGAGCAACATTTGTGCCATGCCCAAGTCGGATGAAGCGTCAAGCAGATAACGGGCGATCTGAACGCTCCATCCAGGTCGGCGCCATGGTTTTCCTTAAGCTATAGCCGTACGTTCAGTCGTCTTTGGCTCGCCGAGCAAATAACAAACTGTCATTCAAGTTCTTTGGGCCCTTCAAGGTGTTGCAGAAGATTGGCCAAGTTGCTTATAAATTGGAACTCCCTCCGCAGGCTGCTATTCATCCGGTGTTGCATGTCTCACAGCTGAAGAGCTCCCCTGGGCGTCAGCAGGTTTCACCTGTTCCTGTCTCTGATTTGCATGTTACTAGGTACCACTCAAAGTGTTGCAGCGTCGATGGTCCATGGGTGAGCGTCCTACTGAACAAGGCCTCATCCAATGGTCTCAGATGCTGCCCGAGCTCGCTACCTGGGAGCCGCTGACGTCCCTGCGCCAACAGTTTCCTCGCGCACCGGCATGTATGCTGGTTCTGAAGAGCCGGGGAATGTCAACAACCTGACGGCCACACCTGCAGAGGCAGATCCTGAAGAAGCTGATGGTGCGTCCGTCACCCAGGAGCCATCCGCGCCCAAGCCCACAAGAGTACGCAGGCCCAGCGTCCGAGTGTCTGGCCCAATGTGGCCCAAGTGATGTATTCTTATAGTCTGAGAGGCTGCGAGAGAGAGGGCATGTATGAAATTATCAACAATATTCTTAAAACTAATCTGGCCATCGTGCCTTCGTCGCTACTCCTTCCTGTTCTCAGCTGTTCTTCCCCTATCTTCCCCAATCCCTCCTGGCTCTCACATAATTCCAATTATATATATATGTAATGCCAATTGTGTACGTGGTACGCAATAGGGTACATATAGCAGCGCTGCATAAATAAACAGCAGCAATAAAGAATTAATTTGGAAAAAAAGATCCTTTAGTACCGGATGGTAACACCAACCGGTACTAAAGTGGTCGCCTGCACGTGATGCGTATGGACCGGTTGTATAAACCAGTACTAAAGATCAAGACTTTTAATCTCTGGATTGCTGGTACTGGTTTCAAAACGAAGATTGAACTGGGTTTGGAACTGGTACTAATACCAATCAGATCTAGGGCTGGCAGTGGGGCAGATTTGGGTCAAGGACCCATGGTTTCTGGACCTGATGGGGGCGGATTCATATCTGTCTGACCTAGGTATAAACCCTCTCTCCACAGCTGTTCATCACCTCTCCTCGAGACCCTCCAGCCAGCAGCCGCCGTCCCTGACTCCCCAGAGCCTCGTGTCCTCGCCTAGGGATGGAATTCGGTCGGCTTCAAATGAGATAACACACTTTTTACATTTATATCCATATTTTAAAATGGATATGGATACAAAGCCGAATTTATCAAGTACGAATAGAAATCGGACCGTTTGAATCCGAATCCAAATTATACATATATATACAAAGTTCATGAATCTATACATTACAATGGTACACACGCAGACATGAAACACTTATCCTTGCCATGGCGCGCACATCATGATAGCTCAAGTAATATTTTCAATTATTGGTTAGTACGTCTAAGGATGTCGTCGTTGCGTATGATGCTTTGCAATAACATTGTCGCAATTGATTACTCCCTCCATTCCTTTTTATAAGAAATAGTTTGACATGACATAGTCTTCTAAATTACACTTTGATCATTTATTTATTTTATATCATATTGTTTGTACTTGTAAACTTAAGATAATTGGATAGTAAAGATTTAATTGCAAAACTTTTTAAACTTTGGCCGAATTTCTAGAGTTATCTGAAGTCAAACTTTCACAGATTCACAGTCACTTTTGCACATGCTAGTTTAATTTTGCCGGCTGGTGCTCGATCAAAACAGCGTAATCGCTTGTGATTGAACTGACAGGATCTGTGCATCCATGCCCCTTTTGGATAAAAGAAAGATGAAGAAGATCAGTTCAAGGACAAGGCATGCGTACGGGATGGACCGAGCACGAGCAGCGGTTCAAGTTGGATAAGTTACCCAATTTGCGGCTCCACTTTGGATCGACCCGAAGTGCCACATGCGATCAAGCGCAGCCCGCACATGTGCGTGAGTGCGTCTCGAGACGACTCGGTGTAACGCCTTCCATTCCATTCATCTCCGTACTCTCTGCAACGATCTTGAGAAATGCATAGCCGCCGCCATCGTGCCATTGTTTACTCTCGCAAACTGCAACGATGCTTTGAGATATTGCGGACATACGTGCTCCAGTCCTCGCCCATGGCAGGTGGGTTTCTTTCTTTTCGCCTGCTCGGTCGACATGATCGGGCTGCCGTGGCGAGAGGCTACCTGTGTTGACGCGGTCGATCGACACCAGCCTCATTCCTTCGACCGATGACTCCCGTAGTGTTGGGACGCCGAGGCTGGCCCCAAGGTCTCCCCATTTTGGAACACTAACGAGCTCTTTTTGATGAAAGACAAAGAGAGATACGGACTCGAGCCTTGGCGTGGAGGACCCGCATGCGAAGGCCTCAAGAGGCGCGGGCGAGGTCATAAGCAACCGCGAAGGCTCGGGAGGAGGGAAAGCGGACCACGGAACGGAGGCATGAAGATGCACGCCAAGGCAAGAAGTACCTCCATGTTCCTCCTCCACCGAGAGGCTGAACGGAGGCATGAAGATGCACAACAAAGGCAAGAAGTACCTCCACGTTCCTCTATCACTTTGAGGGCCCTCGGCGGGAAGGCGGTGCCGCCAAGGAAGGAAGGCGGCCGTGGATCAAAGGGTTTTCCATGGGCCTTGGCTCGACACGACAAGGACCCAAGGAGGAAGGCGGTTGCTCATGTAGAAGGATGAGAGTGCCCTTCGATGGATTAGGGGCATGTCAAGGATATTTAGGAATATTCGCCACCGTATCGAGAGGTCATAAATGTAAAGAAGCTCACATGTAATACCGCCCTATAAAAGCGGGACTCGATCCCCAATAAAGCAGTTGGCCATCGGGTTCAAACCCTAAGTACATTTGTCTCGTGAATCGGGCTCATCACGCTTGGCCCATCGGGCATCGCCGATGGTCCCTCTCCTCTACCGCTGAGAAAGTCTCGTCGCTGACTACACCACCATTGTCGGGTCTATTTCCCAACATTGGCGCCCACCGTGGTAGGCCAAGCACAAACCCCATAATTCTAGCAAAAGGAAAGCCTCCGCTCGAGCTCAAGGGAGGCATCCACGCGAGGAGACCGAGGCGCACCACCCATAGCACATATGCCAAAGACTCCACGAGCCTCAAGATAACGAAGAAGAGGAGGATGTGGCGGCGGATCAACCCACGGCGAAGGTGAGTAGGTCAATCCTAACCTAACACCAGATTAGGTGCTCCAAAGATTCTTGGTGAGCTACAAAGAAGGCCCAAGAAGAGGGGATAGGCTTGCAACAGCCTTCACTGCAAGTCAAAGGGCAATGCTCGTGTCTCAACCAAAGCGGCGGAAATACGATAGCAGTGGGTAGTCCTACAAGCCAAAATTCAATGCCTCTGACCAAATCCGCCAACTTCAAATAACTCCAATCAACCCCACACCAAAGCTCAAAGCCAACCTAACACTTCACCAAGCCCAATACCTCCACATGTCTTGGCACCCCTTTCAATCTCAACTTACCTAAAAATCCATAGACAAAGAATCTCCGCTATCCGAGGGCTCCGCAAAGCTCGCATTGGCCTCCCTCCTACAAACCCACCTCCCCGCCAAAATTCAATGGCAAAACAGACCCCACCAATTCATCATGAGCTTGAAGCAGCCATAGCCTCCGCAGGCGAAAATGACATAGTTCTGGCAAAATCGTTTGTCATCGCAGCCGAAGGTGACGCCTTCGCTTGACATTCAATGCTGAAGCCAAAATCTGTGTACTCTTGGGAAGACCTTCGGGACAAGATCATGGCCAACTTCAAGGGTTTCACAACCGAATCCCTAATAGCCTTCGACCTTTTTCAATGCAAGCAATCACAAGGAGAATCCCTCAAAGAATACTATCAGAGATTTGTGCACCTCAAAGCTCGGGCACCCAATGTACCCGAAGAAGGCGGCGCAATCGAGGCAACAATCAAAGGCCTCCGCATTGGGTCCTTCAAGCGGCATCATGCCGTAGAAAAGCCTTCATCCATCAAGGAGTTATACAATGAGTTCAAGAAATATTGCGAGATCCGACAATGACCTCCGCAAAAGAATGGAAGAGCAAAACCAATACAAACAACACACTCAATCCCGTGGTAGCAAGCAATCATCCAAGGACAACAGAGGCAACAACTGCCGCAACAAAGGCAAAATCAACAATTATTCAATATCAGCCCCAAAGAAGGCCAAGAAGAAAGCACACCACATTTCACAAACCCAACCAAACTGCTGGATCTCGAACAACAACGGTAACCAGAGGCGAGATCAAAACAAGACTGGATCGAAATCGAAACCGTAAGCCTCGAAGGCACATCTTCGCTTCTTTCACGGTGAAAACAAGGGTCACGTCACCCGAGACCGTCCCGACGCCAAGGAAATCCAGAGAAAGAATTAAGAACAGTAAGGCACACATCCCCATAATAGCAACTCGCAAGAGAAGTCAATCATACCTCCGCCATGCCCCAATAGCAACAAGATCGCCACAATGTACCCAAGCCTTAGCTCCATAGAAATACACCCATCCACCCTAGCAGCCGCCTACTACCCAAACTTTCTGCCACCATGGCGGCCCACCCCTAAATAGCCTTCGCTGTAAGGACAACCTGGTAATTGCCAGATGGAGGCTAGTTTAACCTATATAAATCCAATCCCTTTGCTCATCACCTACCTCAAACAAATCACCCGGTGCAAGTCACAAACAAACAACTTGAAGCTTTACCCCCACCACAGCAACCATCCCAAAAACGAGCCACTTCTAGAAAACCAGCTCAACCCCCACACACCATTGCCAACCATCGACATGATGCTACCAATAGCCGGAGGCTCAGCTATTGAATTCCAAACCAAGAGATGTAAAAAAGAACACCTCAAACTGGTGAACAACGTGGCGGTGCAAAACCCAGGTTAAATATACAGACCGGGTCGAATGTACCTTTGACATTCTCCAAACAAGACCTCAATCTTGAAAGCTACCCGCATGAAGATGCGATGGTAATCAAGGACAACATAGCAGCTTGGGAAATTAGTAGGATATTGGTCGACACTGAAATTCAGATGGACATCATCTTCGTAAATGCCTTCGATCGATGATGAAGCTCAAAGAGAATCAACTACATCCTTCGGACACACCATTGGTTGCCTTCGAGGCAAGAGAATTGAAGTGTTGGGAAAAATCTCCTTACCTGTGTCCTTCGGCAATCAGGAGAACGCACGAACAAAATACATAACCTTCGATGTCATCGATCTCTATTACCCATACAATGCAATCTTTGCAGAGGTTTTGCAAACTAGTTCAATGTCGCCATACATACAGGGTATCTATGCATGAAAATGCCAGCCCTCCATGGCGTCATCACAATTCATGGCAGTCAGAAAGAGGTACGAAATATAGAAAGAGACGTCTACAAAGCACAAAGAAACATCAATCAACTCTGTCCAATCAAGCAAAGGCGGTACCTCCGAGCCTCCGGACATGCCAAGAGGGCAGACAAACCTCAGAGATGAAGAGGAAACAAATTCTGTGCACCTCGAAGAAGCATGCCCAAACAGGAGAGTCACCATCGAAGCAAGTCTCTCCCCCAAAGAGGAAAAAGAACTAGTGGAGATCCTCACTAAAAACAAGGACATCTTCGCCAGGTCAGCCTCCGATTTACAAGGGGTAAGCAGAAGCATCATAGAACACTCCTTAGATATCAACCCAAACATGAGACTGAAGAAACAGAAGCAGAGGAAGATGTCGGAAGAAAGAATTTTGGCAGCGAAGGCAGAAGTACAAAGACTACTAGATGAAAAGGTCATCAAAGAGGTCAAATACACAGACTAGCTGGCCAATGTGGTCCTTGTTCCCAAAACAAATGGCAAAATGAGAATGTGTATAGATTTCTTAGATCTAAACAAGGCCTGTAGGAAGGATCCATTCCCTCTGCCATAAATTGACACCTCAGTCGACAAGGCCACAAGTTGCAAGCTCTTTTCCCTATTAGATTGTTTCTCAGGGTACCATCAGATTTGGTTGAAGAAGGAAGATGAAGAGAAAACAAGTTTTACGACTCCATTTGGCACTTATTGCTTTGTCAGAATACCCGAAGGCCTCAAGAATGCTAGATCAACCTTCGCAAGGATGACCAAGGTTGTCCTCGGGCCACAATTGCAAAAGAATATCTTAGCTTACGTTGATGACATCGTAATCATGAGCAAATAAAAAGAAGACCATGTAGCAGATCTTATTGAAACCTTCACCAACCTCAGGGCAGTAGTGCTCAAACTCAACCAGGACAAGTGTGTCTTCGGTGTCAGCAGAGGGAAAGTTCTGGGTTGCATGGTAAGCCCCAATGGCATACACGCTAACCGGGAGAAAACCAAGGCAATACTCTCGATGGTAGAGCCTTCAACAAAAAAGGAAGTCCAGAAGCTCACTGGAAGAATAGCAGCAGACAACAGATTGTTCTCGAGATCTATAGAACGCGGCTTACCATTCTTTAAAGCCCTCAAGAGCACAGAAAAGCTAGAATGGGGGCCAGAATAGTCGAAGGCTTTCAATGAGCTCAAAAAATACCTAGCAAGCAATCTTATGGTCATAGTTCCTGAGCCGGATGCCCCCATACTACTGTATATCACGGCCCCAAACCTTGCAGTCAGTGGATTCCTAATCCAGGAAAGGCAACATGACGCCAAGACAATCCAGCAACCCGTCTACTACATCTCAGAAGCATTATCCGGGGCAAAGCTTAACTACTCAGAAATTGAAAGATAGCATATGCCATTTTGATATCCTCAAGAAAGCTAAAGCACTACTTCCAAGCACATGAAATCATAGTACCTTCGACTCAACCACTCAATGACATCTTCAGCAACAGAGAAGCCTCCGGTAGAATCGGAAAGTGGGAAGCTGAACTCTCTCAGTATAACATAACTTATGTGGCAAGAACAGCAATAAAGTCCCAAGCATTAGAAGACTTTATGGTAGACTGGACACCTTCGCCGCAACAAGCAATCGAACAATCAATGGCTTAGACTTGGATACTATACTCAGACGAAGCTTAGGGCCACTAGGATGCGGGAGCCTCCACGGTGTTGATATCACCTTCCGGCACTCATTCCAAGTATGTAGCCAAATTAAAATTCAAGGCAACAAACAACATCGCCGATTACGAAGGCCTCATCCTAGGACTCAATAAAGCTAAAGCACTAGACGCACAAAGAATACTTGCAAGAATAGACTCTCAAGTCGTGGCAGGACAAGTAGAAAAAGAATACATGACCAGAGAGCCCGAACTTGTTAAATACCTGGCGACCATAAGGGCCTTAGAGCGAAGGTTCCAAGGTTTCACCCTCAAGTACATACCAAGAGCAGAAAATTTAGAGGCAGATCAACTAGCGAAGTCTATGGCGAACAACTTGCCCATGCCCGAAGGTACATTCTATCAGAAATTAGAAATACCAGCAATCATCGGGCTACAAAAGGCATTCAAAGAAGTACTAATCACAGAGTCAGAAGATTGGAGATAGCCAATCATTGACCAGATCAACGGAGCATTCCAAACAGATGACAAGGCTACCTCCACTAGAATGGAAGCAAGGGCCAGAAGTTACACAATCATCAATGGAAACCTATACAAAAAGGCGTAGTAGAACCACTCCTCAAGTGCATAACACAAAACAAAGGCAAAGAGCTGCTACAAGAGATACACTCAGGAATGTGTGGATCACACATCGGCCCCAGAGCATTGTCAGTGAAGGCCCTCAGAGAAGGGTTCTACTGGCCCACTCACATCAAACATGCAGAAAACACAGTCAAGACATGTGAAGCATGCCAGAAGACTTCCCCACATCAAACCAATCCTTTGGCACCAACTCAGCTCATTTCACCCACCTGGCCATTGCAAAGATAGGGCATGGACTTGGTAGGACCTCTACCACCATCACAACGGGCCAATAGGTTCGCAGTCGTAGCAATCGAATACTTTATGAGGTGGATTGAGGCCAAACCATTAGCAACCATTACCTCCGAGTCAGTCAAAAAATTCTTCTGGCAAAACATAGTATGCAGGTTCAGAGTACCTAGAGTCCTGACAGTAGACAATGGCAAACAATTTGATTCAGACCACTTTAGAGAATTCTGCCAAACCATTGGAACCACACTAGCCTTTGCCTCTGTTTACCACCCAGAATCCAATGACACCATGGAAAGAGCAAATAGAGTCGTCTTCTCAGCAATATCAAAAACATTGTTTAGCCTCTGCAAGGGCAAATGGGTAGATGAGTTACCGAAGGTGATTTGGTCCCACAATACAACCGCCTCGAGAACAATAGGCTTCACCCCATTCAGATTAATATACGGTGAAGAGGCCATGCTACCAGAAGTAGTGAGTCATCAGAGCCTAAGAGTCGCACAAAGTAACCTAGTCCAAGACGAAGAATACTCTAAGGAATCCATCGAAGGTGATAGGCTCAAAGCTGTAAAAAATATCACCAAATACCAAAACCAAACCAAAAAATGGAGAGATCCAAAGTGATGAGGACATGACACCTTCGGATACAACCA
This sequence comes from Miscanthus lutarioriparius, assembly GCA_904845875.1. NCBI lineage: Eukaryota > Viridiplantae > Streptophyta > Magnoliopsida > Poales > Poaceae > Miscanthus > Miscanthus lutarioriparius. Next base: position 106,137,557 of record CAJGYO010000009.1, on the reverse strand, counting down.
TTGATTATAAGGTGAGCTCGTTTCTATATTTGCATAATCATAAATCTAAGAATTGGTTGCTACCTAATATTGGTATTTCAAATATGCTTAGGAACAATGGTGATGATGATAGAGAATGGATATGCAATCAACAAGACCAATCTCGAAGTGCAAGTTCATCAAAGTCCAACTTTTGGTTCGTGAGCAGCCCGATAGTTTTTCATTAGGAAGGCCTTAACTCATCCATCTGGAGTGCGATTGAGGTAAATGAGCACTTGATGGAAAGCTTGTTTGATAAGATTTCAAATAGATCCGGTCCCACCTCAATATCACGTTGGAAAAGTCTTCAAATTATCACGACAATCTGCTACTATTTATGCCGGCTGCTGCGACATCGTCCTAGGCTTGTCATGCAACCTTGGGACCCTGGCCCATGTTGGAGCACGCCCCAACTATGTGGAGAACACACCAAGGAAGCTCTTGGACGCCCTCCTCCTTGGACACCACCTTAGGAGGCTATCAAGGGCGTCCAAGCCAAGCTGGAGGCCCAGTCCAACTCGAGTTTGAGTTTGCCTCGGCCTTCAGGACCAGCGAGCAGTAAAACGGACGCCTAGGACGCATCCGGACTCTGTTTTTGATGATCCACGTATGGTTGGAAAGATAATTTCATAAGCTAATCAATGGCTTTGGTTTGAGGTCCAAATTCCACAAGAGTAAACAGGAATGGTCGAAACAAATTAGCATCCAGAATCTGTCAGGGTACTGCGTCACCGTCTTTAGTCCGTTGGGCCATGTATCATCTGTGAGCCAATTAGGGGTGGCGCGTTCAGGGGGAGCGATGACCCTTAGACATTATAATCAGCTGCTGCTGCCATTATTAGGTTTTGGGTTTTGCTTTAGATTAATCGGTCTTTGAACAGTCATAGTTATCGGTTTGTGAAACCCCACATTGAGTCTTAATCATACATTTGCAAATTGTCACTTTACTTGAGTTGCATTTTATCTTGTTCTTGCTTGTGTTCTTCAATTCGTAGCATGGATTAGCCTTCTTGGCGAGGTCAACTGAATTGTGATACGGTCGATAATCAGATGAGACGTGGTGCTAAGGTTGCAGGGTTCGGGTCTTTGTGATCTGAAGCCGGATCGGTGTGTCGCTCATTGACCAAATCGATAGTTATCTTGAACCTGACGGAAGATCAGGAACCACATCCCCATCAAATGGTAATCAGAGCTTCAGGTATACCGTCAAGTTCGCATATACCCTAAATTTGTTGTGTTTTCCTTCATCCCATAAATCTAGAAAATTGCCCCACAAAAATATTTGTGTTCGCCGTCGTTTTTCCCTCATCCCATCACCCATTGTGCCACTGCAATTTTTTTTTATTTCAGTTTGCCTCATTGAACGGTGGTCCTTGCATATCATTGTGTTGCTGTGTTTAATCGAGTTCTAGGTACCTAGGATTCAGGTTAGGTACCTACGATTCAGGTTTACTCGTGCATCTGAATTTGGACGCTCCACGTACGTGGCTTTTGATCCCGTAATTAATTTGCGGAAATTGTGGTTTGGTCATAACGTGCATGTATTCCTTGTTCAAGAGCCGCAAGATTAAAAAAGATTCCATCTATTCTCCCAAGTAGCATCACGTGTTTCCAAAAACAACTGTAGAAAGATTATGATGCTACTCTAAATACCGACGACATTGTTGATTAGTTTGTTTGTGCCGTGCTGGTTTAGCATATCTTTTTCACAATCTGAGAAAAAGGCAAGTGCATAGTTTCTGAAGTGCAGCACAAGGTGATTTGTTTATACGCTGGAAACCAAGTGTGCCTCGAGGAGTTTTCTTGAGTTTCTCGCTGTGCTACAGCTAATTGTTTGTGCAGCACTATCTGACTGAAAAAAAGAAAGCAAAAGGCAACGAGGTGCAAAAAAAAAAAAAGTAAAAGTCGCACAAAAAAAAAAGAAAGCAAAAGGCAACGAGGTGCAAAAACAAAAAGTAAAAGCCGCACCAAAAAAAAATAAAAGTGCAAAAAGAAAATTCAGAAGTGCTTGCAACCTTTTGAGTCCTTGTGCTAAGTTGTATTGTTGCTTGCTTGAACTAGGTCTAGGACAAGTTTAGACCGGTGACATAGACTAGCTTGGGACTACATTTCAATCTTGCAATTTCTGAATTAAATTATTGCTATTCCTAGCTACCATATTTTAAGCCTCCCAAAGCTCCACATATATACTTCAGCTCGGTACAGGAAAAGATCCTTGCAATCTTAGTACCATACCCTCACTGGTATCACGAACCAGCCGCCGGTTGTACCATCCACTACTTGCTTTGGTAAGAACTTGGTAAGAACTCGGTAAGACGTGTGTGAGGGTGTGATTCCACCGACCCATAAATAGTTGATAGAGATTTACTTTGGTTACTAACAATGTCAAACAACAAGTTTCTTTTTAAGAGTGAATTGCAGGACATTATGGACCGGTTGTCTACAAGGATGGATGAAATAATTACAAAAGTGGGCACTGCAGGGTACACACGACCGTCCACCTCTGCTGCTACAACGACGTCGTCACTGCCATCTGCCGCATGTACTACGGAGTTTGCACAGCAAGTGCTTAGTTCTCAAATGGAGAAGGCGGAGCAAAACTAGTTCAACAACTTGTTCCAAACATACTTTGTTGTGAAGGAACGATGTTGTCATGTTATGATTGATGGCAAGACTTGCAACAACCTTGCAAGCTTAGAGATTGTTGAGAATCTTGGTCTGACCACAAAGCCACATCCACATCCATACTACATCCAATGGGTAAATTCTTGGGATAAGATAAAGGTAACTGAAATTGCACACATTGAGTTTTCCCTTGGTCCATATAAGGATAGCGCAGAATTTGACATAGTACCTATGCACGCATGTCAATTGTTGTTAGGCAAGCCTTGGATATCTAAAAATAATGTGGTGCATAATACAATTACTAATAAATATTTGTTCAAATATAATGGTAGAAAAGTAACTCTTATACCTATGACTGCTGCTGAAATTTTAAGAGAAGATTTCATGAGAGTAGAGAGAAGAAAGAATGAGCCGTTTAGAAAAGAATGGGCTATTTCAGATGTTACAATACATTCATCTAAATCTGAATTTTTACAAAAAGATCATGTTGCTTTGCCTCTTGTTGGAACTAATATTTTCAGCATGTACACAATAAAGAGGACAATGTGATAGAAAAAGAATAGGTAGTGGTCTCAGGTAAGAGCTCTCTTGATGTGTTGGATTTGTCCACCAATGATGCTATAATAGAACCTTCTCTTGATTTACCTTTGTCACATGATGATAGTCCTATTGATATTTGTGATAAAGAGGAGTTGTGCGATTGCGCTTTTGTTATTCCTGTGCCACAACTTGTGAAAGAAATTGATTCTTTTGTTTTGGAGCGAAATACTTTTGCTGAAAATAAACAATTGCTTCCCATTGTCGCTGAAAAAGATGAGCTAAAATTATTGTCTTGTTTAAATACTTTGGGTTATATTGAGTTTGATACTCTGTGTGCTCTTAGTACTTTGGAACAGAAATTTAAATATGCTGAATTGCCATGAATATCTAGATGTACATATCATTTTATTGGCAAATATAATTGTAAATGAGAGTATATGGTGCATCGTGTCTATGTTTGTTCAAATCTGAAATCTCCTTTTATTGCGCATAAATATGATCAACTAGAGGGCTGCAATAACTATAATCTTGTCATATCGAGTTTCCCTAGTTTTGTTATAAAGAAACATGTTAAATTTCAAGAAGGGGAGCCATGTTGGCTACTACCTATGACTTGTCCTCTGGCTAAGCTCAAACCGAGGATGGTTTGCTGTCAAGAAGGGGAGGATGACGAGGACATGACACCTTCGGATACAACCATTGATTATAAGGTGAGCTCGTTCCTATATTTGCATAATCATAAAGCTAAGAATTGGTTGCTACCTAATATTGGTATTTCAAATATGCTTAGAAACAATGGTGATGATGATAGAGAATGGATATGCAATCAACAAGACCAATCTCGAAGTGCAAGTTCATCAAAGTCCAACTTTCGGTTCGTGAGCAGCCCGATAGTGCTTAATTGGGAAGGCCTTAACTCATCCATCTGGAGTGCGATTGCGGTCGATGAGCACTTGATGGAAAGCATGTTTGATAATATTTCAAATAGATTTGGTCCCACCTCAATATCACATCGGAAAAGTCTTCAAATCATCACGACAATCTGCTACTATTTCTGCCGGGTGCTGCGACATCGTCTTGGGCTTGTCATGCAACCTTGGGACCCTGGCCCATGTTAGAGCACACCCTAGCTATATGGAGAACACAACAAGGAAGCTCTTGGACGTCCTCATCCTTGGCCGCCACCTTAGGAGGCTATCTAGGGCGTCCAAGCCAAGCTGAACGCCCAATCCAACTTGAGTTTGAGTCTGCCTCGGCCTTCAGGACCAGCAAGCAGTAAAACGGACGCCCCAGACACATCCGGAACCGTTTTTGACAATCCACATATGGTTGGAAAGCTAATTCCATAAGCTAACCAATGGCTTTGGTTTGAGGTCCAAATTCCACCAGAGTCAACAGGAATGGTCAAAACAAATTAGCGTCTAGAATCTATCAGGGTGCTGCATCACTGTCTTTGGTCCATTGGGCCGTGTATCGTCTGTGAGCCTATTAGGGGGGCGTGTCCAGGGGGAGCGACGACCCTTAGACCTTATAATCAGACATCGCCGCCATCATTAGATTTTGGGTTTTGCTTTATATTAGTCTATCTTTGAATGGTCACAATTATCGATTTGTGAAACCCCACATTGAGATCTTAATTATACATCTGCAAATTGTCACTTGAGTTGCATTTTATCTCGTTCTTGCTTGTGTTAGGGATTAGTCTTCTTGGCGTGGTCAACCGGATTGTGACACGGTTGATTACCAGGGGAGACGTGGTGCTAAGATTGTAGGGTTCGGGTCTTTATGATCTGAAGCCAGATCGGTGTGTCGCTTTCGACTAAATCGATAGTTATCTTGAACCTAACGGAAGATCGGGAACCCTGTCCCCAACAAAAAGGTACTCAGGAAAGACATCCAAAGTGGAGACGTGGTCCTGAGAAGGAAACCCAACACCGATAAGCTCGGAAAACTATTGCCAAAATGGGAAGGCCCATACACAGCGAAGGCCACTGGGAGGCAGGGTTCTTTTTTCCTGATTGATCTCGAAGACAAGCCCGCCGACCATCCTAGAACATTGAGAATCTTCGAAGGTTCTACATCTTGCTGTAAGGGTGGCTTCGTACAGTTAAAAACGAAGCCACCCCCAAGTTTTCTTCTTCTTTTCTTTTTATGCTCCAAGGGTCTGTACTCTTCCTCATGAAGGGAGACTCCTAGCGGAGGTGAGGTTTTTAACGAGCCTTCTAAGTTATAAAGAGGAAATACCCCCGCTAGAGAAGAACTCAAGCAAAAGGTTGAAAGTGGCCAGCAACGAGGTCACGACATTCGACAAACGCATTCACAGTGAAAAAGAGGACCCTCCGTCACCCCAAGCAGAAGGCTATAGGGCACGGAACAACCTCTTCGGCACACGTGCCTGATGCCCAAACAGTCCCCAAGCATCACCGAAGGCTTCACAAAGCCAGAGAAGGGGCCCAACAAAGACCTATCCAATTCAGGCATTGGGATCCGATGAAGACATGTTAAGATTCAGGCATCGGAACAACAAAAAAACCCCGACAAAGACCTGTCCAAGTCAGGCATCAGGATGCACCTCAAGCCACCACTTCATTTACACTTGCATTAAAAAACTTCAACTACCAAATCACCTACCACAACAACCAAAATTAAATGCAAAGGGCAACCCCCACGACTATAAAAAATGGACGCCCCCCATTCTCAAGCAACCTAAGCCAAAGTGCACCTCACAAGCAAGAATACGTAGCACCAGCCTCCTCTCAAATGGAATCCGGAGTATCCCCAATCCCCAAGCAAAATAGGCCTTCAGCATCATGAGAAGACTCGTAAAAACAAGGACCCGAATTAAAAGCCAAAGGCGGAGAAGAGCCGCAACACCTGCTCCACATCATGAAGCACGGGAACCGCCGGCAAGGAACCAGCAGAGGCCGAAGGCCTCGGGGGGACATCACGAGAAGTCTCGTAACAACCCCCCGTAGTCGAAAGCACCAGCTGGTAGTGCCTCATGTACCGCCAACTCAAAGGGCCCACAGTAGCCTCCTGTTGACCAGCAGGGGCCACAAGACATCGAGCAATCGGCCTTTGAAGATCGGAAGGCTGACTACCTCGAAAACACTAGGCTCGAGGGCAAGGTGCAAGCATGAGTTCAACAACGCCCAACTAAAACCCCAAGAACAGCAGCACCTCCGGGAAGAACACAAGATCGAAGACAGGCGCCCATGCTTCCCTATCCTGAAGAACTAGAGTGTGCCTGCCTTCAGGCCAATCAACAACCAATGGAGGCTGGCAACAGGAACTTAGGGTTTCTAGTTAGGAGCTATCTTCTATCAAAAACTCATGTAATCAAACCTTCTTGTAATTGATAAAGGAGCCTTCGGTCGACGAGAAACTATGGCAGCAACAACATAGAGCGACAAGCTCCTTGTGTGGCCAAGGAACCTCCGTACAACAATGCAAATAAACCTTGAAACCTCCGAAATAGAATACAACAACACAACGGAGTTACAACTCAACGAATACAAAACAAGACCCCCTGAAGGACCACACAGCCCGCAGGCAATGTAATAGGGTACAACAAAACCTAGAGCCTAAGGTTAGGGTGAGGACCCCAGGAAGTGAACGACCTAACAAACTCACTACATTCATCGTCTATATCATACAACACAAAATCCCACATATCAAAAAATGAAGGCCGAGGATAGCTTTCACGCCACAGATCCCACAACTCCCCATCAACATAGAGACCATCCTTCATCATTGTTAAAGGTGTTATGTCCTGCACAGGCCCCTAGGAGGCAACCTACGCAGGACAAATTTAGATTCAGTCCAAAATGCCGCTATATTAGTTCTTTGTACAAAATAACGAGGCACGCAAAGCTACTCACCAACGTTCCCTACTCCTAAAAAGTATCCTAAGCCTCAGGGTTAACCTCCAGAGCAATCAAGCCAGTAGTAGGAACCTCCGGTCGGCGAGCCTCCGCAGCACGAGAAGTTTCCCCAGCAACAGCTTCGTTTGCTGCCACAACCTCAGCTTCCTGGGCCATACGCGCAGCTTCCGCAGCCTTCAAATCCTCCAGACCAATAAAAAACCATGACAACCAGAAACATAAGTACTTCAACAGAAAAACTAAAAGCCAAAGAAAACAGCACACCTCCGCCCAGCGAGCCTCCACAAGTGAACGGGCATGATGCCGACCAAATTTGGTCCATAAATAGAACATGAAGCGACGGATACCATGCTGATGGCCTTCGAAGGATCCCCAAGAACCTCTGGGCTATCAAAGTCCTTCTTACACTTCAGCTCCTCAACATGCTAGCAGCCAGCCTTCAAAAGAGTCATCATAAGATTTGTCACGCTGGAGAGCGTGGCAAAATCTCCAACACAACCAACAAAATCAGGAAGCTTGGCAAAATTTGCCGACATCCAGGCAAAGACATCTGCAGCAGGGGCAAAGGCAGGGAGGGCAGGCGTAACACCACCAAAGCCACCCAGCGCCGCGGTGTACTCCTCGGCTGCGGCATGCCCCAAAGCCTCCACGCTAGAAAGCTTCTCTTTTAACACCTTGACTTCTTCAGCCAAGGCAGCGCTCCGGACCCTCTCCCCATCAATGTCCTTACGAAGACCCTCGTTGATTTCGCTAGAACGGATCACCTTCTCCAGAGCCACACCTCTAGCGGCTGTCGAGGCGGAAAGGTCCCTCTCTAGCAACTCTATCCTAGCCTTCGCGCCATCCAAGTCATTTTTGGCCTTACGAAGACCCTCGACCTCTTCGGCAAGCTTATTCCTCTCCTCAGTGAGCCTACTCTGCTCTTCCAGAAAATTTTCAAGGGCCAAGTCACGATCAACAATCTCCTTCGAGATCATCTTTTCCATTGACTCGGCCATATGATAACTTTGCCAAAAACCACGCCATAAACAAAGAAAAAAAGCAAAAAAAAAAGGAAAGCGAAGGCGCAAACTCACCACGTATTGTTGCTCAAGGTTAGTTCTCAGCATGCTCGGCCAAGGAATACCCTTGAAATGCCGCCGGGTGCGCTCTACATAGAAGGCAACCAAACGAGTAAGTAATCCTAGAAACGAAGGCAATTAAGATGCAAGGCCAAAACAACCTCCAAGTAGGCCAGAAAGATAGTCCAACCCTTCCGCCCACTCACCTGTGCTCTCCGAAGACTCGCCTGCAAAGAAGCAACCGAAAGAATGAGAGCGCACTAAATGCCACACAAACGCAACCAAACCAAAGAGAGGGAGAGAGAGAGAGAGATGAAGGAACAAGCACACAAACCTTCGCCACCAGCGCGCCTCGAAGGCCCATCCGCACCACGGACACCACCGCCGCTTGTAAAAACAAGATCACGGCCCGAACTGACTGGCCTGTCTTCGAAAGTCGCCGAGGCTACCGCAGCATCCCCTCCGGCACCGGCCGCCTTGAAGCCGGCTCCTGGACAAGCCATCGAATTAGACCCTGTTTGAGTAGGAAAGCCACCCCAGCCGCCCCAAGCCTCCATTACTCGCTACCTCGATTTGCAGATTCATTTTCAGCACCATCATCAGGAACAGCCTTCGGCTCTAAAACCTTCTCAGGACGCACCGGGTCATCAGACTCGGCATCGCTCTTTGCTAGCAACGACGCCTTCACGGAGCGAATCCGACCATCAGACTTCGCATCGCTGGCATCAAACGCAACCAACCCCGCAGCGTCTTCATCCTCTACATCCTCATCAGAGCTGAACTCATCGGACCCAGGCCCAAATATCTGGGGCATCGGCGCAACGGCAGGCACACAGGCAGCAACCGCACCACCCAAGGCTCCAGCAAATGCGGCCTCCGAGGTAGGCACCTTAGCCAACTCTAGAAGCTTAGCAGCAGCACTCGCCTCGGACTCTGTTTCAGTAGCCTTCGGCGAGGACAGTTTAGAAGTATCAGCGCTTAGAACCTTGGGCCTTTTCACCGAAGGCTTGGGGGCTGCAGCAGCTTTCCTCTTCCTCTGCTCGGCCCTTCCGGTAGTGTTCTTCAACACCGGGACCTTCGCAGCTTTCCTAGAAGCTTTAGCTTCCTTCTCCTAAACAGACTTCAGTATCTTCTCAAGAACCTCCCGCTCACCATATTTCATCCCAAGTTCCTCGAACACCATGTTCAAGTGGGGCATCTCGCCCCCAACAGCCTTGCGTGCAATATACTCATGCTCCGAGATTTCGCCAAGAATCTCAATGGCTGCAGCTTCAGCATGCGCAATTATAGCGGCGTCAGTACCACCTTTGGCGCGATGATGACCGAATCGGGGGAAGGGCACACCCTCCCTCTCGCGGCGCAACGATGACCAAATCGGGGGAAGGGCACACCCAAAGATTGGCAGCTTAACCTTCTCCAATGTCATCGAAGGCCTAGTGTTCCTCTCAAGAGGCCAGAAATCAGCAGCAGCAAACTCCTCCACCAAATTCCGGCCTCCGCTATACCGAGCTGCATAACCGAAGGCTTTCTCGCACTCCTGACGGGCCTTATCGTCATTAGGAGTCACCCGACTCAAAGGCCTCATCCCTTCCATCTCGGAAGCAAGGGGGAACTGCACGGCCTCATTCCCTCGCACATCCTTCGTTCTCGTGAATGGAGTCCTTACATAGAACCAGTAGCGCGACCAGTCGTTGGGCCATCGGTTCCGCTGAGCAAAAGAAATCTCCTGCTTCTCCTCCTTCCTCGAAGGCCTCCTAGGCATAAAGGCGCAGCTGCCGAATTGTGCCTCATGAACCACCCCATCGATAGTAATCTTCTTCAGCTGGCGTTGCAGCTCAAAATGAGCACAGAAGCAGTCCAAATCAGGCTCGGACCCATAAGACTCACATGCCCAGCAGAACGTAGCTAGTGCCAGAATACCATTAAGGGTTAGATGGTGCAGCTGCACGTTAAAAGACTCCAACACCTGCCTCAGGAAGACCACCGGGGGGTGCGAAGGCCACAAACGAAGAAATCCCTGCAGACAACCGCTTCACTACCCTCCGGCTTGGGAACGGTCTCATCACCCGGAGGCCTAGCCTTACCTTTAGGAAAATAGCCCAGAGCAACATATTCGGCTATCGATTCCTCTGTAACCAACGAAGGCCCAAACTCCCAAGTCTTTGGGAGCTCCGCCTTGACACCTCCACCCATCACCAGATCCCAAGGGCTAGCGTCAACACTCTCCAGATCATCCTCGACATCACGGGCCCTAGCACTAACCATCATGGATTGCTCGTAGTGCTTTAGCCAATCCCTAGATCAAATCCCAAGCAGACGAGCATACGGACACTGAAGGAAGCCACCACCAAACACGAAGTAGAAAGAAAAGCGAAGGCTTGGGCGAATAGCGCGCAAAATCAAAACGGGAAAGACTACCCTGAAAGCGACAGCACGCGCACCCGGCCTCAGCCCCCCTCCTTATATAGCCTCCGAGCAGGTGGTTCAAGTTCCACCGCCAACAGTCACATCCCGAACAAACAGCGTCGGTTACGTTTATCCAACCAGGAGATGCCACGTCAAAAAGGACGGCCTGACACAAACTCACCTGTGGGGGAGAAGGGGGAACCTTCGAGGACTGGCCCCTACGAAGGTCCGAGGATCGAGGCCCACCTGCGTCAAACCTAACCCTCAGAGGTGGAACTGTTGGGACGCGGAGGCCTGGCCTCAAAGGTCCCCCCATTTTGGAACACTAACGAGCTCTTTTTGATGAAAGACAATGCGGAGAGATCTGAGACTCGAGCCTTGGCGTGGAGGACACACATGCGAAGGCCTCAGGTGGCCCGGCGAGGTCATAAGCAACCTCGAAGGCTCAGGAGGAGGAAAGCAGGACCACCACTACGCCAGATTTGCACATCACTGCCGGCATCATCACTGCCGGATTTGTGAGAACCGATAGTGATGTACCTTCACTGCCGGTTATGAGCTTGAAAATGAAAAAATGATTGGGGCTGGGATAAAACCGGCAGTGAAGGACCACATGACTGCCGGTTTGTGGCTTGAACCGGTAGTGTTTTGGTGGGCACTCATCACTGCCGGTTTAAGCTAAGAGCCGATAGTGATTGGGCTCTATCACTGTCGGTTCTAGCCAAGAACCGATGGTGATAAGCCTACAACACAAAAGGCTGCAGCCGTCCTCTTCTTCCTCCTCTCTTCCATCCCGAGAACAGAGGCACACGTTTGGACCCTTCCCTCCATTGTTGCGGCTGCTCTTCACCATGAAGCTAGTGCTTGGATTTTGAAGAATGGCTTGATCTTTTTGCTTTAAGGTTAGTAACAAACATCCACTCCTTTGATTTTGTTGTTTAATTAGCTTCATTTTGATGGCTACATTGCTTGATTCTCATTCTAGTTCTTTCTCCACTCTAGAGAGCACTTTTCCAATTGGACATTTGTGCAAGGCTCAAATTGTGGTGAATCCATCATCCAAAAGGTTGGTGTCTATGAACACATTTAACTTCCTAGCTAATTATTCCATGGGGTCAAGATCATCATTTTTAGTATGTGATGCTATAATTAGTTCTTAAAAGTAGAGTAGAATAGTTGTTCTTCAATATTGTGCAATAATTGTTTTTTACTACGATTTTCAATTTACAGGGCCGGGGCTACCAATTTCAATTTTTCAATAATTAGTGTACAATAATGTTTTCCAAAAATGGTACTTTGGAGCTACAATTGTTGTTCATGAAGCTCGATTTCTTATTAATTCTTTGTAATTACTGTCTCAGTATTTTTTTTGTGTAGAGATGGATCGAGAGTGGATGCATCTGTCCTGAACGGACAAGCGGTACATGCATGGCGTTAGCTAGTTTATCACCGATCCCAAAGCCCATGCTGGGAATGGGAACCCTGTCTTCTGCCCATGCAAAGATTGTAAGAATCATAGGAACTTTCGTCAACTTGAGTCTATACGATCGCACTTGATTACCAGGGGGTTCATGCCAAACTATACGATATGGACTATGCATGGCGAGGTTGGTGTGAATGTTCTGCAGGAAAACGATGATGATGTGGACATGCCTGACGTAGCCATCCACGATGCCGACGAGGAACCCGGTGTCAACACGGAACCTATGGCCACAGTTAATAATGTGTTTAGGAACACGCTAGCTAACGACACCGAGGATAACGATGGCATTTCTCAGCTGCTACGTAATGTAGAGACCAGATGCCTTAGTGAAAGACAGCTGAGAAAGCTAGAGAAAATAAGACAAGATGGCAAAACACCATTGTATAGGAATTGTCCAATGAGCAAACTAGAAGTCGACATCATGCTGTTAGAGTTTAAATCGACAAACGGATTGAGCGATAAAGGCTTCGATCAGTTGTTAGGTATAATAAGGAAAATGCTCCCAGAAAAAAATGAGTTACCAGAAAAGACATACTTGGCCAAGCAAATGATCTGCCCCATCGGCCTCGAGGTTAAAAAAATCCACGCATGTTCCAATGATTGCATATTGTACCATGGAGAAAAATACAAAGACTTGGATAAGTGCCCCAAGTGTGAAGCTCCACGGTACAAGGAAGGGCCATCATATGAGGGTACCAAGACCAGAGGAGGTCCCGTAAAGGTTGTTTGGTATTTTCCTATAGCTCCCCGGGTGCATAGGCTGTTTGCATGTGCAAAGTCAGCCAAGCTGTTGCGCAGGCATGGCAAAGAGCATAAGAAAGTTATAATGATGAGGCACCCCGCCGATGGGCATGACTAGAGGACTGTCAATACTATGTTCTATAAGGACATCGGTGGAGAGGTAAGGCACCTTTGGTTTGCTTTGAGCACAGATGGGATGAATCATTTTGACCAGGTTAGAAGCAATCATAGCACCTAGCAAGTGACGCTCTGTATATACAACCTTCCACCTTGGGTCTGTATGAAGCAGTCGTACATCCAGATGCCACTACTGATCCAAGGGCCAAGATAGCCTAGAAATGACATCGATGTGTTTCTAGAACCAGTGATCGATGAACTAGTGGAGATGTTTGAAAAGGGTGTGCCGGATGTTTGGTATGAGTACAAAAAGGAACATGTCACGATCAAGGGAGTACTTATCGCTACAATCATCGACCTGCCAGGTCAAGGTTCATTGTCCGGAGAGAAGACAAAAGGCTATACTGGATGTGTTGAGTGCTTGGACGACACCGATGCGGTAAATCTACCAAATAACTCAAAGATAGTTTATATGGGACACCATAGGTTCCTACCTAAGGATCACCCTTACCGCAGGAACAGAAAAGATTTCAATGGTGCTATTGAGAAACGCTTAGCTCCAAAATATCGAGACAGGCCTACGATACTTCGAGAACTCAACAAAATGGAGGTTGTCCTTTGAAAGGGGGACAATGCAGTAGCAGCGCCTAATGGGAGTGTTTGGAAGAAAAAATCGGTTTTCTGGAAACTACCTTACTGGCCATTTCTGAGTGTACGCCACTATCTTGATCCCATGCACATCACTAAAAACGTGTGCGCTAACACTCTTAACACCTTGATGGACACCGGGGGGACATCGAAGGATTCACTAGCCACACGCCTGGACATACAACACTTGGGAATCAGGAAGGAGCTGCATCCCGTGGAGCTACAGAATGGCCAGTTCGAACTTGCAGTTGTGTCATGGACATTGAAGAAGGAAGAAAAGCGTGCGCTTATTTCTTTCTTCAATGAACTCAAAGTCCTGACAGGCTACTGTGCGAACCCGAAGAGGCTAGTGAACATGAGAGAACTCAAGTTCAACTATGGCCCTATGAAGGCCCATGACTGTCATGTCATTATGACTCAGCTGCTCCCTGTTGCCCTGCGTGGTATCCTCCCCCCAAAGGTCCGCGCCCCAATCATAAAGCTTTGCTTGTTCTTCAACGCGATCTCAAAAAAGGTCATTGATGTGTCCACGCTAGAGAAGCTGCAGCGGGACATAGCCGAAACTCTCGTTAGGCTTGAGATGCATTTCCCACCGACTTACTTTAATATCTCATTGCATCTGCCATTCATCTTGTTGATCAAATTAGAGCCCTTGGCCCAATGTACCTGCATCAGATGTTTCCTTTCGAAAGATTGATGAAAGTTTTCAGGAGGTATGTTAGGAACAGATTCAAGCCAGAAGGAGGCATGGTTGAAGGATGGTCAACGGAGGAGACCATTGAGTTCTGCACATATTATCTGGACATCAAAAGGGTCAGAGTTCCAAAATCTCGTCATGAGGGAAGACTACGTGGCAAAGGAATGATCGGGGAGAAATCTGTTATAGTAGACGACCCTGTTTCTTTCAGACAGGCACAGTTCGCTGTTCTCCAGCAAGCCGAGGGTGTGATGCCATACATTGATGAGCACAGGCAATCGCTGCAAACTCTGTATCCAAGCAGGTCACTGGCTTGGCTGGATAAAAAACATAAGGAGGAATTTGTCAGCTGGTTGCGACATCGCTTGCTTGAAATAAAAGTTATGTAATCAACTAGATGCCTTAGCCAAGGGACCTTCGAGTACATATCTTAAGTACCAAGGGTATGAGATCAATGGATTCACATTTTACACAAAAAAGTAAGATGGAAAGAGCACATACCAAAATTGTGCTGTTCATTTTGATGCTCACGACGAGAACGGCAACGTGCAGGCGACATACTATGGTTCCATAGAGGAGATATGGGAGCTAGCCTATGGTCCGTTGAAGGCAACTCTTTTTCGCTGCCAGTGGGTCCGGCTCGAGGAAATCAATACTGACAGCGAAGGGTTCACTACCGTTGATCTCACTAAGACCGCATACAGAGATGACCCCTTCGTCTTTGCAAGAGATGTTATGCAAGTCTTCTATGCAAGGGACAACAAGACAAAAGGATGGCTAAAAGTAGTCCTAGAAGGGAAAAGGAAAATTGTCGGTGTCGATGGAGTGACGGACGAAGAAGACTACAGGGGCTATCAGGAAATGCATCCATTCGGGGCGAACGTACCCTACCTATCCTTCAAGATGGTGCCGAACCTGCTTACGTACGAATTGATCACAATGAGGCCCTCATTGTTGATGCACCTAAAGATAGTTAGATTATTGTTAAATATATAATCATTATGCAGACGTTGTATCAGTAATTCACACTGAATATTTAATTTATATTTTGTGCGCATCTCTACAATTTAATTATTGACTATGTAATCAAATATTAAGATGATGTTCACAAACACTATTATTTGATAATTATAGACCATTAATTAATTATCATAGAATTAAATAATCAAGACACAAATTTTTGTGTTATTTTAGAATATAAATTAACTGCATTATTTCTATTAATAAATAAATAAAGAAAATCAAACTAACCGAACTCCCTATCCTAGCTCAGTGGTTAAGGCCGCGCACTCTGTGCTCTGAGTCCCTCGCTTGAATTCCAGACAGACCAAACTTTTTTGATTTTGCATTTATTATTTAGTAGTGCATTATGATGGGATAAAAGAAAAAAATAAAACCATTCTAACCGAACTCCCTATCCTAACTCAGCGGTTAAGGCCGCGCACTCTCAACCCTGTGACCCGCGCTCGAATCTCAGGCGGGCCAAACTTTTTATATTTTTTACAAAAAGGCTATGATGGCAGGCTCCAAACCGACAATTTTTTTATATATTTTTTTACTAAAAGATGGTGGGCGGCAGGGCCCTTCACTGCCGGTTTTGGTTTTAAAACCGGCAGTGATAGCTTCTATCACAGTCGGTTTTAAAACCGGCAGTGATAGCTTCTATCACTGTCGGTTTTTAAACTAAAACTGATAGTGATGTGTAGATGCTCCTCACATGCCAACAGTGCTCCCATGACCACAACAATTGGAACACTGCTCCCACCTACCCCAGCTACTTTAGTTTAGAAATAAAATGTACCACGACTGCTAGCCCCTATAAAATAGCCCTTGGCCAGGAGCTAGCCTCTCCATGCATGTTGATTTCAGCCAGGCCTTATTAACCATGATACAATGTTTTCCTCTCACAACAAACCACAGATATCGTTATGCATCGTAGTCCACAAAAATGGTGCACACATGTAAGGTCTTTGTTATCGTATATGTAACTTATTTCTAATTTTTTGTAATTTTTTGATGTATTTCATTACTATCTAAATAAATATATCGTTCTTGTTAAAACTTCCCACTATAGTATCTAAATAAATATATCCTTTACAGATATGCATCTTCACTGTCGGTTCTATTTAGAAACCGACAGTGATAGCCACCTTCACTGTCGGTTCTATTTAAAAACCGGCAGTGATGTCCATGCCCCCTATATAAAACAAACTGCCGGCCACATACATCGATCCCACCCACCCACGAACTCTCTCAGTCACATTTCTCACATTTCACTCTCACTTCTCAAGACATCCACTCTCTCTCTACGTGATTTGGTCATGGCTCCTGCATTTTTCAATGGTATTGATATGTTGTCTTCTCCAATATTCTATCTATATTCATTTGATCTATATTTATATTCATATTTCTTTGCATTCTACATTTATATATATTCTTATTCCTTGCATTTGATCTATATTTAATTATGTTGCCACATTTTACATGGAAGAATTTTTTTGTGCATATATTTTATGTTCATATTTTTTTTTGCATTTTATCGATCAAGTGGTATGAACAACGGACCTCTCCCACCACAAGAACCAGGTTTCCACCCTAGCGAGGAGCCATTCGCTCCTAATGTGGCCATTCCACGGTTCCCTGTTCCAGCTATTGTATGAAATATTTTCCAACATCTTTTGTTTTTTGATGCTAACATATAAGTGTAATTAGTTTAATATCATTGTTGCATGCATATATGTTGCAGACTATATCCCCAAAAGATTGGTTGCAAATAGCACTTAGCTGGTTCTTTATCTCAGACATCGTCAAGAACACGGCATCTAATGCAAGTGGTCGGCTATGGATGTGTGAACTCAGTTTTTTCATCCCTGTGAGGGGTTCAAATCATCGGAACCATATCCACGGGACGGGAATACAGAGCCCGGACGTGATAAGCGCCAAATTAAGTGTCATGCGCATCTGTTTAGAGGCACTTCGATGTATTTGCTTTGATGTGCCTGATTTCTCACACTTCAAGGCACTTGCTTTGAATGCTGGTGATATCCCCGTCCCGCAAGCAAGCGAATGGTTTGCAAGCTACAACCATGCGGATGTGGTAAAATGGTCACTTATACCTGAGTCGTGGTTGTTTATTGTTTATTATTGTAATAACATTCTCTAATTTTTTTTCTCCGCATGCAGATTGCGCTACAGGACCTTACCTATGCTGCATGTGGCTTGTGGGCCGTTTTAGACCAAGCTACGGAGCAACTCGGGTATGGTTGGGACTTCTGTAATGGAAATCTTGGCCAGCTCACTATAGAAGGACGCTAGTACTGCATAAGGATTACTAACAGGGGCAGTGATCGTTCAGTAGGTTATATCTATGACTAACCATTCTTTCGGTATTGTGAGGCACGAGAGAGTGCACTCATATGGGCATTGGACTTCATCGATACAAGCGGATACATAATCCGCGACATCAATTACCATATATGGCTACAAAGACATGTTAGTGTGCGTCGCCCCATCGATCCCGGCAGTGATTCCGATAGTAATTAATGTTTATTTAGCTAGGTTTTCAAGGTTGTAGTTTAATTGGGTTCTAATTTTAATATGTACGGCTTTGTGTGTTTAATTATTGTCATGCATGTAATTCAAGTAACATTTGTTGGGCAATTAGAAATATACATTCCGATGTCGTATTGGTCTCAAAATTATTTTTAGGCTTACACGTGCCACGTGTGAAGGAAACACCAAGTTTGGGATTTCCCAGAGATGGTTTGCTACTTTTTGAGGTTTAATTGAATTTCCACACGACGAGACCGTTTAATTATAGGTTGAACTGAGTCTACCCACGAAAACATTCAGAATGGTGCCAAACTTTTACACAGCCTCTAATGTGCCATAGGGATAAGAATTTTGTGGAGGTGGACAAAAAAATCTATTGGGTCCAAGATGAAATTCACCCTCTTTTGTCTCATTCGGCACAGAAAAATATAACAAATAAGTAAACTAGTCAGGAAAACCTAAGATCCTATGTGCGGTCTTAATTTGGGTGTACAAGCTTGCCAAAAAAATTTCTAGCCATTTCAACATAGGCGGAGTATACATGCTTCACAGAGTTACATGTGCACTTTCATCGAACCATGACTATACACATAGGTTATCAAGGTTTCTATGGTTCATATGCATTCTGGTGTTGTATTAGTCTCAAACTTTTTGTTAGGCTTGCACGTGCCATGTGTGAAGGAAACACCAAGTTTTGGATTTTTCGGAGATGGTTTGCTACTTTGTGAGGTTTAATTGAATTTCCGCGCGACGAGACCGTTTAATTATAGGTTGAACTGAGTCTACCAACGAAAAGATCCAGAATAGTGCCAAACTTTTACACAGGATCTAATGTGCCCTAGGGATAAGAATTTTGTGTATGTGGATGAAAAAAATCTATTGGGTCCAAGATGAAATTCACCCTCTTTTGTCTCATTCAGCACACAGAAAAATATAATTAACAGAAAAAATGATTAGAAAAACCTAAGATCCTGTGTGGGATCTTAATTTGGGTGTACAAGCTTGCCAAAAAAATTTAAGCCATTTCGACATAGGCAGAGTATATATGCTTCACAGAGGCATATGTGCCCTTTCATCGAACCTTGACTATACACATAGGTTATCAAGGTTTCTGTGGTTCATATGCATTCCGGTGTTGTATTGGTCTTAAACTTTTTCTTAGGCTTGCACATGCCACGTGTGAAGGAAACACCAAGTTTTGGATTTTTCGGAGATGGTTTGCTACTTTCTGAGGTTTAATTGAATTTCCGCGCGACTAGACCGTTTAATTATAGGTTGAACTGAGTCTACCGACGAAAAGATCTAGAATGGTGCCAAACTTTTACACAGGATCTAATGTGCCCTAGGGATAAGAATTTTGTGGAGGTGGATGAAAAAATCTATTGGGTCCAAGATGAAATTCACCCTCTTTTGTCTCGTTCAGCACATAAAAAAATATAATTAATAAAAAATGATTAGAAAAACCTAAAATCCTGTGTGGGATCTTAATTTGGGTGTACAAGCTTGCCAAAAAAATTTCAAGCCAGTTCAACATAGGCGGATTATACATGCTTCACAGAGGTACATGTTCCATTTCACCGAACCATGACTATACACATAGGTTATCAAGGTTTCTGTGGTTCATATGCATTCCGGTGTTGTATTGGTCTCAAACTTTTTCTTAGGCTTGCATGTGCCACGTGTGAAGGAAACACCAAGTTTTGGATTTTCTGGAGATGGTTTGCTACTTTCTGAGGTTTAATTGAATTTCCGCGCGACGAGACCGTTTAATTAGAGGTTGAACTGAATCTACCTACGAAAACATCCAGAATGGTGCCAAACATTTACACAGGCTCTAATGTGCCCTAGGGATAAGAATTTTGTGGAAGTGGATGAAAAAATCTATTGGGTCCAAGATGAAATTCACCCTCTTTTGTCTCATTCGGCACAGAGAAAAATATAATAAATAAATAAACTGCTCAAAAAAACCTAAGATCCTATGTGTGGTCTTAATTTGGGTGTACAGGCTTGCCAAATAAAATTTAAGCCATTTCAAAATAGGTGGAGTTTACATGCTTCATACTGGTACATGTGCCCTTTAATCTAACCATGACTATATACATATGTTATCAAGGTTTCTGTGGTTCATGTGCATTCCGGTGTTGTATTGGTCTCAAACTTTTTTTAGGCTTGCACGTGCCACGTGTGAAGGAAACACCAAGCTTTGGATTTTCTGGAGATGGTTTGCTACTTTCTGAGGTTTAATTAAATTTCCGCGCGACGAGACCGTTTAATTATAGGTTGAACTGAGTCTACCCACAAAAAGATCCAGAATAGTGCCAAACTTTTACACAAGATCTAATGTGCCCTAGGGATAAGAATTTTGTGTATGTGGATGAAAAAAATCTGTTGGGCCAAGATGAAATTCACCCTCTTTTGTCTCATTCAACACACAGAAAAAATATAATTAATAAAAAATGATTAGAAAAACCTAAGATCCTGTGTGGGATCTTAATTTGGGTGTACAAGCTTGCCAAAAAAATTCAAGCCATTTCGACATAGGTAGAGTATACATGCTTCACAGAGGCATATGTGCCCTTTCATCGAATCATGACTATACACATAGGTTATCAAGGTTTCGGTGGTTTATATGCATTCCGGTGTTGTATTGGTCTCAAACTTTTTCTTAGGCTTGCACAGGCAACGTGTGAAGGAAACACCAAGTTTTGGATTTTCCGGAGATGGTTTGCTACTTTCTGAGGTTTAATTGAATTTCCGCGCGACTAGACCGTTTAATTATAGGTTGAACTGAGTCTACCAACGAAAAGATCCAGAATGGTGTCAAACTTTTACACAGGATCTAATGTGCCCTAGGGATAAGAATTTTGTGGAGGTGGATGAAAAATCTATTGGGTCCAAGATAAAATTCATCCTCTTTTGTCTCATTCAGCACATAGAAAAATATAATTAATAAAAAAATGATTACAAAAACCTACAATCCTGCGTGGGATCTTAATTTGGGTTTGCAAGCTTGCCAAAAAAATTTCAAGCCAGTTCAACATAGGCGGAGTATACATGCTTCACAGAGGTACATGTTCCCTTTCACCGAACCATTACTATACACATAGGTTATCAAGGTTTCTGTGGTTCATATATATTCTGGTGTTGTATTGGTCTCAAACTTTTTCTTAGGCTTGCATGTTCCACGTGTGAAGGAAACACCAAGTTTTGGATTTTCTGGAGATGGTTTGCTACTTTCTGAGGTTTAATTGAATTTCCGCGCGACGAGACCGTTTAATTATAGGTTGAACTGAATCTACCTATGAAAACATCCAGAATGGTGCCAAACTTTTACACAGGCTCTAATGTGCCCTAGGGATAAGAATTTTGTGGAGGTGGATGAAAAAATCTATTGGGTCCAAGATGAAATTCACCCTCTTTTGTCTCATTCGGCACAGAGAAAAATATAATAAATAAATAAACTGCTCAAAAAAACCTAAGATCCTATGTGCGGTCTTAATTTGGGTGTACAGGCTTGCCAAAATTTTTTCAAGCCATTTCAAAATAGGCAGAGTTTACATGCTTCATACAGGTACATGTGATCTTTAATCGAAGCATGACTATATACATAGGTTACCAAGGTTTCTGTAGTTCATGTGCATTTCGGTGTTGTATTGGTCTTAGACTTTTTCTTAGGCTTGCACATGCCACGTGTGAAGGAAACACCAAGTTTTGGATTTTCTGGAGATGGTTTGCTACTTTCTGAGGTTTAATTGAATTTTCGCGCGACGAGACCGTTTAATTAGAGGTTGAACTGAATCTACCTACGAAAACATCCAGAATGGTGCCAAACTTTTACACAGGCTCTAATGTGCCCTAGGGATAAGAATTTTGTGGAGGTGGATGAAAAAATCTATTGGGTCCAAGATGAAATTCAACCTCTTTTGTCTCATTCGGCACAGAGAAAAATATAATAAATAAATAAATTGCTCAAAAAAACCTAAGATCCTATGTGTGGTCTTAATTTGGGTGTACAGGCTTGCCAAATAAAATTTAAGCCATTTCAAAATAGGTGGAGTTTACATGCTTCATACTAGTACATGTGCCCTTTAATCTAACCATGACTATATACATATGTTATCAAGGTTTCTGTGGTTCATGTGCATTCCGGTGTTGTATTGGTCTCAAACTTTTTTTAGGCTTGCACGTGCCACGTGTGAAGGAAACACCAAGCTTTGGATTTTCTGGAGATGGTTTGCTACTTTCTGAGGTTTAATTAAATTTCCGCGCGACGAGACCGTTTAATTATAGGTTAAACTGAGTCTACCCACGAAAAGATCCAGAATGGTGCCAAACTTTTACACAGGATCTAATGTGCCCTAGGGATAAGAATTTTGTGGAGGTGGATGAAAAAATCTATTGGGTCTAAGATGAAATTCACCCTCTTTTGTCTCATTCAGCACATAGAAAAATATAATTAATAAAAAAATGATTAGAAAAACCTAAAATCCTGCATGGGATCTTAATTTGGGTGTACAAGCTTGACAAAAAAATTTCAAGCCAGTTCAACATAGGCGGAGTATACATGCTTCACAGAGGTACATGTTCCCTTTCATCGAACCATGACTATACACATAGGTTATCAAGGTTTCTGTGGTTCATATGCATTCCGGTGTTGTATTGGTCTCAAACTTTTTCTTAGGCTTCCATGTGCCACATGTGATGGAAACACCAAGTTTTGTATTTTCTAGAGATGGTTTGCTACTTTCTGAAGTTTAATTGAATTTCCACGCGACGAGACCGTTTAATTATAGGTTGAACTGAGTCTACCCACGAAAATATCCAGAATGGTGCCAAACTTTTACACAGGCTCTAATGTGCCCTAGGGATAAGAATTTTGTGGAGGTGGATGAAAAATCTATTGGGTCCAAGATGAAATTCACCCTCTTTTGTCTCATTCGGCACAGAGAAAAATATAATAAATAAATAAACTGCTCAAAAAAACCTAAGATCCTATGTGCGGTCTTAATTTGGGTGTACAAGCTTGCCAAAAAAATTTCAAGCCATTTCAACATAGGCGGTGTTTAGATGCTTCACACAGGTACATGTGCCCTTTAATCGAACCATGACTATATACATAGGTTATCAAGGTTTCTGTGGTTCAGGTGCATTCCGGTGTTGTATTGGTCTCAAACTTTTTCTTAGGCTTGCACATGCCACGTGTGAAGGAAACACCAAGTTTTGGATTTCCTGGAGATGGTTTGCTACTTTATGAGGTTTAATTGAATTTCCGCGCGACGAGACCGTTTAATTATAGGTTGAACTGAGTCTACCTACAAAAAGATCCAGAATAATGTCAAACTTTTACACAAGATCTAATGTGCCCTAGGGATAAGAATTTTGTGGAGGTGGATGAAAAAATCTGTTGGGTCAAGATGAAATTCACCCTCTTTTGTCTCATTCAACACACAGAAAAATATAATTAATAAAAAATGATTAGAAAAACCTAAGATCCTGTGTGGGATCTTAATTTGGGTGTACAAGCTTACCAAAAAAATTTAAGCCATTTCGACATAGGCGGAGTATACATGCTTTCACAGAGGCACATGTGCCCTTTTGTCGAACCATGACTATACACATAGGTTATCAAGGTTTCTGTGGTTCATATGCATTCCGGTGTTGTATTGTTCTCAAACTTTTTCTTAGGCTTACATGTGCCACGTGTGAACGAAACACCAAGTTTTTGATTTCCCTGAGATGGTTTGCTACTTTCTAAGGTTTAATTGAATTTCCGCGTGACGAGACCGTTTAATTATAGGTTGAACTGAGTCTACACACAAAAAGATCTGAAATGGTGCCAAACTTTTACACAGGATCTAATGTGCCCTAGAGATAAGAATTTTGTGGAGGTGGATGAAAAAATATATTGGGTCCAAGATGAAATTCACCGTCTTTTGTCTCATTCACCACACAAAATAAATAATTAATAAAAAATGATTAGAAAAACCTAATATCCTGTATGGGATCTTAATTTGGATGTACAAGCTTGCCAAAAAAATTTCAAGCCATTTCGACCTAGGAATACATATGCTTCTATTTATTAAGTATATAAAAGAAGTTTTTTAATATATATAAACATCACTGTCGGTTTCAAAAAACCGGCAGTGATGAGAAAAAGCCAACAGTGATGCTTGTTATCACTGTCGGTTTATGTTGAAAACCGGCAGTGATATATAAAAAATTAAAAAATAATTGTGCTAGCCCTCGGGTTTGAGCTCGGGTCTCGGGCTACAGAGTTCAGACACTTAACCGATGCGCTAGTATAGGATGTGTGCCAAGGTTTATTTATTTTATCTTTTTGACCTTTAGACCGCATAATAAATTATAAAATTAAACAAAAAAATTGGGCCGCCCGGGATTCGAACACGGGTATCGGGGCTAGGTTGCGGGGTCTTAACCATTGAGCCAGTAGGAGGTATTCGAAAGAAGTGGAAAAGATAAGTTACTTATTCTGTAACCGCTACACGGAAATCACTGCCGGTTTAAAGAATGGCTCGGCAGTGATGTACCCCAATCACTGTCGGTTCCTACTTACAACACGGTTTTCATGACAGATGATAGACATGCTGTAACACGGTATTATCTAGAAGAGCAACAGTCCCGTTGGCCCCCTCGATCTCTGGTACGTAGCATATCATATACTACGGTCTTCGTGACAACGAGACAACGACCAAGATGCATCGCCACATACAATCCAAGGGACGATGCATGTAAGCAAAACGAGGTCATACAATGCAACATCCAATATGTAAGCAAATAAAACAAGGTCATGCAATGCAAGTATCAACCCAAGGTGATGATGATCAAACAAAGGATTCGACAACACGGTTTTTTTAGTACCAGTAAATTATTACATCGACCTAAGACATAGATTAATCACTAGTGCTGCTAATTACTACCGATGCTGCTGCATGCGTCGTCCCCCTGCTACCGGTGCTCCTCTTCGCGCTTCTTTCGCTCAGCCCTGTGCCGGCGCCGTTCCACGTCCATCGTGAGACGCCGCTCGGTCTCCTCCTCCTGGCGGTGGTGCTCCTCCTCCTCGCGGCAGCGCTCCTCCCCCTTGGAGATCTCAACGACGTGCTTTAGGATGCAGTCGTCGGTCTCCTTCTGTGTGATGGCATGGAGGTGTCGGTCCTCCTCCTTCCGAGCTGTCTCCAATGAGTTAAAGATGACCTCCTCCACCAGAAGAGGTTTCGGTTCCTCCTCCGATGCGGTCTCACGGTCCAGATCATCCTCGAGGTCTGATTCGGATGACGGCATCGGTGGAGGCATTGGGGGCGACGTGAGGACGACAGGTTCAGCATCGCCCATGTTGTCTTCAAGCGGCGAGGCATTATGGAGACGGGTCGAGGGCCAGGGTGAGGTGTGCGTGGGAAGGGTGCTTCGCTTTCTTGACGCGCGGTGGTGCAATGGCAGCCACCTGTGCATGGGGGCCTGGCTTATATATAGGCGTGTCAGTGGGTGGAACTGATCATGGTGCAATAACTCGCACCCCTCGGAAGACAGAGCGCGCCTGCGTTGGGAACTGGCGCGAGCAACCGATGGACTCCTGGGTAAATGCGGCGTCTCTTTGTGGGGAACTGAAGGGCTGCGACCAGTCCAAGGACCGGGTAAAATAGCGGCTCTTCATGGGAACCATGCTACCAGCGTGGCCAGGGAGTTGAAGGGCCTACACGCAGAGCAGGGACAGATAATCACTCAAAGGAATAAATTCCTTCAAACTTTCCAAAATCAGGTGATAGCCCAATGGTTTGTCCGCTGCTCTGGAACTTGTAGGCTTCGGTTCGATTCAGGGATGCAACACATTTATTTTATCTTTTTGACCTTTAGACCGCTTACTAAATTATAAAATTAAACCAAAAAAACTGGGCCGCCCAGGATTCGAACACGGGTATCGGGGGCTAAGTTGCGAGGTCTTAACCGTCGAGCCAATAGGAGGTATTCGAAAGAAGTGGAAAAGATAAGTTACGTATGTTGTAACCGTTACACGAAAATCACTGCTGGTTTAATGAATGGCCCGGCAGTGATGTACCACCATCACTGTCGGTTCCAACTTAAAACCGGCAGTGATGTACCCCCATCACTGTCGGTTTCTAATTAGAACCGGCAGTGATGAGGTCTGGTATAAAAGGCCGCCGTGGGTTGAAATTATCCAAATTTCAACCCCGCACCAACCGTTCCCCGCGCTCCTCTTCTTCGACGTCGACACCCGTGCACCGCCCCACGCCAGAGCACCCGTCCACCACCCCCCGCACCGCTGTTCCTAGCCCCGCGCTCCTCTTCTTCGACGCCGAGGCCCGTGCACCGCCCCACGTTGGAGCAACCGTCCACCGTCCCTCACGCCGCCGTTCCCAGCCCCGCGCTCCTCTTCTTCGACGCCGACGCC
Organism: Miscanthus lutarioriparius; assembly: GCA_904845875.1. Lineage (NCBI taxonomy): Eukaryota > Viridiplantae > Streptophyta > Magnoliopsida > Poales > Poaceae > Miscanthus > Miscanthus lutarioriparius. The sequence continues at coordinate 106,111,360 of CAJGYO010000009.1, read as the reverse complement.
CGTGCACCGCCCCACGCCGGAGCACTCCCCACGCCGTCCACCGCCCGACACCGGAGCACCGCCGAGGCCTTCAGGAGCGCGCGTGGACAGCTGCTTTCCCACCCCCATGGTGAGTGCATGGCTCACTGCCTGCTAAGTGTTAGATGAAATGCCCCACGGTTGTTGTCTTCCCAATAGCAGCCAATTCCTATTCAATTGAGTTACATGCTGTTACTCCTTGGTTTAGCTATCCTTATATGTACATGCTGTTAGATAAACCAGTTAGTTTTTCCCTGAAGAGATTATGCTACCTACTGATTTGTTGAGGACCTAGTAATCATGGCCCTAAACTATTTAAGAACCATTGGTATTATTTGCATGTTGTCGCAACAAGTTATTCCCTCGAGTCACAACTAAGTGACCTTTTGCGTTGTGTGCAGTCTAAGTATTTAAACATTGATCATCAACACCTCTTGACATAGTTAGATTGAATATGTGACAATGATATGAGCATATCTGTCTCGAATAGTAGTTGCATAATGTTATGATATCTCTGTACTTTGTAATTATTGCAAGCAATGGAAACTAGCAGTCAAAGGTACACGTTAATGACTGTGGACGTCTTATTTGTGATGGTAGGGAGTGTTCTGTTTGTGTAAGAGTTAGATAAGAATTTCTGCTCTTGCTTAAGCAATGATGGATTCTTGTCAAATGTGTACAGGTATAATCGCTATAGGTAGAGTGTCAATTGATTTTGATGGAATGTCAAGGATAAAGAACATTAAATAGATTTAGTTTAGCCATATAACTTGAATAATAACTCTTGTTCAGTGAGTTACCATTAACACTTACCACATGCCTAATTTACTTAAATGTATAGGCAACCATGGCATGGTATGTAGTGCATGTTGGTCACATGCCTAGGATTTATCGAACCTAGGAAGATTGCTATGCTCAAGTCAATCGCTACCCTGGTAATTTGCACAAAAAATACAACACCGAAGCTAAAGCTTTGAGGGCCTAGTATAGTCATCCAGCCTACCTTGCAAACCATGGGCAACCGGCCTACTATGGTCCAATGAATGCAAACCATGGCCATCCGCTGGCACTGGAGATCGAAGACAAGCCACCCGCCGGAGATGTGAAGATTAGGAGAATTGTTCCTTGGTCTCGGAAAGATGTCATTCTTTTATTTATGGCTATGATCATCGCTTTTCTTATTTGGAAGTTGATGTAGGCTTAGTTTCGTAGAACAGTAGGTGGACTTTTGATGAGGACATGGCACCTTCGGATACGAACAATGATTATAAGGTGCGCTCATTCCTACATTTGCATAGTGGCTTTGGTTATAATTCACTTGGTTCCACATGTACATGCCACTATTTGATTGTAGGTTCAAATGTGTTTCATAATGGAAGTTCATCAAAGTTGAACTTTTGGTTCGTCGGCAGTCCGATAGTGCCTCATTGGGAAGGCCATAACTCATCCATCCGGAGTGCGATCGAGGTCAATGAGCACTTGATGGAAAGCTTGTTTGATAAGCTTTCAAATAGATCTGGTTCCATCTCAATATCACATCGGCAAGGCCTTCAAATCGCCAATATATTCTGTTGCTGTTTTTGCTGGGAGCTACACTATCGTTATGGGCTTGTTATTCATCCTTGGGACCCTGGCCCAAGTGGGAGCACACCCCAAGGACTTGGAGAACCCACCAAGAAAGCCCTTGGACGTCCTCCTCCTTGGCCACCACCTTAGGAGGCCAGCAAGGACGTCCAAGCCAAGCCAGAGGCCCAGTCCAATCCGAGTTCGAGTCTGCCTCGGCCATCAGGACCAGTCTGCAATAAAACGGACGCCCAGGACGCATCCGAACTCTGTTTTCGATGATCCACATATGGATGGAAAGCTAATTTGATAAGGAAGCCAATCAGTTTCACGTCAAAATCTGTTCGGAATCAACGGGAATCGTCGAAACAAGTCAGCGTCCAGAATCTACCAGGGTGCTGCGACACCGTCTTTTGGTCCGTTGGACCATGTATCGAGTTTGGGCCCATTAGGGGCGCGTCCAGGGGTCTTGCACGACCCTAGAGTCTTCATAAACAGCCGCCGCCCCTCCATTAGGGTTTGGGTTTTACTTAGATTATTCTGTCAAGAAATAGTTTCACCGTTCTTTGGTTTGTGAGACCCCAACTCGTGAGATTAATCATACATTTGCAATTTGGTTGCGTTCTTTTTTGTTCTTGCTTGTGTTCTTCGTTGCGCAGGCAGGGATTAGCCTTCTTGGCGAGGTCAACCTAGTCCGTGACTCGTTTGATAACCAGAGGAGCTGTGGTGCTAAGATTGCAGGGTTCGATCTTTCGATCTGAAGCCAGATCGGTGTGTCATTCTCTGCCACAACGATAGTTACCATCACCTGACGGAAGATCGGGATCCCCGTCTCCATTAAGTGGTTTCAGAGCTAAGGTATACCGTCAGGTTCATATTTATTCCCTCGTTTGAGTGTTTTTGCTTTTATCCCATAGTCCAATGCCATATTTGTTTCCTATCCTATAACCATCCGCGCCATAGCCTTTGCATGATTCAGTTTCAGAGTCCGCTTTGTTGAGTTTGTGTCCTGGGTCAAAGTCTTGTTGCTGGTTTAGATTGTGTTCTTTTCTAGTTTGTGTTGATCCCTTCACCCGCCGCTATTCCGTATCAGCATCGGTTTGCATCTTATGTCCACTAAATCCCTGATTCGAGCAGCTTCTTTAAAACAGTCATAACTTTTTCATCCGAACTCGAAACGGGACAAATTTTATATCTACGGAGAACGCCAGAAAATTTTAGATCTATTTCATCCCAGCATAGCTGGGTTCACAAAAATTAGATTTGCGAAATTCGATTAGGAAAATTGAGTTTCTGAGTCCACAAGTTTTGGTATGCTTTTTAGAGCACAGTCCTAATTTTCTATAGGCCACATCTTTTATTCAATTGAGCTCAAATTTTTTGTGGTTTATTCTTGTGTGCTCCTTGCTGAGAAAAAAATATCAAAAGAGCAAAAGCAAGAAAAAAAGATTGGACAAAAAAAAATAAAAGGAAAAAATAGTAAAAGAGAATAGAAGATATCGAAAAGGAGCACATAAGGAACACTCAATAGCTCTATTGTTTGTGGTACCTTTTGCCTTGTTCATATCCGTTGCTACCTTTAATACTTGTTTCCTTTCATCCTTGTTTCCTCTCTTATTTATCACAACTAGTGATAGGAACACGTATAGGCCAGCAGCTAGGACAAGTGCTCTGGACATTTATTCAATATTGCTGTCTGTCACTGACTTGTGTGCCACATATATATATTTGTTCTTTTTCGTGCTTCCCAAGCTCCACATATACTTCAGATTGGTACGGAAAAAGACCCTTGCAATCTCGGTACCACTGCCTCACAGGTATCACGAACCAGCCGCCGGTTGTACTACCACTGCTTGCGTTGGTAAGAACTTTGTAAGAGCTTGGTAAGACGCTTTCACTTATTGTGAAAAGTGACACCACTGCAACCACGTAGTCATTTGATAGGGATAACTTTCACCGTTTGTTCCTTGTTTTTGTGTTTACAATGACAGGTTGTTCGTATCCACCGACTTATGATGGTATAGGTGCTGATGAGTACATGGAGTGGGAAATTGCCATCGATAACATATTTACTACTCACTTTATGTGTCCAAGGAGGAAGGTAAAAAATGCAGTTAGTGTTTTGCGACATTCTGCTTTATCTTGGTGGGAGTCTTTAGATCCTTCTGATAAGCCTCAAACTTGGAATGATATGAAACTTCTTATGCGAGAAACCTTTGTTAATCCACCTCCTGTTTTGACTTCATATGATGAGGTGCACCATTTAGAAGAAGAGTCTGTTGTTATTCCTCCTGCTATGCCTAACCTTTTGCAGGACAATGTAGAAAAGAGCAAGGATGCCGTGACAGAAAATGAGAAGCTCACAGTCTCATGTGAAAATTTAGAACCATCAACTATTACCCCTGCTGAACATGAGAGCAAAGGTAATGCCCATGATGCTAACCTCACAGAAGGTGAGAGTTCTCTTGATGTGCTGAATTTTTCACCAATCATGCTATGATAGAGCAAATTTTAGTGGAGCATTTGCTTGATTTACCTTTGTCACAAGATGATTTGCTTGATGTTTCTTATGACGAAGATGACTTGCATGATGATATTTATGTTATACCCATGCAATCATTGAAGAATGATCACGCTATATGTGTGCTGAAAATGAGCACTTGTGCTGAAAATAGACTTGTTATTCATAATGCTAGTGAAGTTGATGAGCTGAAATTGTTGTCTTCTTTAAATACTTTGGGTTACATTGAATTTGATGTTCCGTGTAATCTTAGTTCTTTAGAGGAGAAACTTTATGCATATGCTGATTTGCCATGGTTCTCTAGACATACATATCATTTTATTGGAACATATAATTGTAAAGGAGAGTATATGGTGCATCGTGTCTATATTTGTTCAAATCTGAAATCTCCTTATATTGTGCAAAAGTATGATCAACCAAAGGATTGCAATTGCTATAATCTTGTCATGTCGAGTTTCCCTAGTTTTGTTATAAAGAAACATGTTAAATTTCAAGAAGGGGAGCAATGTTGGCTACTACCAACAATGTTTTCTTCATCTAATCCCAAACCGAGGATGGTTTGTTGTCAAAAAGGGGAGGATGATGAGGACATGGCACCTTCGGATACGAACAATGGTTATAAGGTGCGCTCATTCCTACATTTGCATAGTGGCTTTGGTTATAATTCACTTGGTTCCACATGTACATGTCACTATTTGATTGTAGGTTCAAATGTGTTTCATAATGGAAGTTCATCAAAGTTGAACTTTTGGTTCGTCGGCAGTCCGATAGTGCCTCATTGGGAAGGCCATAACTCATCCATCCGGAGTGAGATCGAGGTCAATGAGCACTTGATGGAAAGCTTGTTTGATAAGCTTTCAAATAGATCTGGTTCCATCTCAATATCACATCGGCAAGGCCTCCAAATCGCCAATATATTCTGTTGCTGTTTTTGCTGGGAGCTACACTATCGTTATGGGCTTGTTATTCATCCTTGGGACCCTGGCCCAAGTGGGAGCACACCCCAAGGACTTGGAGAACCCACCAAGAAAGCCCTTGGACGTCCTCCTCCTTGGCCACCACCTTAGGAGGCCAGCAAGGATGTCCAAGCCAAGCCAGAGGCCCAGTCTAATCCGAGTTCGAGTCTGCCTCGGCCATCAGGACCAGTCTGCAATAAAATGGACTCCCAGGACGCATCCGAACTCCGTTTTCGATGATCCACATATGGATGGAAAGCTAATTTGATAAGGAAGCCAATCCAAGTGGTTTCACGTCAAAATCTGTTAGGAATCAATGGGAATCGTCGAAACAAGTCAGCATCCAGAATCTGCCAGGGTGCTGCGACACCGTCTTTTGGTCCGTTGGACCATGTATCGAGTTTGGGCCCATTAGGGGTGCGTCCAGGGGTCTTGCACGACCCTAGAGTCTTCATAAATAGCCGCCGCCCCTCCATTAGGGTTTGGGTTTTGCTTAGATTATTCTGTCAAGAAACAGTTTCGCCGTTCTTCGGTTTGTGAGACCCCAACTCTTGAGATTAATCATACATTTGCAATTTGGTTGCGTTCTTTCTTGTTCTTGCTTGTGTTCTTCATTGCGCAGGCAGGGATTAGCCTTCTTGGCGAGGTCAACCTAGTCCATGACTCGGTTGATAACCAGAGGAGCTGTGGTGCTAAGATTGCAGGGTTCGATCTTTCGATCTGAAGCCGGATCTGTGTGTCATTCTCCGCCACAACGATAGTTACCATCACCTGACGGAAGATCGGGATCCCCGTCTCCATTAACTTTATTGTATGTGGTCAATCAAACAATGAATTTGTTCTAGGTGAACATATGCTATTATTTGACTTTGTTGTGTGTGGACTTATTATTAGACTTTGCATTAAACATATTATATATATAATATGAACATATGCTATTAGTAGTTGTCCGCAGCCAAAACTAACCACGATCGTGTCACAGCCATGACTCGTCATCGCCTGTTACCCCGTCGCCGAAGGATAGATCGGCAACAAGAAGCGGTTGATATCACTGGGACGGGAGAGCCGCATGATCCCGACAAACGGTGACAGTGTCAATCATGTCGGTGAGAACGAGCAGCCATGGACCCCGTCCGGCCTGCTCGAACTGGGTCAAAATGACCAAGATGGCCAGGTAACTTTGGTCTCATGTCACTATGTAGCCACACATGCTAATCAATTGAGGGGGTCATAGCTTACTTGGTGTCTCTAGCAGGAGCCTCCGCCGGCCGAGGAGCCAGAGGGTTCGGGTAGCAGGAAGGCCAGATCCAAGCGAGGCATGTCAAAGATTCCTGTTGGTAGGAATGCACACTGGCACATTACTAAGTTCGATGAATTTAGGGATCCACTCTCATCGCCTATAGCTTTGACCAAATACAAGACTATCCTCGGGTTACTTGTTAGGGACTTCATCCCGATTAAGTATAGGAAGTGGATTGGGAAAGATGATGACCAGTGGAGGGTTCCCGAAAGCGAGAAGGATTACATATGGGATGTCAAGATCCTAGAGTATTTCACTTTCCCAGCCGAGTATGATAGGGAGTTAGTCAAGAAAAAAGCAAAAGAAATCATGGGGACATGCTTCAAGAATTTCAAGGGGACATTGTACAAGAATTTTGTCCTCCAAAATAAAGAGCCAGATTTCGATGGTGGACAGTTTAGCAAGGACTTCTGACAGGATTTCAAGGAATACAGGTTATTCGAGGAGTACTTAGAACTAAGCAGGAAGAATAAGGAGAATTCGCAGAAAGCGACGAATCCTCATCATCTCGGCTCTTGTGGCTACGCCAAAAAGATGCCAGAATTTGAAGCAGAACTTCAAAAGATGGATCGCCTTGCTGAGGAAGGCGTTCAGGTTGAGACCGCCGATTGGGAGCCCAGATCGGTATTATACTGTATGGGGAGAAATGTACGACACGCCGAGGATGGGAGCTTTAGCTCCTCAAATCAACCAATGAGTGAACTCATCTAGAGGATCTGCCAGGTAACTGAGGAGGTGAGGCAAGGGATTTGCACTTCTAATAGGGAGAAAGACGTGCTCACCCAAGCACTCAGAACCAAGGAGCACCCTAGTCGTACTAGAGGAACCGGTGTTATTCCTTGGAAACTAGCATTCCCCTAAGAATCTAACACTTACCGGAGCCGCTCGAGGGGTAGAGCGGAACATGAGGCAGAGTATTTGAGGAGACTAAAAGAGATGGAAGACAGAATGGAAGCACGGATTGAGGCGACCGTTGAAGCACGAGTCGAGCAAATTTTGCTGTCCAAGGGGTCAGTAGTACCACAAAACCCTACTCCTAATGCCTTTAGCCCACAATTTTGGGGCCGCAGCAGTTGCAGATCGACCCCGCTCGACGAAGAAGAGGCGAATGTGCCTCATCCGGTGGATGACATCACTGAACCCGTCAATGTCAGGTTGTACATCCGTCAGGAATGGACAAAGGACAAGGTGGCGCTCGGCCAGGCCTGGCCTATGGGAGACGGGACAATTAATGGCCGCCCAATTCCATTGGGGTATGCTCGTGTCACCATTGACAGAATACTTGATAAGAAGTATAACAAGATACCCATTGAGTACCCCATAGCGAAAGATAGGCCAAAACTTGGTCAAAACAAGGGCTCTCAAGTCGCCTGGCGCAAGTGATTCATTAAGCTTGACCATCAATTGTCCTCTGATGATGAGGACGACTGCAAGTCTTCGCCCACCCGCGATGATCACTCACGATCTCCCAACAGAGATCACTCCCCTCCTCATCCAGAGCCATCACCCCGAGAAGACAGAGGTCTCCTTCTATTCCTCCTCGTCTGACTCCGTCTTCATCAGCCCCGACAAAAGAGACTCCTCCTCCTCCTCCTCCATCTTCATCAGCGCCGGGAAAATAGAATTCTCGTCGTCATCCTCCTTCTCCACCTCAGCCCAAAACAAGATCAAGGACATCCTCGCAGTCGCAGAAAAGGTCCTTGGATTCGGTCGCTAATGCTCCCAAAGTGGACCAACATAAAAGAAAAAGGCCGTTCAGTGGCAGCGTTACCACCTTGATGAAAGACAAATTTACAGCACACATCTCGAAGGAAGATTGTGTTAGTTTCTTCAATCTATGTGCCTCACTGCTCTATTTTTGTTGAAGTCCGAATTCAAAAGGCAAACACAGAATAAATACGCTACAACAAAAGACGAAGAAATACACAATAAAGATTTAAGGAACATTATGAAGTTAGTCGAAGACAACCCTGATTTAACCATGGAAGAGGCCACGAACATCTATTATGATGTACAAGGGACGGGAACACCGACAATGAAGTATGAAACGGGCAATCTTTTGGTTCCCGATCATGAGAATAAAAATCTGACAACATGTATGCGCCAGTTACATGAATATTACATGGCTCAAGCAACAGAGACGGACGACTTTGGTTTTGAGGTTATTATCCGTTCGCCACATGTTTTCCAATATCCTAAAGAAGAGAAGTTCGATGTCGAGTGGGAGTGCTTGTTCCAGCTATACCAGAAACGCTCTCTTGATGTTCAAATGTTGACGCTGTGGACTATGTAAGTACCCTACACGCACGATATTACAATTAACTCTCGAAACACAAATTGTTAACTTTTGAGCACTTCCCATGATTTTATGTAGGTGTATAGCAAAATTTTGCATTCTAAAAAGCAAATGGGATTACATAGGCTTCTTAGACCCCATGCGAGTCAATGAGAGGACATGTCTAGGCCTCTATGGATGTGACATGGAAGACCTAAAATAGAGATTGATTGCTGTTTTCGATGAATTCACGATGAAGAAGAAAACCCACATACTTCTAGCCTACAACTGTGAGTATGTGTTCTCGGCTTTTAATTTTATGCTTCTTTTTTCGTTAAGATTATTCAATAATTAGGATTCTGTGATTGCAGCAACCATTTCATCTTCATTTGTGTTAATCTTGCCAAAAATCTGCTCGAGGTGTGGGACTCGAAGAAAAAACTATTTCATCATCTAGATGCACTGGTGGCAGTGTTGAATTAGTAAGCGATCCTAATAACTATTATTTTCTAATCACACATACCACTTTCTAATGTTTCTCCTTTTAATGTTGCTCAGTGTCCGAAGAAGACATATCGGTGGGACGCCGGTCCCATTCAAGGTTGTCGAAATGGAGGGGAAGTACCTATCACAGCCGGCGGGAAACAATGAATACGAGTTTTATGTAATGTGGGCAATGCTTCGCTACATCGGCCGGGAAATCGGAAGAAGCCGATAAGTTGGTGTGTATAATCTCCATTTCATTTATGTCTGTTAATAATTCAACAAAATGATTTACTGTTCCTCTTTGGATATCATCTTTTTTTAACGACAGCGCAAGAAATATAAGCACGAAAGGTTGCTAGACATGGAGATCGTCGCACTACAATCGGAGCTGGCAAAATTTATCTTAGCCGAGGTATTGGAAAAAGATGGAGTATTTTCCATTGCACAATCTGTGAAGTACAAGGACCAGTATGGCCCAGAGCGGCTCACCAGATTATTGTAGGAAGTCCGAGAAGCATGTGTGAAGTCCAAGAACATTTCTTTTTTATTTTGAGGGATCGAGATGTGGATAAGAACATTTGAATTGTAATCGTAACATTTGTAATGTTTAATATTGATGGACCTATCGTCTACGTAGCGTATACAAAGCGAAACCCGATTCCATGAAAAAATATAAATTAAAATAAATTATAAAACAATAAAATACGAACGGGCCATCACCGCCGGTTAGCAACAAATTGGTCATGTTGTCGTAACCATCACTGCCAGTTAGAAGGAAACCGACAGTGTTGGCTTGCTCAACACTGCAGGCTTGAACCATGAACCGACACTGATAGTTATGAGAACACTGCCGGTTTGATCCATGAACCGACACTGATATTTACTACAACACTGCCGGTTTGATCCATGAACCGACAGTGTAGGCTTGCTCAACACTGCTGGCTTGAGCCAAGAACCGACACACTTGAAGCAACCGTCACTGTCAGTTGGCACTACAAACTGGCAGTGTTGTTCAACTAGACACTGCCGGGTGGAGCCAGGAACTGACACTGTTTCCTATAGATTAGTGTCGGTTTTTAAGGATCGGCAGTGATGTCAACCCCCCATCACTGCCGGTATGCCACTGTCGGTTCAAAATCCAGCAGTGAAGTGGGTTTTTGAACCGGCATTGATATCCAGATCTGGGGTAGTGCATGGAATGGAGGCATGAAGATGCACGCCGAAGGCAAGAAGTACCTCCATGTTCCTCTGTCACCTAGCACAATGACCAAAGATAACATACTACGCCCACCGGGCAGCACAGCATGTCTCTAGCTCGCCATCTCCGCCTCACTCTCGTGGTGTGTCAGCACTGTACCTGCGCACCAACTGGCAACGGGCGCTGACCAGGCAGCTCTGAAGGCAAGAAGAAGGCCAAAGTAAAGAAGGATCGCCAAGTTCGGCCCAAGGCCAAGAGTGTGCGCTTCTTCGGCCCATTGTGGCGTCATGAGTGAGCTGGAGGCAAGCGTGTGTGTGAGTCGCCGTTCGGCTTATATGTAGCGTAGTGGTAAAGGCAGAGGGTATGAACAATGTATGAACCTCCTTTCCAAGTTATTGAGATTCCTCTAAGCTCGTCCCCGTGCTCTGCTCTTCTTCCCCAACTCCGATTCCTCCCTTCCAATCCTGGTTGCTTCCTCCCATCCTCCGATTGCTGTTAACAATTGGTACTCGGAGCCCTCCTTCCTCGGCACTGCTTCTGGTTCCTCGTCTCGAACTCGGATCGTAACTCCCGTCGGCAGGTTGATCGCCGATCTCTCACTTCGGTGTCAATCATGTGAACCCATAGGTCTGAGCCGAGGCTGATCTGATCGGCATTGAATCGGAAGTCGGTTGCTCGCCCACCCTACCCTGGAGCCCCACCAAATAGACCACGACCACTTCACCCGCTTCCGCAGAGATCAGGGAGCAATGGAGCCCAACTTCAAGTTGATGCTCGATGAGATGAAATCCTGAAGTCATCGCTGGAGAGCAGCATCGCCAACGTGAACACATCCCTCGGCAACCGCATCGGTGCCGTGGAGCGCACTCTCACCGACCGCTTTGGCCACCTCGAGGACGCAGCCAAGGTGTTCGACGAATGGAAGCCCACCGTGGACGCATTGGTCAAGGAGCTCCGCTCGGAGATCGGTGCAATTAGCAAGTCAGAGGACGTTGTGGAGAAGATACGGGAGGAGATGACGGCCCTACGCAAGGCCGTGAGCTGCATAGCCCTCGACGCTATGCCGGCTGCCGCATCAGGTGTCCTGCCTCCTCCGCTGGTGACCGCGGCCTCATCTTCTACCGGTCCCAAGGTTACTGGTCCGTTTGTTGGGCACGGCGTTGAGCACCATCACTAGGGATTCGAGTTCAAAATTCTGTCCCCGGTCAAGGGTACGCACAGTCACTTCCCTCCCTATACCCACCCTCATCCGTAGTCTCTTCCTCGTCCTACTTTTGCGATGCGTAAATCATACTCTAGTTCCATGCTAGATACAGGTCAGGCCGCTGTGGAGTTGGGGTTGGGGACACAGTAGGCACCTGAGCTCTGGGATCCTAACCAATCTAATGACAAACTACCTAAGCTGAATTTTCCCAAATTTGATGGCGAAAACCCATGCCTATGGCTTTGCAACTGCACTGATTATTTTGAGATGTATGAAGTGGCTCTGTGTCGCTGGATCAAGGTATCCACGATGCATCTCACTAGGGCTGCCGCGCGCTGGTTTCCCGCTGTTGAGCAGCAAGTGCTTAGGATGTCTTGGCCACAATTCATTGCCTTAGTGATGGAGTGCTTTGGCAAAGACCAGCACGAACTGCTTATCCATCAGCTCTTTCACATCAGGCAGACGGGTAGCGTGCAAGCATATGCTGACAAATTCACTTCTATCGTTGATGGCTTAATAGCTTATGGCAAAAACACTGACCCCATTTACTGTGCTATGAGATTTGTTGATGGCTTGCGTGACGAGATTCGTACTGTTGTTCATATGCAGCGTCCTAGTACTTTGGATACTGCCGTGGTTCTCGCCTTGTTGCAGGAGGAAATGTTGGACTCATCGAGGAAGGAGTTGCGTCGTCCGAATGTGTACCAGTGGGCCAAGCTGCCCCCACGCACGCCACAACCCCAGCTAGTGCCTGCCGGGCGCAGTGAACGACAAGTGCGTGCGGCGGGAGCTGTCACGGGTGATGATGGCCGGCGTGGGCGCGGTGTCGACGCCAAGCTGAACACTCTACGCGACTATCGCCGGGCCCGCGGCCTTTGCATCAGGTGTGGCGACAAATGGTCCCGCGACCATCGCTGTCCTGAGCAAATTCAGCTGCACGTGCTCCAGGAAGTTTGGGATCTCAGTCATGGTGATGATTGTGATGATCAAGCGGTGCCTGAGGATCCTGATGCTGATGCTCAACTGTTCATGACTCTTTCTTCAGCAGCGGTGTCTGATCGAGCTTCTACTAGTATGATGTAGTTCATGGGCGATGTTCAGGGCAGGCAGGTCCATATATTATTGGATTCTGGCAGCTCCAATACCTTTGTCAGTGCTTCCCTTGCAGCTCATCTTCAAGGCAGTTCTGATTGTGTTCGCCCCACCCGAGTGATGGTGGCAAATGGTACTCAGATGTTGTGTGATACTGAATTCAAGCAATTGCAGTGGTCAGTACAGCAGTGCTCTTTCATTTCCATGGCCAAGGTCCTTCCTCTATCACAGTACGATCTCATTGTGGGCATGGATTGGCTCACGGCTCATAGTCCCATGGAGATTGATTGGAGGTACAAGTGGAAGACTATAACATATGAAGGTACTCAGATGCATTTGCAAGGTCAGTTGGACTCCCTTCCCGTGGGTGTAGTTTTACAAATCACTGCAGTGAAGGACGAAGCTGTAGAAGGCAGCTCATCATCTTCTCCACCAAAATTAGCAGCTTTATTGTCTAAGTTCAAAGATGTCTTTGACCCACCACAAGGCTACCCACCAGCACGCCACTGTGACCATGAGATTCCTCCCGTTGCTGGTGCTGCTCCAGTGTAGGTTCGGCCTTATCGTTACCCTCAATCCGTCAAGACTGAAATTGAGCGTCAAGTTTCAGAGATGCTGAATTCAGGCCTCATCCAGCCAAGCAGCAGTCCTTTTTCGTCTGCAGTGCTCTTGGTCAAAAAGAAAGACGGATCATTTCAGTTCTGTGTTGATTTCCGTCAGCTGAACGCCATAACAGCTAAGTGCAAGTATCCTATCCCAGTTATTGAGGAGTTGCTGGACGAGTTACAAGGGGCCTACTGGTTTTCTTCTTTGGACCTGACTGCCGGCTACCATCAGATATGTCTGCGCCCTGGCGAAGAACCCAAGACGGCGTTTCAAACCCATTCTGGGCAATATGAGTTTCGGGTGATGGCTTTTGGGTTATCTGGAGCTCCAGCCACTTTTCTTAAGGTGATGAATACCACGTTACATCCTCTCCTTCGCAAATGTGTTCTGGTTTTCTTTGATGACATCCTCATTTTCAGCAAGTCTCGTGAAGAACTTCTCGTCCACCTACGCTTGGTGTTGGCGCTCCTCCGCCGTGACAAATGGCAAGTCAAGATGTCTAAGTGCTCTTTCTTGCAGCGACAACTCCGTTATCTAGGCCATGTCATCTCTGAAACTGGTGTGGCTACTAATCCTAAAAAGATCATCGCAGTTCCGTAATGGCCAGTGCCTCTGTCTGTCAAAGATCTGCGTAGTTTTTTGGGGCTTGCCGGCTACTACAGGCATTTCGTCCGACACTTTGCAATCATTGCCAAGCCGTTGACCGAATTACTCAAAAAGGGTGTTCCCTTTCATTGGACCAAGGCACAAACTAACTCCTTTTAGGCACTGAAAGATGCTCTTACCTCAGCACCAGTTCTGGCTCTACCAGATTTCAAGAAACTATTCTATGTAGAGACTGACGCCAGCGGCATTGGCATTGGTGCTATACTGATGCAAGGGGGACATCCATTGGCATTTATCAGTAAGGCATTGGGCCCATGATCTCTGGGGTTGTCGACATACGAAAAAGAATATATGGCTGTTCTATTGGCGCTGGATCAGTGGCGTGCCTATCTGCAGTATGGGGAGTTTCATATTTTGACTGATCAAAAAAATCTGAGCCAGCTGACTGAACAACGGCTCCATACCCCTTGGTAGTAGAAGGTCTTTTCTAAGCTATTGGGCTTATCTTACAAGATTGTCTACAGGCAAGGGGCTAAGAATCGAGCTGCTGACGCTCTCTCACACTACCCAGTTGGCTCCTATGCTGCTATTTCGGTAGCTGAACCACACTGGTTATCTGAGGTGACCAAGTCCTATATTGAAGATGAGCATGCCTAGTCTATCATCACACGTCTGACTGCAGATGACCAATCGGTGCCCCACTTTACATTCCTCAATGGTCTTCTGAGGTATAAATCTCACTTATGGGTGGGTGCCAACACTGAAATTCAGCGGTAGTTGATCTCTGAGTTGCATTCCAATGCTATGGGGGGCATTCTAGTATTCTGGTTACTCTCCGCCGACTGAAGCAATACTTCGCCTGGACTGGTATGAACAAAGCAGTGCACGATTTTATCTCTGCCTGTCAGGTATGCCAGCAGGCCAAGCTTGACTGTTCTAAGTTACCAGATCTTCTTCAACCCCTCCCAGTTCCAGATCGTGCTTAGCGGATCATTTCCATTGATTTTATTAAAGGGTTGCCAATGTCGGGGTCTGTTAACTGCATTCTGGTCATGGTTGACATCTTTTTTAAGTATGCCCACTTCATTGGATTGAAGCATCCGTTCACTGTAAGTTCTATGTCCAAGCTTTTCTACTCCAATGTCTTCAAGCTACACGGCCTACCACAAGCCATTGTGTCGGACAGAGACCGCATCTTCACGAGCAAGTTTTGGCAGGAACTCTTCAAGCTAGCAAAAGTGGACCTCCGCATGTCTACTGCTTACCACCCGCAGTCCGATGGCCAGACCGAACGGGTCAACTAGTGTCTTGAGACCTTTCTTCGCTGTTACACTCATGCATGTCCTAAGCAGTGGAGCAGCTGGTTGGATTTGGCCGAGTATTTGTATAATACTAGTTTCCACACTGCCGTGGGTTGTTCTCCATTTGAAGTGATGTATGGCTATGCCCCTGGCGCATTCGGTATTGAGGCTGCTCACAACTCTTCTATCACTAATCTGGCCTCTTGGTTATCTGATTGAGCTCTCAACACTGAGCTGATCCGTCAACATCTGCTACGTGCCAAGCAGCGCATGAAGAAGAATGCTGATCTGCACCGCTCCGAACGGTGGTTTGAGCTCAATGACTGGGTCTACCTCAAGCTCCAACCGTATGTTCAATCTTCACTTGTCGAGCATTCCCATCATAAGTTGGCATTCCGGTTCTTTGGACCTTATCACATTCTTGCCAAGGTCGGTTCTGTGGCATATCGATTGGAGCTTCCACCCTCGTTTGTCATTCATCTAGTTTTCACGTTTCCCAACTTAAAAAGGCAGTGGGTGCGGATCCTACTGTTACCCCTGAACCTCCATCAGAGTCTTCGGTTTGGAGTATTCCTGAATGAATCCTGCAGCGGTGCTACCTACGCCAAGGTACAACTTCTGTTCTGCAGGGCTTGATCAAGTGGACTCATCTTCCGGAATCACTGGCAACCTAGGAGAAGCTCGCCGATCTTTAGCAGCAGTTTCCTCGCGCTCTGGTCTAGGATCATCTAGGCGCGCAAGAAGGGGGGAGTGTCAGCATTGTACCTGTGCATCAACCGACAACGGGCGCTGACCAGGCGAGCTCTGAAGGCAAGAAGAAGGCCCAAGTAAAGAAGGATCGCCAAGTTCGGTCCAAGTCCAAGAGTGTGCGCTTCTTTGGCCCAGAGTGGCGTCATGAGTGAGCCGGAGGCAAGCGTGTGCGTGAGTCGCCATTCGGCTTATATGTAGCGTAGTGGTAAAGGCAGAGGGTATGAACAATGTATGAACCTCCTTTCCAAGTTATCGAGATTCCTCTGTGCTCGTCCCCATGCTCTGCTCTTCTTCCCCAACTCTGATTCCTCCCTTCTAATCCTAGTTGCTTCCTCCCATCCTCTGATTGCTGTTAACACGGTGCTCCTCACTGCCGCCCTCCTGCTCTCCACCACCATGCCGGTCGCCAGAGCACAAGAAGAAACTAAGCATGAGGAGTTCAGCTACATCCCTAGCGACGAGCACGGGCCGGAGCACTAGGGCCACATCAAGAAGGAGTGGGCGGCGTGCGGCACTGGGCGAATGGAGTCCCCGATCGACCTCTCCCAATAGCGCGTCTCGCTGGCACGCTCCCTCAGCTACCTCAACCACTCCTAGCGTCCCGCGGAGGCCTCCATCGTCAACCGCGGCCACGACATCATGGTACGTTAACACCGGCATGCAGTTCATAGCTTGGCTAGGAGCCTGGGAGCATTAATAATAGTCCTTCTCACGTTTAGTTAGCATATAATACATCGTCCAATTATTTATTAGTAGGAGCAAATTAAATTCAGGTGTGAAGCGTTCGCAGGTTCTACTAGGTAGGAGGATTATTGATAGTCATTAGTTCCATTCTCCAAATATGCATGTCTCTGACCGGCCGGCCGGTTGATTGCAGGTGAGGTTTGAGGGCGACGCCGGGAGCCTTGTGATCAACAGCACGGCGTACCACCTGAAGCAGCTGCACTGGCACTCGCCTACCGAGCACACCGTCGTCGGCCGCAGGTACGACATGGAGCTACACCTGGTGCACGAGAGCGCTGAGAACAAGGCAGTGGTGATCGCCATCTTCTACGAGGTCGGCCGCCACGATGACATGTTCCTCCACCACCTGGAGCCCTTCATCAGGCAGATCGCCGGTGTGCGAGACTAGGAGGAGCGCGTGGCAGGGCCAGCGTCTACTACCGCTACGTGGGATCCCTCACCGTGCCGCCCTGCACCGAGGGGGTCATCCAGACCATCGTCAAGAGGGTACGATGCTTTGCATTGGCGTTTGATTGTATACTTTCACATGCATCACTCATCATTCGATCAACGTACGACTCGTGTATTATTGACACACACTTGCGTCGGTTGGTTGGTCGCGTCACGATCATATGATGAATGTATAAGTTTACACCAGAATTTTGAAGAAGGATTTCAGAGGCTCAAAAGCTCCCAAAACCATGTCAACAAGGGATCAATTGCGTGTAGATCGAAAACAGCTGATTCGGATGCAGCACTAGAATCGGCTTTCTTCAGATAGCGCCAGCGGATAACGACAGAAGCTATGATTGGCGCTAGGACCAGACATCCTGGACTCTACAAAAAGGGAAAGATTAGAGTCCAAGTTATCTTAAATTAGGAATGTTTTCATTTTTATGCTAAAGATTATAACAAATCGTGCTCGAGTAGGATTCATGTCTAGACTCCGGGTATAAATATCAAACCCCGGCTATTGTAAAAAAAGAACCAATCAATCAAATACAAGTCAATTTACTTTTTCGGCTCCGGCCACCCCTTAGGAGTAGGAGTAGAGTAGATCTCGGCGAGTTCTTCAACGAGTATGGTTGCATCGATCCGGTCGACCTCCACTGCTTGTCTATAAGTACCGTCATGGTTTATACCTCTGTTCGTATGGCTGCATCGATCCGATCGACCCCCACTACGACTCTGGTATAGGCTAGTTATCGACTCTTGCCTAGTTCAAGTATGGCCTATGTGATTCTGCCTCACACCCCACTGCTTGAACTAGATCAAGGTCAAGTTATCGGCTCTACCTTTGAAAGGCAGTCTTTGGTAGATTCATTAAGTTACCGATATTGCTTATTGCTTTCATTGTTTATCTAATTACAGCAATATCACTCTGCCCGATTGAGATTGATCTGGATTGGCCTTATATCTTATTTAACCCATCATTTGCTAATCTAAAACTGATCTAATCTACATCTTAAACGATGAGTTATGTTTTTATCTACTGTTTTATATCAATCTTAATCGTGGATTGCGTGCGGTTAAGGCATGTTTGATCTTGAGTAAATCTATCGGTTAGCGAGAACCGTTCCATGGCCCGTTATCACAGCCTATGAGATTCTGCCTCTCACCCCACTGTTAGCACCGTGGAGTGGGGATCGTTAGTTGATAGATCCGTTCCTGAGAAGGCATGACCTTAACTGTGCGCTATGCCTGAATCGGCTGTTTAGCCGATATTGAGCGCTTTCATGAACAGTTCACATTACGAGACCATTGAAGTAGAGATAAGTTGAAAGATATGTTAGCCCCATGATCTTATTATTGTATTACAGCCTGCATGATTCTGCCTCATGCCCCACTGATATTAGTAATGAGTTAGGGTCGTCGAGTCTATTGTTGTTTCTACGGCCTGCATGATTCTGCCTCATGCCCCACTGGTTATGGCGATAGATAATATCTAGCATGTTCATTAGATTTATCTTTATCAAATGGTTAAGTGGTGTTGAATTGTTTCCTTATATAAAAGGGGTTCAGTTACTTGTAATTATTGGCTCAGTCTAAACCGATCATCATTGATATCTTATTGCCATTGATTAATTTTTGCTCAGATTATATTTATTCTGGATGACAACCGATTCTTCTTACACAACCCCATGAGCTTTAACCAATTTATTCTTATGAATATGCTGGAATCGACTATTTAGTCGATCTCCTCTCATATCGGCTCTCAGAGCCACACATTCGGGATTGTCTGGCAACACCGGCACATTCCGCCCTTAATAACTGATAAGCTTTCTCTCCTTGTCAATTGCAGAGTCAAATTGACTGGCACATCTCAGGAGGATTGCACAGGATCGACCACCCTTGCGCTGAAGCTAGGCGGATCTGCTCCATCGAGCGGACGCTTCCGGCTTGCTGCGTGTGTCCTCGGCACGGAGACGAAAATTCTGTGTCGACACACGTTTCTGGCACGCCCGGTGGGACCCCACAATCGTCATGGCGGTTCACAACAAGGACAACATCCTTATGGTACATTATGAAGACCTACCTAATGAAGATAAGGGTACCATCAACAAAGCTACAGAAGAATTTCAGAAGAAGTGTTTGTTGTCCTACACCAAAACACGTGACAACACCATTATTCAGAAATTTCCACTGCCAAGAGTTCTACTACACGAGCAAACAGATACAGTCGAAGCTGAAGAAATGCGTTTCTTTACGGAAGCCATAGACAAATCTGTTCGGGATGCTTTATCAAGCCGCAATGAAGCTTTCGTTGACGCATTTCACAACACCATGAAAGAGGCGATTCATGGAATTCCAGTTAGTCAGGTTGGATCGACTTGTTACAACATTCTAGATTCATTGACCCAAGGGACTAATCAAGTCGGCACCAGCCATTAAGAAGCAGCACTAGCTGGTAATGGTAACGTCCAGGCACTTCAAGGTTCATCTGAACAAATTCTAGGTACTACTACGAATCAGATACAGTATAATCCTGGACCGTCAATACAGCATGTGCAACAGCCGGCGGGGCAGAGTTAGAACCAGATGATTAATTTTGGCACATCAGGCCACATACCGTCGTTATCTCAAAAAATAGCACCGTCAGTTCAAAGGATCCGTAGAGATATAGATCCTTATGTCTACAATCAAAGACTTCAAGCAACAAGTCAGCAGAAGAAGCAGCAGATTGAGATTCCAGAAGGGTATCACTACGGCATAGATTATAACACTCTCCACATGATACCGAATCTAGGATATCAGGGCACATGGGATTTCAATCCACAGATGGGTCAGCAAGTACCAAGAAATCCAAATCTGTAAGTTGATGAGTTGCTGCTGAAGGTGACCGAGATGATGAAGAATCAGTTCGGTCTGAAGCCAAAAGGGCTGACCTTTTCGTACAAACGTCCATATCCAGAGTGGTATGATTTGGTTGCTCTTCCGACAAATTACAGGCTCCCAGAGTTCGCCAAGTTCACTGGTCAAGACAGTACAAGCACAATAGAACATGTCGGTCGGTTTCTTACACAATTGGGCGAAGCATCAATTGAGGATGCCCATCGAGTTCGTTTCTTCTCCTTATCCCTGTCAGGGCCA
Organism: Miscanthus lutarioriparius; assembly: GCA_904845875.1. Classification (NCBI taxonomy): domain Eukaryota; kingdom Viridiplantae; phylum Streptophyta; class Magnoliopsida; order Poales; family Poaceae; genus Miscanthus; species Miscanthus lutarioriparius. Next base: position 106,091,170 of record CAJGYO010000009.1, on the reverse strand, counting down.
GCCTTCACTTGGTTTTCGTCGCTGCCAGTCAACTCCATTGCCAATTGGGCTGACCTAGAGAAGAAGTTTCATACATATTTCTACACTGGGACTGGGGAAAAGAAGATAACTGATTTGACAACCATGAGATAGAGGACTAACAAATCGGGCACTTAGTTTCTTCAGAGATTCTGAGAGACTAGGAACTTGTGCTTCTCATTGAGCTTGGCCGATGATCAGCTAGCTGCTCTAGCTGTCCAAGGAATGCTGCCAATGTGGAAAAAAAAGCTGCTAGGACAAGAATTTGACAACTTGGGTCAATTAGCTCAACGAGTAACAACGCTCAATAGCCAATTCCAGAGTATACGCAGAGATACCCGATTCCAGAAGAGTACCATAGTAGCCGAAGCTTATAATCCATATTCGATTCACGATGGCTATGAAGATGAAGAGGAAGAGGTTGCTGCAGCTGAATGGAATTGTGGCAAAAAGACAGTAATGGTGCCAAATCCTTGGGGAAGAGGAATCGAGGAGAGCTATGATTTTGATGTCACAAAATCGGACAAGCTCTTTGATATCTTACTTGAGAAGGGTCAGATCAAATTGCCGGACAATCATGTTATGTTGCCCCCTGAACAATTGAATAATAAGAAGTTCTGCAAGTTTCATAATGCTACTTCTCATTCCACCAATGAATGTAGAATTTTCTGGCAGCACATACAGAAAGCTATCTAGCAAGGGAGGCTCAAGTTCGATATGCCTCGAAAGATAAAAGTTGATGATAATCCTTTCCCAGGAGATCAAAATATGGTTGATGGTGGGGTGTTCAAAGGAAAAACCAAGGTTCTAACATCAGCCAAATCAAGAGAAGCTGGAATAGTTGATCCCAAGATGCAAATATCAGCTGACGAATACAGAGAGATTAGAAAACGTCGTGATCAGCAAAAGAGTCGATATGAACAGGGGGAAACATCAAAGGATGGAGCGATAAAGCCGCAAGTTACATCTCGAATCTTGTTGAATAAGTGGCAGCGGCAGAAGGAAAAGAATTATCAGCAATGGTTAGAGGATCAAGAATACCAGCATCAACTAGAAGAAGAGAGGTATGAAAGGAGGCAAGCCAAATCGCACTAGAATTGTCCTTTCTTCAGATACTGCTAGAACGAAGGTTTGAAATTGCCTACCAGACATGACTGTCTAGAATACAGCAATCAATATTGGGAGTTTAGGCAATCTCAAATCAACCGCCAGTCTATCCATGCCCAGGATGCATATCATCATAATAATATGGATCGGCGCTTGAAAAATAAAAGTATTCATGATCGGCTGGGAAAAAGAGTTGTTGACCAAGACTAGGCTGATCATGAAGAAGGAGGCAACCAAAGGGAGCATGTCTGGCAGGAAGGCTAATGGTCCCCTGGAGGATTGACAAGAAGCCAGAAGAGAAGGGTGCAGTGCCTAAGGAATAGATAGTTGGAACAGGCTCAGGCATCCGGTAAAACTCAAGTGTGGCGTACCAAGCAAACAGCCGATAGAAGGCAACCATCGGCTAATATTCAAATGGCTTTTCTGTTGCCGTCAGAATTCAGAGCTCCGGCAGATCAGGAACTTTATTCAGACTTCGATGAATCAGAGTATGAAGAGATGGTTGCCAAGTTAACGGTTGTACAACAAGCAATATTTGATAAGCTAGTCAAGCATCAGCACTTAAAGGCTTTATATATGAAAGGTCTTGTTGATGGAAAGCCGATGAGCAAGATGTTAGTAGACAGGGGTGCTTTCGTCAATCTTATGCCTTATACTACTTTTCGTAATCTTGGCAAAGGACCAGAAGATTTGTTGGAAACTGACATGATGCTCAGAGACTTCGGAGGTAACACGTCTAAGACTCGGGGGGCAATAAACGTCAAACTAACAATTGGAAGCAAGACTCTGCCCACTACATTCTTTGTCATTGATGGAAAGGGGTCATACAGTTTACTCCTCGGTCGTGACTGGATCCACGCAAATTGTTGCATACCATAGACCATGCATCAGTGTTTGATTCAATGGCATGGAGATGATGTCAAATTGGTTCGCGCTGATGAATCTGTGAGCATTGCAATAGCCGATCCAGTCTTTTGGGAACTAGGAGATTTCGAATGTTTCTCTAGCAAGACATGGGAAGGAGGCTTCATTAAAATCAGCAATGAAAGCCAATAGCTGATGCAAGCGATTGGCTCTGAGAGTTTGTTTTAGTAGAAAAGTCCCAGCTTCACGTTGGATGTTGGATCAAAGGAAAATGAGTATTAAGTCTTGGAGATAGGTTTAGGCCGACGTATGTGAAGGCTGAGTTAAAGTGTAAGTGCGATTCAGAGTAAATGGATTTCTTAAGAGAAGTTCTGTTTCGCTTAATAGGACGCTTGACTTGGGTTGATTACTCGTCCGACCTTTTATATTGAAAGTTCTGCGGGACATTATCCTAGCGTCTGATCAACACTTGGTAGCCGATTCATTCTCGGCTCTAATAGCCGGTACTAGGAGGGTATCGCCTCTAGTTCAAAAGATAAACATCTTCAAAGATAGTAATAGCCGATACGATACGTATCGCCTATAGAGCAAAAAACAAAAAGAGCAAGAAACATTCACAGTCATAAACAAGAGCATTGCACTAAGGCACATTCATGAGAGAACAGGAGTCTTTGTTCATCAGATTACCCTAAGTATAGACTAATCAAAGATCTTGTTCACCACATCCTGAGCAGATGTGATGTCTACTACGACCTCCGCTGCAATAGTGAATTCTTCAAGCAGGTCCTCGTGCTCCTCAGGACCGTCACCCACTGGGAAACCTGTTTCCATGGCGTAAAGCTCGTACCCTGTCTGGACTTGCGCCGCGATTAGCACCACCGCCGCACCATGACGAACTCCATGGAGGGCGATCTCCCAAACGCGGACCGGGACGTCTTGAAGACGAGCGTAGATAGAGGAACCCCGGGCATTGACAGCATCTACGGTCGCGTTCGCCGCTAGTTGGAGAGATTCCAACTGTGCTATCAAGGCTGACAATTACGAGAACAAGAAGATGGTCAAGATGAAGATAATGGAAGTCAGAACAAAAGCCTTCATGGGATTCATCTTACCTGCCACCATGGCATCAGATTCGTCCAGCCGCGCTCGGACGGCGCTGGCCTCCTCCTCAGCCATGTGAAGGGCGGCCTAGGAAACCCCGAGGCGAATCTCTAGTTGGTCGTTCTCCCAAGTTGCCTTAGAATAATGATTCTAGGCCATCCTCCACTCATGAAGGTAGCGCCGGGCATCGTCTCCATTATAGGAGTTAGAAGAATCCAACGATGAAGCAGGGACAGAAGATGCGGCGTCAGAAGGCCCGCCGGCCCTCAGGAGAGGACGAAGACTGTCATTCACAACAAACCTGTAGGTGAATCAGAACTATTCATCATCATAAACAAGAATGTCAATCTCACCTCATGCGCCGGAGACGTTGATTCATCGGCATATTCTCTTCTGGAATCTCCTCCGCCACGCGCTTGCCTCGATTATTTTCACCGGCCATGGAGAATGATTGGATCTATGAAAGGGAAAAGGAGAAACTGCTACAGGATTTTGGTAGGCAGAGAAGAGCAAAGGAACAGTTGTGGGTGGAGATGTGTTCGAGGAGAAAGACATCGGCCGATATTTGAAGACATGAAGCGAAGGGACGGACGCCTCGGGACGCGCAAAAGGCAACCGCAATAAATAGGAGGCGAAGCGCCGCTTCACCAATGTCGAAGAGACTACGGCACCAGACAACTGAGGATAAAAGATCGAGGGGGTCCCTTAATGAAGGCCATGTTTTTAGACCTGAGCGGGATTAATATCGGAAGTCTAGAATCGGCTATTCCCAAAATTCGGCTCTTTAGCCGAAGAAGGAAGCATGAGTAAACAACAGATAATATGATCGGATCTATACAAGATCAGCGATAACATGCAGATTTCAAGTCTAGGACACCATGGGTCGCTCTTGGTATTTCTAGTCAAATGACATCAGCTCCCACAGGCTATTGACTTCTCCAGCTGATCCAGAAGTGCTCTCGAAGACACACTTATGACGACCAAAAGGCGAGATAGCCGGTATGGTCGCCTAATCAAGGGAAACCTTATCGGCTCAAGCATTGCGCACTTGGTACATTTTGAGACGCTGGGAAAAGAAGGAGGATTCAGCGGATCAATGGGAAATATTTGAAGGAATATTACCCTAACGTTTGGATTAATACTCAATGACCAATCCGCTCGACTGACAGTTCTAATAGCTGATACCAGAAAGGTATCACTGCTGGTGCGAAGATAAACCCAGAAGAGTAAAAGTCGGTACAATGCGTATCATCCATGGAGGCAAAGCAAGCATCAACAAAGTAATACGCATAGTGCCAAGACAGGAAAAATATCTGCTAAATGTCGCCTATTACAAACTACGGACCGAGGAAAACCTTGCCTACTATATTATTTGCCAAGGTATTAAAAGCTACATAATTGGCGACACTCATGAAATCCTCAACCAAGCGCTCCTGCTCCCTTGGGTATGCTGCATCTGGAAAACCATGGGGAAGAAGCTGAAGATTCTTGCCCGAACGGGCTTGGGCGACAGCCAATGCCGTGGCAGCGCCATGACGAACGCCATGGAGGGCAACCTCCCTGACACGATTCGGGATGTCATGCAAACGAACCACCGGAACAGCGCCCCTGGCATTGACAAATCCTGCCGCATGATCCATAGCTGATCGAAGGCTCTCTAGTTGGGCGGATAGATCTAAAAGATTCAAAGAGGAGGTGATCAGAGTCTTGGAGACAAGATTGAAAAGAAGTAGAGGTTACGACAGGTATCTCACCAGCAATTCTGGCCTCGGCCTTGGCCAACCTACCCTCCACTGAATCGACCGCAGGAGGTGACCGGCATCGAACCATGGCCAGGGCCGATTCTGCGAGGGATAGACACTCAGCGAGACTTTGGCCATGTCGATCACTAGAGGCAAGTAGATCGTCATTATCAATCCGCCTCATCTGATGGCAAGGGGGATGGCAGCAAGCCGTCGAAGAGGAAGGCCCTGAAGGCCGAATGAAGTCAGCCCTATTCCCCAAGGCAGCGGAGGCATCACGGGATACACCCTCCTGATGACGAAGGTACAAGAATTCTTCTAACCGCGATGGCTGGTCTTCTTGCTCAACGAAGCGCTAGAATAAGTGACACAATCACCCCATACACAAGAATTCTTCTAACCGCTCAAGATCATCATAACAAAAGGATAGACCATGGAGGGTCCAGCGGAGTTGTGAGCACTTGAAAAGACGGATGGAAGAGAAACAAGGCTGAAGTAGTGAGTTGCTCTCGCCAGGGTCGGATGAGCGTTTTATAGCCGGCCCGGGAAGATGAATCCAAATGCCCGTGAAACAGTGATGCTCTTGCAAAAGTTTTGGGGCATAGGCTCATGAATGGACGCAAGCGGTGATGGACGGTGGACCCCAGATCAAGGTTCTCTACCCGTGACTGTGGACCAATCAGGGATGAAGACAGGATAATTTTGGAATAAAATTACTTTTATCCCAAAATTGGGGGGCATGTGTTTACACTAGAATTTGGAAGAAGGATTTCAGAGGCTTGAAAGCTCCCAAAACCATGTCAACAAGGGATCAATTGCGTGTAGATCGAAAACAGCTGATTCGGATGCAGCACTAGAATCGACTTTCTTCAGATAGCGCCAGCGGATAACGACAGAAGCTATGATCGGCGCTGGGACTAGACATGCTGGACTCTACAAAAAGGGAAAGATTAGAGTCCAAGTTATCTTAAATTAGGAATGTTTTCATTTTTATGCTAAAGATTGTAACAAATCGTGCTTGAGTAGGATTCATGTCTAGACTCCAGGTATAAATATCAAACCCCGGCTATTGTAAAAAAAGAACCAATCAATCAAATACAAGTCAATTTACTTTTTCGGCTCCAGCCACCCCTTAGGAGTAGGAGTAGAGTATATCTCGGCGAGTTCTTCAGCGAGTATGGCTGCATCGATCCGATCGACCTCCACTGCTTGTCTGTAAGTACCGTCATGGTATATACCTCTGTTCGTATGGCTGCATCGATCCGATCGACCCCCACTGCGACTCTGGTATAGGCAACTTATCGACTCTTGCCTAGTTTAAGTATGGCCTATGTGATTCTGCCTCACACCCCACTGCTTGAACTAGATCAAGATCAAGTTATCGGCTCTACCTTTGAAAGGCAGTCTTTGGTAGATTCATTAAGTTACCGATATTGCTTATTGCTTTCATTGTTTATCTAATTACAGCAATATCACTCTGCCCGATTGAGATTGATCTGGATCGGCCTTATATCTTATTTAACCCATCGTTTGCTAATCTAAAACTGATCTAATATATATCTTAAACGATGAGTTATGTTTTTATCGGCTGTTTTATATCAATCTTAATCGCGCATAGCGTGCGGTTAAGGCATGTTCGATCTTGAGTAGATCTATCGGTTAGCGAGAACCGTTCCATGGCCCGTTATCACGGCCTATGGGATTCTGCCTCTCACCCCACTGTTAGCACCGTGGAGTGGGGATCGTTAGTTGATAGATCCGTTCCTGAGAAGGCATGACCTTAACTGTGCGCTATGCCTGAATCGGCTGTTTAGCCAATATCGAGTGCTTTCACGAACAGTTCACAGTACGAGACCATTGAAGTAGAGATAAGTTGAAAGATATGTTAGCCCCATGATCTTATTATTGTATTACGGCCTGCATGATTCTGCCTCATGCCCCACTGATATTAGTAATGAGTTAGGGTCGTCGAGTCTATTGTTGTTTCTACGGCCTGCATGATTCTGCCTCATGCCCCACTGGTTATGGCGATAGATAAGATCTAGCATGTTCATTGGATTTATCTTTATCAAATGGTTAAGTGGTGTTGAATTGTTTCCTTATATAAAAGGGGTTCGGTTACTTGTAATCATTGGCTCAGTCTAAACCGATTATCATTGATATCTTATTGCCATTGATTAATTTTTGCTCGAATTATATTTATTCTGGATGACAACCGATTCTTCTTACACAACCCTATGAGCTTTAATCGATTTATTCTTATGAATATGCTGGAATCGACTATTTAGTCGATCTCCTCTCATATCGGCTCTCAGAGCTGCACATTTGGGACTGTTTGGCAACACCGGCACGTTCCGCCCTTAATTACTGATAAGCTTTCTCTCCTTGTCAATTGCAGGGTCAAATTGACTGGCACGTCTCGGGAGGATTGCGCAGGATCGACCACCCTTGCGCTGAAGCTAGGCGGATCTGCTCCATCGAGCAGACCCTTCCGGCTTGCTGCGTGTGTCCTCGGCACGGAGACGAAAATTCTGTGGGCCATGTGCATGTTAATGAGATATGGAGGAGGGTTTAGTCCCACCTTGGTTGTTTAGGGTGGGTTAGACCAACATATAAGGCTTCTAGAGTCCATCCCACCATCCCCGGGTTAACCCTTTTACGTGAAGCAAGGACAAAAGCGTAAGTGGAATGGTGGTAGGTGTGGTTCACTCAGTGTGTAGAGTGGATCTGAGCCGTTTGGACTCTAGGGCGTTACAGGGAACGAGGCCCACAGCGGTTTGGCCAGAAGCTTGATAGTGAAGACAACGGGGAGCGATCTGGGAGAGGCTATTCCAGAGACCCACTTGCACGTTGGGAAGGCCCGGGGCTATCCACGGAGTTATCCGACTAGGAACTTGGCCCTTGCGAGGGCTTCCTTGTGTGGGGCTCCAACGAGGACTAGGGGGAAGCTTGCGCGCTTCTCGATACCTCGATAAAAATACCGGCGTCGTCAAAAGGGAGTTTGCATCTCTATCGCCCTTTACCTTCCGCATTTACATTGTGTACCTTGGTTGTGTGCTTTACCTTCCTAGCTTAGTTGATAGACTAGTTGATAGGATTGGAACCTAGGTTGCATAACTCTTTTGTAGTAGACATAGCAACACACTTAACAAAACCTTAGTTGCACATTAGATAGTTTATTTATTGCATAGGTTTTGTTTAGGTTGAAATTAGAGGTCATAGTTTAGAAATAGTTTTTAAATTGCCTAACTCAACCCCCCTCTTAGGCGTCACTTGCCCTGTTCACTTGAACTTTTCAGCCTGGTTTATCAGCCATTGTACAATATTTTTCTCTCACAACAAAACAACACCAGCCGGCTTATCAGCCACAGAAACAATCAGCCGAACAACCCGACGGTCCCATCAAAACCATTTCTATATGCATGGATTTTGTCAACAAGCTCATCAAGGGTGAGAATGTGAAACCAATGATGCCTTAAGGGAGAGAGAGTGAAAGATTACCTTAAGGGGGAGAATGTGAAAACCTAGTTTTGATAAGGACATTGGTTTGCTTGTGATGAGTGATTGACAAATGATGAAATAACTTTGAGTGCGTTTTGGATTGCACGAAGCTTGTGTCTGTTATTTTACTTTTGAGTTGCGTTTATCCCTTGTCCATTATTTGGGAACCGAGAATTTTTATTAGAACTTTCATGGTATTTTCTCATATTAGGTGGCTTTGTGTTTGCTTTTACTTGACTTTTAGACAGTTGAATGATAACTTTTTTCTTTCAAAATTTCTTCTATGTGCTTTGGTGATGGTCAATGCATTCATAAAGGGAGAGATTGAAAGTCAAAGTTTTTTTTTCTAACTAATATTAAAATTAAGAGGAAACAAAAAAATTAAGAGGAAACATTAGTCCTAATGATCACGTTGTCACTCAATCACCAAAATCACTAATGAACCTTGCTAGGTGCCATTTTCATTACACGATTGCTCCAGTGATAGTGCGGCTTCGTCCTCTGCTTGGCACTCTTGTCCATCCTCCGCTTGTCTCCTGTGCCATCCGTTCGTGATTCTCGACATTTTAAGATCTGGTCGTAGTGGTGTGTGTACTAGTTGTAGAGGTTTTTGAGATCTCGTTACTCAATTATTGTTTGTTGATTCTTGAGATTCTTTAATATGATTACTAAGTGCACTCTTGGTGAAAGAAACGTGTTTTTTGTTGGATGAATGATGAATATGGCTACTGAATGTTGGATGTCTGTATCTACTTTTGAGGTTTTGAGCAGTATTTTTACATCCGCTCAGCGCTCATTTTTTCTGTGCAGACAATTAACACAAACAGATGATGTAACTTGCTGCCAATGCTAATAGAAATTTACAAGTTGGTTGGCATAATCTAAACACAAGTGAAAACCAATTTATACAGGTGGGTCATGCAATGTTGCCAAAGATGAAAACTAGCGGATATTTTTTTTGACGATGGTAGAAAGGCGTGCCGGCCGGTCGCTTTCTTACGGCGCCTCACAGTCAGTCTGGTGCGCCCTTCACCAGATCTAGTGGCCATGAGGTCGGATTTGGCGGTATCCAAAGGTGGGCTCTCTCGGAGGCCGGTGGCAGAGCAGATGTAGCAGGTGGTGCAGGCCGGCTTTGCGCCGGTGGCGGCCTCCTTGCGGTGGTTCCCCTCCATGGCTCCTTGGGGCTCAGATTTGTTCCTGATATGGATGGATCTGTGCTCCCCATGGCATTGTCGGTGTGCAGGATTGTGCGGTGGTGGACGTGGTCGATGTACAGTCATCAACACTGGATCTTGCTGGGCGTTGGCGTGCTGTCGTTGGAAGTGGGTTGGGTGCTAGGCGAAAGTCTTCGTCTTGCTGTTGGGCTGACGACAACGATGTCTTTGGGATCCATATTCCTTGGAGGCGCCTTTCGATGCACCCCTCCTCTCTCGATGTGGATCTTGTAGGTAAAATCATTGTCCATGTTGGATGGGCAGCGGCGGCGTGCCTACGTCGTGTTCCTTCCTGAAGGCATTGTCTTTGCAGTTCCATACGCGGTTCCCACTTTGGTAGCTTCGTTTTGACATCAAAGTTTCTAAGTATACAAGGATGCGAAGGATTGCTACTGCACAAGATCAAATTTTGTGGCCTGAAATCAAGAGTTTCTAAGTAAATTAGGATGCGAAGGATTGCTACCGCACAAGATCAAAGCAGTTTTGAAGCAAGGTTATAGAAGTTGGAAGGTTAGTTTTTCTAGCTCCCTTAGTCTTGTTGCTTTATGTTTTTTGCGTACCTCTTTTGAGGCTTAGAGTCTAAAGGCTCTTGTAAACTTTGGCTGTGTATGTCCACGTATGGATATATGGATATAGAGGCCGGATTTCTATCCATTATCTAAAAAGAAATGCACTATTTTCACTGGTCTTTCGTACCGGCCGGTTCCAAAAAACTCTAGGGAAAATAGAAAAGGTACCGTTAATAGAAATTGTTTCTGTACTAGCGAGAGACAATGAGACAGAACTGAAAGAACATGTCCTAGCCATTCATGCGAATAAACTGAAATATCCTTAGAAATTCAGAAAATATTTTGCAAGCATAGGACAAGGTGCCACCCTAACGTCAATCGTACGTCAGATAGACCAAACGACTGAGGCTTTCAACAACCCGGTGTTATCCAACGTCTAGCAGTGAGATATGTACATCATAAGAAGGCCGTATCTGCCCGAGACAGATGGAGTAAGAAATGTTTAGACGCCACCAGCTAGCGTTTACTTCTGCGGCGTACTTGCCCGTGCACACGGTAGCAGGTTTGAGTTTTCAAGCGCCATTTGCACACGGTAGTTTTTGCCGACGTGCGAAAACCGAAACTAAAGATCACGGCGCATTTGAACACGTACGCTAGTTTTTTTGCTGGTGTGTCAACACCTGGTGCTATGGTACTATTGCCATGAGTTTCATATGTGATTAGAGAGTTACTGGCTGCAGCGTGAGAACCAATTAATTATTGTTCAGCTGAGGCGGCAGTTATTTAGTTGCACATATTGTTATCGTTTTTCTTGGCAAGAAAAGTCAGAGAAGCTAAATTTTTTATCTCGTAGCATCAAAGGTCGGGAAATATATTCAGGCATCGCAGGCATATCCTTGGTAGCGGAGCTTGAGGGTGGCTATACCATGACCTCAAGGCGAGTTCCTGATGTGTTGGTGGTGAACTGTTTCTGCATATGGTTGTGAGTGGGGTGCTGTGGAGGTGCTGGCGAAAGCCTTGAAGGAGATCTTACTGATCTTGACAATGGCGACGCCTTCAGGCGATGTTCCCCTTTCTGAAGGTGTTGTTATGGCAATCTGCACCCCTCCTGTCCATGGATCTCCAGGTGAAAAACTTGCCTCCGATTTTGAGGTGGGCGGCGTCGGCATCTTTCGTCGTTTTCCTTCTTGGAGGCATTGTCTCGGAGGTCCTTCTTCGCACAACGTCGACCGGTGGGTCTATGTAACCCCAACATTTGGGCGGTCGAGCTTCAAATTTGTGCAAGGTGTATTACACGTGTTGTCTTCACTAGGGCAAGGCAGTCAGTTGTGGAAGGCCTTGATGTTGGAATGCTATGAGCCTATGACAAGTTTGGGTAACGAAGTTAGATTAGGATAGGAAATTGAGTCTTGTTTCTTTTTATGCCTTAACTTTGTGTCACCGTGTGGTGAACCGTGGTTTAAGCACCATTAGTCTGTGTTAAACAGCTATACTCATTCTTGTGTGAATGTTGCAGGCCGGAATGTTGAAGAAGGGGGGGAATTTGGGCTCTGGTGCGCACAAGGTTGAAGGTTACAGCCTTATTAAACCAGACCTGCTTCTCACGTCGACTTGGATGGTGGTAGAATGGCCGGTCAGTGGAACCGATCATCAATTGGGCAGCATCTGACCCTTCCATTGACTTTTGGTTTAGGTATTTCCAGCTGGTCTCTGCATTGCTTTGGAATTTTCTTCATGGTCACAAAAGCGAGCAGGTCCCAAAGGTTATTCCTTACTTGTTGCATGTGGTAACGTACCTCGTAGTACATGGTAGTAGTAAGAAAAGAAACTATATAAATACTCTCTCCGTTCTAAATTATAAGATGTTTTAACTTTTCTAGATACATTGTTTTTACTATGTATTTAGACGTAGTGTATATCTAAGTACATATACAAAAAAATATGTATCTAAAAAAAATAAAACGTCTTATAATTTGGAAAAAAGCATGTCTACCCAGTCCTTTATTCAGCTACAATAGCTGACGGAGGAGCAAGGTTCAGTGCCGCTTACACAACCTTTTGATGTTTGGCAAAATGTTTGGGGTCCAGCTATTTTTGCTCCTTCAAAAACTTACAAACACCTTAGTCGAAGACAAGTTCATCAGGCATTTTCATGGGTCTGGAATTCTTGTTCTCAGCACAAGGTATTGCTCAAGGACCGGTTGAGTACAAGTATATATATATATATATATATATATATATATATATATATATATATATATATATATATATATATATATATATATACCGGCAAAACTTCCATTCGCAATGCAAGGGGCCGGCCCGTCTGTGAGCTTGCATGGTAGCTTATATGCATGCAAGGCGCCGGCCCGTCCGCGCCACGCCACTACCAGGGGCAACCAAATCAGTTAGCATTTTCCTGAATAGCTTAGGACAAGTATATTGGTGTTGTCTAATAGATGGTTTCATGCAGTGCCAGTTATCTTAAGACAGAGTTAATAGCATGTATAATGATTGTCTTTTCAGTTGTTTCATAGCAACTCACAATTCCTAAATTTATGCATAGACTAAAAGGATTATTATGAGTTGCATGGCAACAACAACTGGTACAATGGTGCAATAGCTGTCTTATAGTCCTAAACTTTAGCTTATAAGGTGGTTGCTTCGCGAAGCAACAACCTCTTTCTCATCTCTCTCTTTCCTACACATCATTATAAATTTTACTGATTGAAAAAGATGTCGTTTCAAAAGATGTAGGAGTGTCTCTTCCTGATCAACAGGGCAAAAATGACACAATTATATGATGGAAGATCCATAATTTTGCATTTGAGAAGTTCTCTTGTACTCAACCGGTCCTTGAGCAATACCCAGAAGAAGACCCTATGTTTGTGCTGAGAACAAGAATTCCAGACCCATGAAAATGCCTGATGAACTTGTCTTCGACTAAGGTGTTTGTAAGTTTTTGAAGGAGCAAAAATAGCTGGACCCCAAACATTTTGCCAAACATCAAAAGGTTGTGTAAGCGGCACTGAACCTTGCTCCTCCGTCAGCTATTGTAGCTGAATAAAGGACTGGGTAGACATGGGAAGGTGAAAGAGATCAAATAAATCCTGTGAGTCTTTGACTCGTTGAAATGAGATGAATTTATTCTGGGCAAAGGAGTACAGCTCAGGGAAAGCATTCAAATGTATCGGCCCATTCCATATGTCCTGCCAAAAGAGAGTGGAAGCCCCATTGTTTAAACTGACATTTAAATTGACACTTGACAATCCCTTGAAGGTGTATAAGAGTTTATTAAATGAATCTCTCCAGCAGATGTAAGACTACAAGAACAAAGAGTACTAATTATTACACGCCCAAAGCAGCTGATACAACACGCAGACCGTTTACAAACTGCACACCGAACCATCTAACGGGCTGCTCGGATGATGGTTTCTGCGGCTGATAAGCCGGCCGATGCTGTTTTGTTGTGAGAGAAAAACATTGTACCATGGCTGATAAGCCGAGCTGATAAGTTCAAGCGAACAGGGCGTAAATTAGGGAGCCAGATTGGGTGACTTTACAAAGCAAAGTTACATTGTAACTTTCCTGCGATCTCCACCCTCCATTCCGTATCCAACGACAACTCAACATGCATTCAAAGCAAAAGCCTACAACGCTTAGCATTTTTCGTCCACTCCAGCAGTAGTCTGTGGCAGGTCCATGCCAGAGCTCCGGCGGGCTGCCTTCCCTTGCGGTGACACTACCGGAACCAGGAGCTTTGCCGCTCGGCAAAGCCCCAGAAACACTTGGCAAAGGGTTTGTCGAGTGTAACACTCGGCAAACGACACTCGGCGTAGGTTTTAACGGCAAAAAGCTGTTTGCCGAGTGTCAATCGTCGGGCACTCGGCAAAGACTTTGCCGAGTGCCCCAAAAACACTCGGCAAACATTTTTTGAAAAAAAAAAAACAAGCACCCTGCTCCGCCGGCCGCCACCACCGCCCATGCCGCCGCCGACACCACCACAAAGCCACCTCCTCCACCAACGCCACCTCCTGCTTTGGCCATGGGCGAGCTTCGATGTGCCTTAGGCCCGGCCACTGGAACCCGTAGCCGAGGCCATAGTCAACGATATGTAGGTGGCGCCCGTCGGTGTCGTGGATGGTCCTATTGGAGAAGACGAGGCCGCGAAGCTCGAAGAGGGAATCGACGGTGCAAGACTCTGAGCTCGTTGTGGATCATGGACGGGGTGAGGCGGTGGCGCTTGGGGGTGCCTGCGGGCTGCTGCTGCTGTGGCCATGGGCGAGCTTCGATGTACGTGGGCCTTCGGGCTCCGGCAGCGGGGCGCGCAAGCTCTGCAGCACGCGGGCTCCTCCGAGTGCGAGCGCTAGCCGCCGGCGCGAGCTGTGCAACGCACGGGCTTTTCTGGGAGCGAGCACCGGCCATGCGGGGACGCAGCCGCCGGGCACGAGCTCCACAGCGTGGGGCACACAAATGCATGACGCAGCCGCCAGGCGCAGAGCTCTGCTAGTCTGCCACTGGACAGTGAAGGATGTAATCTTAGCTGTGGTGTTAGTTTGGTCAGTTTGAGTATTTAGTTTCAGGTATTTTAGTTTAGTCTGTTATCATGTCAGCCAACGTCGTGTAATCGTGTCTTGTGCTCGAGTCCTATACCTATAGTCTTCAGGATAGTGGAGTCAAGTGCTCATGTTAGTGGACTCTGACGGCGGCGGCAGGTCCCTTGTTCTTCAGGCGATAGCGCAAGATGATCTGCGCAAGCAGAAGATGGCCAGGTATATGGTTTCTGGCTTCTGCAAGTTGCCCAGCACGCACCAGTAATTAGAATGTTAGGTGACAGGGAATAATGGATGAGATGACCGCTTGAATGAACACGCTATGTGACTGACGACCTCGGACCCATATATTGACCCATCCATCCTATAACAGTCCTCTAACACACTGGAACTGATCCTGCCATTCTACCTACCATACCATGGCTTCCAATAGAACCACTCACAGGAAGCTGAACATAGGCACATTATTATCCATCGTTGCCACCATGCTGGATCGCCGAGCAGCCATGCTCGTGTTGTTCAGCTGCTTCTTGTTCCCTGCTCACCACGCATGCACAGCAGCAGCCCCAGCCAGCCGCCAGTGGTAACAGAAAGAGTCCGAGCTGCATACCGCACGAGAGGGACGCCCTGCTGGCATTCAAGCAAGGTGTCACCTGGGACCCTGCAGGCCGCCTCAACTCGTGGCAGCGAGACGGTGATCACGGCGAGCAGGACTGCTGCCGGTGGAGAGGCGTCAGGTGCAGCAACCGAACTGGCCGATCAACCAGATTTGATCGGCCAGGTAAGTCCTTCTTTGCTTGCTCTGGATCATCTAGAGCATCTTGACCTCAGCGAGAACGAACTAGAGGGGCCAACTGGTCATATTCCTAAGTTCTTGGGCTCTCTCAAGTATCTCAACATCTCTGGCATACTACTCTCAAGAGCTTCAACTAAATTTAGCCAACGCATGCATGAATCAAAGTGTATGCAGAAGTTGTTACATAATGTTGCTGGTTTTCTTTTTGGTATGAAATGTGATATCCACACCCTTTGCCGTAAGAGTTGTAATATCACTACCTTATGATGACATGGCCAAATTAAATACTAATAATAATTCGGGCTTGTGCTTATGTTGATCACAGCGTCCCTGTTTTGGTGTCGGATTCTGCCTAATTGCTTACTCGTGTTGTGGTGCCATGTTTCCATGTTCGTCATCCACATCAAGGAAGGCTCACGTCTCCTCCATGACCATTGTTTCCATGTTCGTCATCAACCGTTAATTGCTGAAGTGAGAAAGAGATGACTGCACTTATGTTCAGTGTAGAATTAGCACACAACTTACAGACACACATAATATCCACATCCACATTAAATTTCATGGTTGATTTCTCTGATTTGACATTTGGCCGACATCTCTTCCAGATGAGGATGGGTCCCACCTCTCTTCCAGATGGACGGCTCCCGTGTGGGCCCACTCTGACTTTGATCCAGCAGTTCAAAATCGGTTCCTGTGTGGTGTTGCTTAGGTAGATGGATTGCACTGGTTGTTCTCAAAAAAAATATGGATTGCACTGGCATTCAGAAGTTTCTTTGCTGGCAAAACATTGTTTTAGTTCGGAGATTGTATGATTGAGCAGCTGATCTCCTCTCCTGTGTCCTGCCGGTTTCTTTAAAAAAAAACAGTTGCATACTCCAAGTACACTATAAGTAACATTCACTTACAAACATTGAACAGGCAAGGGGAGCAAATTTCTCAGAAATTGAAGAGCACAATATATATATGAGCACAGTTTCCCTGGTGGAGTACACTGCTACAGCAGGAGTTCCACTGCCTACTTGCCTAGTGACGAACATGCATGATACCTTGTAATCTTGACGACGCACCGGAGAGGTGCCAGTAAAATAGGGTGCATAATGAGTTTGAGATGCAGTAGTACTCCAGACACATTTGAGATTACTTTATGACTAGACGTAAAAATTAAAGTTATAGTCAGCAGCATGATTGTTCACTACCGGAAACAGTAGCTTTGCCATGTGTCGGCGAAGCCCAAAAACCACTCGGCAAACAACACACGGCGTACACAGTGCCGGCAAAAGTTTCTTTGCCGAGTGTTTTTTATCGGGCACTCGACAAAGATTTTGCCGAGTGCTAAAAATGACGCTCGGCAAAAAAAAGCAATGTGACGGCGCGGAGACGGTCACGGCGCGTTTGCCGAGTGTCTAATGGCCTGGGCACTCGGCAAACATGCCCTTGTTTGTCAAGTGCCCCGGCCATGACACTCGGCAAACATGCCTTTGTTTACCGAGTGTCCAGGGCCTGACACTCGGCAAACATGGCTTCTTTGCCGAGTGCCACATCCCGGACACTCGGCAAAGACTGGCCATTCTAAGCCTAGATTTTGGCCTCTTTGCCGAGTGTCACAGTGAGACTCGGCAAAGAAGGCCATTTTAGACCCAGAACGCACAGATTTTTGCCACGTGGCCCCTTTGCCGAGTGTATTTAGCATGGCACTCGGCAAATATCCCTTTTCCGAGTGTAACACTCGGCAAAGATACCATATATATCCAGTTTATTTGGTTCGGTCACATATAACGTACCACACTTAAATAAACATTATATCCATCACAGATAGTTCACAATAAGCATCACATGCAGTTCATATAGATATATCGACAACACATAAATGCAAATAAACTTCAGAATCACAAGTAGGTTCATTCACAATCACAAATGCAAAAAAAATCAGATTCACAAGTAAGTTTGTTCACAGTCGCTCTTCAGGCTCATCAGAAATGCAAATAAACATAGTCACTGTGACCACGGTCGATCATAAGGGTCATTCGATGCCGCAGATTGATTCTGCACAAAGGAGAAGAGATAAATCATTCACAGTGATTGAGAACGAAACATACAAGTATTAGAAATAAACTAGCAACTAAAAATAGTGATTAATTCTGCGGAAACTAAAAGTAGCTAAGTTACAGTGATTGAGAATGAAACAGTGGTTACAAGGTTAACTACAAACTAGAAATAAACTAGAAACTAGAAACTAGAAACATACGCACATCACAAAGGAGAAAAGATTGATTCTGCATAAATTAGAAACGGTGATTATAAGGTTGTGAAGTGACTCACAGTGCCAGAAACAGTATTTGGAGCAGGTTGAGGAGGAGGGACTGACATCGATGGCGGAGGTTGACCGATTGTAGCGTAAACACCCCTCATCATTTCAAACATCTGCAGCCGCTCTGCCTCCATCATCTGTCGCTCTACCTCCATCCTCGCCTCTAGCTCCTCCCGGTGCCTCATTTCTTGTTACAACTTGTAACACCCTAGGTGTTAGGCTTGCATAATTTCACTTGCATTGCATGAGCATAATCATCAAGCATTCATATATGAGCTTTTTACATGTGAAACGTACAATTGAAACATGTGAAACATGTCTTGTTATTCTATGTTTCCATATGTGTATGCTTATGATCATGTGTGAGTAAGTGTAAATGGTTGATGTTGGTCACTAAAACACCTTAGCTACACTTAGGATGCCAAATGGAACAATGTTCATGTAGATCACTATATCTAATTAAGCTCCTAAGTGATGACATGCTTGTTGACCTAGGAAATATTTATATGTAACCAATGTATAAATGTGTGTGTAACCCTAGGAATACCTTAAACATGTTTAGAATGTCACTAGGAACAACTTTGGTATTCATGACTAAGACTAGTTTGGTCTCTAAGTCAAGGTTATAGTGTAAATCACATTTTCAAGTTGTAGGTTTGACTGGAGTTGAACATCACCTTAGAAACTTTGTATGGCTGTGCACCCTAAAACAAAGTTGTAGAACTCAAGTAGTGTAACAACTTTTATTTTTGGGTCATAGGCTAGTTCAGCTCCTAACATGCTTGAATTTGGATCACAAAAATCAATTCAGTGCTGTTTTTCAAACTTGGAAAATTTTCCAAGTCATATTGAGCTGACAGTTTTGTTGTGGCTGACTTTGTGATGATTTAACTCCATAACCGTTGCGAATTAGGAGATGGTTTCTTAAGCAATGTTGTAGCTCGTACATAGGTCTACAAATTTTGTTATAACATCGTGCACTAACACGTCGTGGTTTAGGAGCTTGGAAGGTTTGAAATCGCGCTATCAGGTTCGCCATCGGTGCTCTGATGGCTGCGACGTCGCACCGTGGGTGGCCGACCGGGCGCAGCACCTGGCCGCCGCTTGCCGGCGTTAGGCCCCCACCGTGGCCATGTGGCGCACGATATCAGAAGAGGCCGCGCTGCTCATTCTACACTCACGCTCACAATCTCTCCATCTCCACTCCTCTCTCTAGTGCTCACCGCGGAACCACCGAGCACCGCCGAGAAAAAGCGCTGCTCTGTCGTCTCCTAGCGCTCACTCCACCACGCCATTGCCGCCTCCATCTAGCTAGCAGTTGTGTCATCTTCACCTCTACCTCCTCGATGTAGTAGAAGGGCTAGGCGAGCTACGGTGAGGGCGAAATCGCCATTCTTGCCCTCGTCGGAAACCTCGGCTTCCATGGCTGCCTTCATGGTGAGCTCACCGCCGCTCGGCATGCTTGCCATTTCATCCACCTTCTCCACGTTAGAGCTTGGTTAGGGTGTGTCCTAGCTTCTGGCATGACGCTATGGTGAATGGTTGCCTCGCCGGTGCGGAACACGACGCGCAACGCCGCCGCGCTCTCACCGCCGCACCGCCGCGCACATGGGCACCCTCGCCGGTGCTTCCACCTAAACCCTAGATAGTGTAGATAGGTCCGCATCATCACCATGGAGCTCTTGCGCTCCTCGCCTGGACTTGCGGTGGCCGGAGACGGCTAGCGCACCTCCACGCAGCGCCACCGTGCCGCCATGGCCGGCGACGAGCATGCTCCGGTGTGTCCGCGCTGCCACCACCGGTACCAGTCGACACGGGTTAGTGAGTAGATCACGTATGTGAGGTTGGTTTTGTCGGAGAGCTCGTCGTCGGCGAACGCCGGCCGGTCAGCACCGGTGCTCTATTTAGTTTTATTTCTTTTCCAGATTTTTGTACTAACTTTGGAAAATCATATCTAGAGCTAGGAATGTCCAATTTTGGTGAACCAAATTTTGTTGGATTCCTCATGAAGTGTAGTATTTTATCTAAATATGAGATGCACTGTTTTTGGTACTTTTCTAGGTGAATAAAATATAGCTAAATAAGTGCTTTTTGAATGTTTACAATTTTGTAAAATGTGTAACTTCAGCTAGGATTGTGATAAAATTATGATTCCAATTTTTTGTGGTCTTGTGTTGACATGCTCTAGCTAGGAAAAATAATAAACTTGTAGTAAACTTGATTGAAGTAGGGTCTTTCTATTTATCTATTAATAAATGGTGTTTTCTGAGGAAAATTATAGGGATAAAAATAAGTTATATATTGCCATGCAAATTTTTGTACAGTATTATGGCACTAGTATGAAGCTATAAAAAATATAGAATCTGTTGTTTGATACATTTCTATAAGGTTAACTATTTTTACTAAAATAAACCTTGCTAGCTTGTCATTTTTGTAAAAGATGTTATATGTGTCGAAATGGTATTAAATTTTTACAGTGGTCTATTGGGAGCACTTGGAAGCTACTGTAATTTATTACATTTTATTGTCACATTTGGTATATGTTTGTTATTTCCCCTAATTATCTAATTAAATTAATAAAGGCATTTAAATAAATAACTTGTGCTTGACCATGATGTTTTCTATGGTGCTTGTGATACATATGAACTGTTGATGTTAATAGTAAGGCTTAGAAGCAATTGGTTGTATACAACTAATTAATTATTGCTTTATAATTCAAATAAATGGTTGCATGTATAGTTTCGGTTGAGTGGATAATTTCATGTTGATAATTGTCTTTCCTGTAAAACTTGTTTATAACAAAGTTGTAGATAACTTACTGATCTACTTTGTGTTAAATTTTTCATCATCATAGGCCTTAGGGTTTAAGAGTTTTGGCTGTTAGAAGCTTGCTGTCCTAAATGTTTGCTATTTGGATAGATTTGAATAACTGAATTGTTTAACCTAGATAACTATTGAATCACATCAAGGTTATTAAAAGAAAGTTCTAGACAATTTCATAAGCTTTCTAGAATGTCCACAACCATATTATTTTGATGTATATAACTCCCGTTAGGGTCAAAACAATTAGCTGTTGTCTTGTAGTCCAATAAATAGATTACTGAAGTGTTTGCTTAAGTAATAGTGAAGAGACATACACCTACTCAGTAAAATAAGATGCACTTGTTATTACTTTAACACCATGCTGTGGAAAGTACTTATGAGGATGCATTCATCACATTATATCATATTATACGTGTCATCATATATGCATTTGTGATATCTTATTCCATACTCATGCATATAGGATCGACCGAGGAGATAACGCTGTTGGAATTCAACGAACAAGAGGAAGGGGATCAGCCGGAGACTCCTCAAGCCGTAGCTCCAGGAGAAGAGGAGCAGACCCCCGAAGAGCTCCCTGAGGGCCCAGATCACCGACCCACCTCTTTTCTCAAAGGCAAGCCCCGGAACATTCTAAGTCTCCCATGTTTTACAAAATACCATTTGAGTCCCTTATGTACGATGCATTAGGTTATAAGAGTTGATTGGAAACACTTGATACATAGAACTACCTTGTCCAGATACATATACCTTTAAGCCTATATAGGTCCAGGATCGAATATATTGTTAGCCATGCTTAGACCGGTAGAAGTCGGGTGATTTCCTGTCACCTGCGAGATATAGGTGGATACCGAAGCACGGTTGGCTATATTTGCTATCGTGGAAAAGAACCATGGGGTAATGTAAATGGTGGCCGGGCGGAGTCTATGTGTAGGTTGACTCATGTGGTTCCGTCTATGTCGATTAAGGACCGTACCGTTGTTGGCACTTCTGACAAGATTGAACGCATGCCTATTACTTAGCTAGCCAGATAACTCGTTCCGACCATGAAGCCGAGTAGCTCATCTCAGGCCAGGCCCCATTCTGTAAAAGTGAGCACTCTGGATGGTAGTAAGGATGTGTGGGGAGCCAGCCATGAGCCCAAGGGCAGGGTAGTCCTAATCATCCTAGCAGCTGGTTGTCCCTGATTGTGTGCCTGAGTTGTACCAAAGGTGACCTAAGGTGACCATTGATCTGGTCTGCTTGGGTTTGTGTTAGGAATAAATTCCCAGCTGGTTGAAATTGATTCGGATCGCCATCTCGCCCGGATAGTGAGGAACTTGGCTAGCTCCAACATCGTAGTAATTGTATTATGGAATATGATGGTTCGAATAAACATGGAATTACTACACCGGCTACAGTTACTATTATATGCTATTAAATGACATATCACATGTTTGGCACAGGATAGTTGCTAATCTAGATATGAATAGCTATAATTAACTTGATGACCAAAGTATAATTGTATAACTGAGTTAATCGCTTTCATGTAAAATGTTGTCAAGCTACCTTCACTTATAAAGCCTTGCATAATCCTTGGAGTCAATTTATTTCTGGTTTATGATGGGTAAGTCTAGTTGTGTACCTTCTCGTACTCAGGGTTTTATTCCCATTGTTGCAGATGGTACAGTTTATCACGGCTATTGCAAGAACTGCTTCTGTCCCACCGTGGATGAGGAGTGAGCCTTGGGCAGGCATCTTTAATAATCCTTCTTATATGCTTTTGTGGATTGTGATCATGAGTTGGCACTGTATTAGAACTAAGTTGGCAAATGTTAGTTTCGAA
Source organism: Miscanthus lutarioriparius (assembly GCA_904845875.1). Lineage (NCBI taxonomy): Eukaryota > Viridiplantae > Streptophyta > Magnoliopsida > Poales > Poaceae > Miscanthus > Miscanthus lutarioriparius. The sequence continues at coordinate 106,068,809 of CAJGYO010000009.1, read as the reverse complement.
CTTTAATTTGCTTCCGCTACTATCTACCGAAGTTGGTTTGTAATAACCTTATTTCGTACTCTAATGAATGAATTGTATCTATGAACTTTATGTAACATGTGACATGTATGTTGAATCATGTACAATCTTGATTGTATGTGGAATGTTTACCAAGACCCGTCGTGGTACTCAATGGACTACCGGGTTTATATGGGCTCAAGTATGATAGCGCGACCGCTTGTGGGCTTCCATTGTACTTGTGCTCTTATAAATTGGTCGGTTCTGCGACAGCTGACATCAGAGCAAGATTCAACATTAATTGCCAGATGTGTATTTAAAACAAACGTTTTCGTTTTCCAAAACCAGTTTCTAGCAACTAATAGCTATATAAATAGGTGTTTGAAACCTATAGTTTGAAATCTAAAGTGTGCCAGTGATCACTTCCTTTATGCCCAATTAAGGACTTTAGGTGGCTAATTAAGTACTAACTTGGGGGTTTTCATTTTCGTTGTCCATACGACGTGCTATTGTATAGATGACATTCACCTGGGTGGTAATATATGGATCAAATGCCTCTACGCCAGGTAAGAAGGTAAGTTGATGAGTGACATGACCGCAAGAAGTGAGCGTGCGATCGGGGAGAGCTAGCTTTGATATGACTGTGTATGCATGCTTGCATGTGTGTATGGTGCGTATTTAATTGTGGGTAATAAATTGTCATCGGGTAGTTTTGATACAGAAATATATATATGGGTACATATATATGGAAGTATTTAGATTATAACCTAGAGCCCAGATTTACATTCTGCATATATAATTGAGGGGTTGGGCTAAAATGAAATTCTTGTGCAGGTACACTAATAGCGAAACGTGTAGCCCGACTAGCTACGCTATATATGAGAGAACGTATGTATGCCACTGTGTATGTCATTAGAAATAATTTTTTCTAAGTTTGTAAGGACGTACGGAATGTGCATGCATCATGATAACTCATTATTCAATACTTGCATTGTTCCTCCCCTTATAAATCTCTTACTCGGTTATGTAACTCTTATCCATTATGGCTTTATCTCACGAGAATTGCACATGTTGTTGGTACAGATGGCAGCACCAGCTGTAAGTGAGAGTTTCCTGTTGATGTTCGGAACTCCTGCTCTGCTTTGGAGAGTCTTGCACTATGCGGGGTATTATGAACCGCTCCTCTATTACTGGAATGAAGTATACCTGGAGGGACAACCATGGTATGAAGTACGGCTGACCATACCAGCTCGCACCCAAGCACCCTTCTGGCAGGAATGGAAGGCAGAATCTGATGGAAGAACTCCTTGGGAGGCTGCCCAAGTAGTAGCCTTTGAGGTACTGAGTCAGATTTGTTAACAGCACGGGGATGAGCTTACCGGCAGTGCCGCTGGTACTTTTCCTCGGGTGGATCCTTCCACCACAGTATGGGCACAACACAATCGTAATGCGTTGATCCGAGATCGGGATGAGCGGGCAGATAGTTCTAGTCCCGCTATGAGTGCCATGTTTGTAGTAATGAAGATGTTCTACACTCGTCAGGACACCAGGGACTTCTGGCAGGAGTCCTATACCACTTGCATGGATAAGCTCATGAGAGCCAAAGCTGCACAGCGTAAGCTCAAGAAGCGTGTGCGCAAGCACAAAAAGGCAGCAAGTGAGGCTCGATGGGAAACTGATCAAGCATATGTAGCTTTGGGAAATCTCTACACCCAAATGGAGCAAGTTGATTAACAGAGAGCTACCGCCTAAGAGGCAAGAGCAGATGATCAAGCAATGTTAGCAGGACTGCGGGAGCAGCTGGAGTCCGCCCGTGTCGAGGCGTTCATAGCTACATGCCAGCGGATCCTAGCAAACAACCGTGCAGCTATGGCAAAAGCAGAACGAGACAGGACCCACACCATGAGCATCTACCAGGACCATGTTGAGAGGGACTTGCGCTAGCAGCTTGCACAGGCCTAGAATGTAGTGGTTGATCTTCATCATGAGGTGCATTTGCTAAACAACCAACTGCACCCGATCCTTGATGAGGAAGAAGAAGATCCAGAGATGTTAGTTGAAGATGACGGCTAGGACGAGGAAGAAGTGGAGCCAGAGAATGAGGATGATCCTATCTCCGACCGCGACAGCGATCATAATGAAGATTAGAATCACCTAGTGACTAGTCAAAGTGCTAGATGTATCCCTGCTATTTATGTAATGGACTTGTAGTTGAAGTTTGGTAATTGTGATTTAACTTTCATGTAATATTGGCACTCTGCAAATGGTTTCACGTTGGGTTGAACTTTAATGCAATTCCAGTTTCGATTTACTGGTGATTATGACTTGTATGTTAATGCGTTGCTAGCCCGATAAGTGATCAAATCGGTGATGTTATGTTGCGAGAATGAATTATTATGCCTCTATTTTATTGTATGAATTTAAGATTCTCTCTAGTAATTTTAGTTTGGCATGATTATACAATTCATCTGCAATCTCTTGACGTCATCCAATAATCACTTATTGTTGCAACTTTGCAGATGACTCGCACTCGTGCTGGAGCACGCAGCAGCCAAGAAGGCAATGATAGTGACTTACCACCACCGTCACCACCGTCTGCGAATGAATTCTTCGCATAGTTCCTAGGAAGTCAGAGAACTATGGAGGAAACCCTACGCCTCATTGCGTAGAACACGGCTCGTGCCCGTTAGCAACAACAGGGGCCTGAGCCAAATCAGTACAGCTCTTTCAAGGATTTCCTAGACACCAAGCCTCCTATCTTCAAGGTGGCTGAAGAACCGCTCCAAGCAGATGAATGGCTCAACACTTTTGAGCAAAACTTCTGTCTACTGACAGTCACGGAACATCATAAGGCAGAATATGCGTCCCATCAGCTGTAGGGACCGGTCGGGATATGGTGGACCCATTTCCTGTCCTCTTTTCCTACCAATGCACAGGTCACATGGGAGCAATTCAAGTTAGCCTTTAGGGGACATCACATTCCCCTAGGGCTAATGCGCATGAAGGCAGCTGAGTTCATGTGACTCACACAAGGGACTAAGACCCTTACTAAGTACATGCATGCTTTCAACAATCTGTCCCGTTATGCCCCAGGGTTCGTCGATATAGAAGAAAAGAAGATTGAAAGCTTTAAGAGAGGTCTTAGCACTAAGCTGATGAAGACTATGGCCAACTCAAGGTGCACCACCTACAATGAGTTCATTAGTGATGCCTTTATTCAAGAGAACCAGAACAATCTATATGCAGCAGCAAAAGGCCGCAAGAAGGCAGCTGAGGCAGGCGCCTCAAGGTCTTCTCAATCCAGAGCTCCAGTGGCAACCAGGCCACAGTTTTGATCGCCAGCGCCCAAGTTCAGGCCTCCTCCACCGACAGCCCAGACCAACTGACCTCAGAAGGTGTTTCATAAGGCGTTCACCATTGCCTTACCCAAGGGGAACAGAGGGCAAGGAAGCTCCACCATAGGACCCAAGAGCAATCAGCCATGCTTCAACTATAATCAGTTGGGCCATTGGTCCAAAGAGTACCCCCATCCTAAGAAGAATAGCAATCAAAACTAGGGAAATCAGAGGTAGACAAATCCTAAAGCACATCCTAGATACGTGCATTACACCGCTGTTGAAGAGGTTCCTGCGAGAGAGGTTGTCACCGCTAGTATGTTTCTTGTTAACAAACATCTTGCCATTGTTTTATTTGATTCTAGAGCTTCTCATTCATTTATGAGCCAAGCATTTGTATCTAGGAATGATCAGAAAGTAATTGAGGTAAGCAAGGGTGGTTAAAGTATAAGTTCAGCTGGGGCTACTATCTCTACAAATAAGATGGTCAGAAATATGCTCATCTCTATACAAGAGAGGTAGTACATGATGGATCTGATAGTATTGCCCGGATTATCTATAGATATGATCTTAGGCATGAAATGGATGAGCGATCATGGGGTTCTCATTGACACTAGCACTCGTACAATTATGTTGAGAGTACCAAAGGGAGGTAATGCTTTTCTAGTACCACTTTCTCGAAATTTGGAACTCCAAAACTTGTCTTGTGCTATCCAAACCACTACCCTTTGTGATATTCCAGTAGTTTGTGAGTTTCCTGGTGTATTCCCAAATGAGTTACCAGGTTTACCACCTGATAGGGATGTGGAATTTAAGATTGAGTTAGTGCCAGGTACGGCACCTATCTCAAGGAGACCCTATAGGATGCCACCAAATGAGTTAGCTAAACTTAAAATTATGTTACAAGAACTGTTGGACAAAGGTCCCATTCAACCTAGTTCGTCTCCATGGGGATGTCCAGCCTTGTTTGTAAAGAAGATGGACATGTCTTTGAGAATGTGTGTGGATTATAGGCAACTTAATGCTGTGACCATGAAAAACAAGTACCCTTTGCCTCGTATCGATATCTTGTTCGATCAGTTCACAAAAGCAAAGGTATTCTTCAAGATTGACTTGAGGTTAGGCTATTATCAGATAAAGATCAGGCCAGAGGATATACCTAAAACCGCTTTCCACTAGGTACGGCTTGTACGAGTATTTGGTCATGTCCTTCGGACTGACTTATGCTCCTGCCTACTTCATGTACTTGATGAATTCGGTATTCATGCCCGAGCTCGACAAGTTCATGGTTGTGTTTATCGATGATATCTTGACTTATTCGGAGAATGAGGCAGATCACGCAGAGCATCTAAGAATTGTTTTGTCCAGATTGAGGGAACATAAGTTATATGCCAAGTTTAGTAAGTGTGAATTTTGGTTGAGCAAAGTACCTTTCTTGGGTCACATCTTATCGAGAGATGGAATTTTAGTAGACCCATCTAAAGTACAAGAGGTCATGGATTGGAAGGCCCCGACTTCGGTTCATGAAGTTTGGAGTTTTCTAGGGTTAGCAGGTTATTATTATCGTTTCATTCTGAATTTCTCCAAGATAGCTAAGCCCATGACCAGACTACTTCAGAAGGATGAAAAGTTTAGTTGGACACCAGAGTGTGAAGCAACTTTTCACACCCTAAGGACCCTATTAACTACAGCTACTATTTTAGCACAACCCGACATTAAAAACCTTTCGATGTGTTCTGTGATGCATCGGGTATAGGTTTGGGGTGTGTGCTCATGCAAGAAGGAAGAGTTATTGCCTATGCTTCTCAGCAGTTGAGAAAGCATGAAGTCAATTACCCTACGCATGATTTAGAGCTTGCAGCAGTGGTTCATGCATTAAAGATATGGAGACATTATTTGTTGGACAACGTATGCCACATATATACTGACCACAAAAGTCTCAAATATATCTTCACTCAACCTAAGCTAAACATGAGACAGCGAAGATGGTTAGAGCTGATCAAGGACTACAATTTGGAAGTGCCCTACCATCTAGGGAAAGCCAATGATGGAGCAGTTGCACTTAGTCAAAAATCTCATTGCAACAATTTGGGAGCATTATTGGAAGATGGATTTAATTTGTTACATCATGTTGTGCTACACAATATCACTATTAGTTGTTCACTTGAGAGCAAAATCATAGAATTGCAAAAGACAGATGTAGGTATATTTCACATCAAGAGAAAGATGAAAGAATAAGAAACCAAGCATTTTAGGTTAGATGAAAGAGGTGTGCTATGGTTTGAGGACCGACTGGTGGTACCAAAAGACCGTGAGCTTAGAAATCAAATTTTAGATGAAGCTCATTTGTCCAAGTTGTCTATCCACCCAGGTAGCAGCAAAATGTATCAAGATCTAAAAACCTGTTTTTGGTGGACCAAGATGAAGAAAGAGATCGTCGCCGCCTATGTTGCTAGGTGTGATAATTGCAGTAGAGTAAAGGCCGTTAATTTGAAATATGTCGGATTACTTCAGCCATTGCCTATTCCAGGCTAGAAATGGGAAGAAATATGTATGGACTTTATTACAGGCCTTCCAATGACACAGCAAGGTCACAATTCAATATGGGTCATTGTAGATCGCCTCACTAAGTCAGCACATTTTATACCGGTTAACACCGCATATCACGTGGGGAAGTACGCTAAGCTGTATGTTTCTCAGATCGTGAGACTACATGGAGTACCCAAGACTATAATCTCGGATCGAGGACCATAGTTTATAGCTCATTTCTAGGAACACTTGCACTAGGCTTTGGGGACTAAACTAATCCGAAGTTCGGCATACCATCGACAAACTTCTGGACAGACCGAGAGAGTGAACCAGATCTTGGAAGACTTGTTTAGAGCTTGTGTTATATCTTCCAAGGGTTCATGGGAGAAATGGCTACCTTTAGCCGAGTTCTTCTACAACAATAGTTATCAAGCAAGCATCAAGATGGCTCCTTTTGAAGCCTTGTACGGTTAGAAATGCAGAACTCCTTTGAATTGGATTGAGCCCGGCGAAAGAAGATACTTTGGCATTGACTTTGTCACTAAAGCTGAAGAGCAGGTGCACATTATCCAATAGCATATGAAAGTAGCTCAGTCAAGACAAAAGAGTTATGCCGATAAAATAAGAAGACCCCTGCCTTTTGAAGTGGGAGACTATGTATACTTAAAAGTGTCACCCATGAAAGGAGTACAGAGATTTGGAGTGAAAAGAAAGCTTGTGCCTAGATATGTAGGGCCATACAAGATTACTGAATGGAAAGGGAATGTCGCTTACAAGTTACAACTTCCCCTAGAGATGAGTGCTATATTCAATGTCTTCCATGTTTCTCAGTTGAAGAGATGTCTTCGTATACCTGAGGAAGCCATTGCACCCACCAACATTGAGCTCCAATCAGATTTGACGTATGAAGAGAAACCAATCCGAGTGTTAGAAGATATTGAAAGAGTAACATGGAGCAAGGTCATTAAGTTCTACAAGGTGGTGTGAAATAACTACAGTGAACAAGATGTCATGTGGGAACAGGAGGATTACTTACGTGAGGTTTATCCCGCCTTTTTCAAACAATAGTAGGTCTTGCAAATCTCAGGACAAGATTTCTATAAGGGGAGGGGCTATAACACCCTAGGTGTTAGGCTTGCATAATTTCACTTGCATTGCATGAGCATAATCATCAAGCATTCATATATGCGCTTTTACATGTGAAACATACAATTGAAACATGTGAAACATGCCTTGTTATTCTATGTTTCCATATGTGTATGCTTATGATCATGTGTGAGTAAGTGTAAATGGTTGATGTTGGTCACTAAAACACCTTAGCTACACTTAGGATGCCTAATGGAACAATATTCATGTAGATCACTTTATCTAATTAAGCTCGTAAGTGATGACATGCTTGTTGACCTAGGAAGTATTTATATGTAACCAATGTATAAATGTGTGTGTAACCCTAGGAATACCTTAAACATGTTTATAATGTCACTAGTAACAACTTTGGTATTCATGACTAAGGCTAGTTTGGTCTCTAAGTAAAGGTTATAGTGTAAATCATCATTTTTCAAGTTGTTGGTTTGACTGGAGTTGAACATCACTTTAGAAACTTTGCATGGTTGTGCACCCTAAAACAAAGTTGTAGAACTCAAGTAGTGTAACAACTTTTATTTTTGGGTCATAGGCTAGTTCAGCACCTAACATGCTTGAATTTGGATCACAAAAACTAATTCAGTGTTGTTTTTCAAACTTAGAAAATTTTCCAATTCATATTGAGCTGACATTTTGTTGGGGCTGACTTTGTGATGATTTAACTCCATAACTGTTGCGAATTAGGAGATGGTTTCTTAAGCAATGTTGTAGCCTGTACATAGCTCTACAAATTTTGTTTTAACATTGTGCACTAACACGCCGTGGTTTAGGAGTTTGGAAGGATTGAAATCACACTATCAAGTTCGCCATCGGTGCTCTGATGGCCGTGGCGTCGCGCCGTGGGTGGCCGACCGGGCGCAGCACCTAGCCGCCGTGTGGTCGCCGCTGGCCGGCGTAGGGCCCTCGCTGTGGCCGTGTGGTGCGCGATATTAGAAGAGGCCGCGCTACTCATTCCGCACTCACGCTCACACTCTCTCCCTCTCCACTGCTCTCTCTCGCGCTCGCCGTGGAACCATCGAGCGCCATCGAGCCACAGCGCTGCTCCGTCATCTCCTAGCGCCCTCTCCACCGCGCCATTGCCGCCTCCATCTAGCTAGCAGCTATGCCATCTTCTCCTCTACCTCCTTGATGCAGTAGCTGGGCCAGGCGAGCTACGGTGAGGGCGAAATCGCCATTCTTGCCCTCGCCGGAAACCTCGGCTTCCACAGCCGCCTTCACGGCGAGCTCGCCGCCGCTCGGCTCACTTGCCATTTCGTCCACCTTGTTCATGTTAGAGCTTGGTTAGTGTGTGTCCTAGCTTCTGGCATGACGCTACGACGAATGGTTGCCTCGCCAGCACGGAACACGACGCGCAGCGCCGCGCACGTAGACACCCTTGCCGGTGCTTCCACCCAAACCCTAGATAGTGTAGATAGGTCCGCGTCATCACCATGGAGCTCTTGTGCTCCTTGCCTACACTTGCCGTGGCCTAAGATGGCCGGCGTACCTCTGCGCCGTGCCGCCATGCCGCCATGGCCGACGACGACCATGCTCCGGTGTGTCCACGCTGCCACCACTGGTACATATCGACGCGGGTTAGTGAGTAGATCACGTAGGTGAGGTTGGTTTCACCGGAGAGGTTGCCGTCGGCGAATGCCGGCCGATTAGCACCGGTGCTCTATTTTTTGCGTATGACACGTGGGCCCGGTTGACTCTTGGGCCCCAGCTATCAGCAACTGCAGTTTGGGTTTAGTTTTATTTCTTTTCTAGAGTTTTGTACTAACTTTGGAAAATCATATCTAGAGCTAGGAATGTCCAATTTTGGTGAACCAAATTTTGTTGGATTCCTCATGAAGTGTAATATTTTATAAAAATGTGAGATGCACTATTTTCAGTACTTTTCTAGGTGAATAAAATATAGCTAAATAAGTGCTTTTTGAATGTTTACAATTTTGTAAAATTTGTAACTTGAGCTAGGAATGTGATAAAATTGTGATTCCAATTTTTGCTGGTCTTGTGTTGACATGCTGTAGCCAGTAAAAATAATAAACTTGCAGTAAACTTGATTGAAGTAGGGTCTTTCTATTTATCTATTAATAAATGGTGTTTTCTGAGGAAAATTATAGGAATAAAAATAAGTAACATATTGCCATGCAAATTTTTGTACAGTATTATGGCACTAGTATCAAGATAATAAAAATATAGAATCTATTGGTTGACACTTTTCTATAGGGTTAACTATTTTTACTAAAATAAACCTTGATAGCTTGTCATTTTTGTAAAGGATGTTATATGTGTCCAAATGGTATTAAATTTTTACAGTGGCCTATTGGGAGCACTTAGAAGCTACTGTAATTTTATGAGATTTTATTGTCACATTTGGTATATGTTTGTTATTTCCCCTAATTATCTAATTAAATTAATAAAGGCATTTAAATAAATAAATTGTGTTTTACCATGATGTTTTCTATGGTGCTTGTGATACATATGAACTGTTGATGTTAATAGTAAGACTTAGAATCAATTGGTTGTATGCAACTAATTAATTATTGCTTTATAATTCAAATAAATGGTTGCATGTATATTTTCGATTGAGTGGATAATTTCATGTTGATAATTGTCTTTCCTGTAAAACTTGTTTATAACAAAGTTGTAGATAACTTACCGATCTACCTTGTGTTAAATTTTCATCATCATAGGCCTTAGGGTTTAAGAGTTTTGGCTGTTAGAAGCTTGCTGTCCTAAATGTTTGCTCCCTAGATAGATTTGAATAACTGAATTGTTTAATCTAGATAACTATTGAATCACATCAAGGTTATTAAAAGAAAGTTGTAGACAATTTCATAAGCTTTCTAGAATGTCCACAACTGTATTATTTTGATGTATATAACTCCCGTTAGGGTCAAAACAATTAGCTATTGTCTTGTAGTCCAGTAAATAGATTACAGAAGTGTTTGCTTAAGTAATAGAGAAGAGACATACACCTACTCAGTAAAATAAGATTCACTTGTTATTACTTTAACACCATGCTGTGGAAAGTACTTATGAGGATGCATTCATCACATTATATCATATTATACATGTCATCATATATGCATCCGCGATATCTTATTCCATACTCATGCATATAGGATCGACCGAGGAGATAACGCTGTTGGAATTCAATGAAGAAGAGGAAGGGGATCAGCCGGAGACTCCTCAAGCCATAGCTCCAGGAGAAGTGGAGCAGACCCCCGAAGAGGTCCCTAAGTGCCCAGATCACCGACTCACCTCTTTCCTCAAAGGTAAGCCCCGAAGCATTCTAAGTCTCCCATGTTTTAGAAAATACCATTTGAGTCCCTTATGTATGATGCATTAGGTTATAAGAGTTGATTGGAAACACTTGATGCATAGAACTACCTTGTCTAGATACATATACCTTTAAGCCTATGTAGGTCCAGGATCAAATATATTATTAGCCATGCTTATACCGGTAGAAGTCGGGTGATTTCCTATCACCTACGAGATATAGGTGGATACCGAAGCACGGTTGGCTATATTTGCTATCGTGGAAAAGAACCATGGGGAAAAGAACCATGTAGGTTGACTCATGTGACTCCGTCTGTGCCGATTAAGGATCGTACCATTGTTGGCACTTCTGACAAGATTGAACGTATGCCTATCACTTAGCTGGCCGGATAACTCATTCCGGCCGCGAAGCTGAGTAGCTCATCTCAGGATGGGCCCCATTCTGTAAAAGTGAGCACTCTGGATGGTAGTAAGGATGTGCAGAGAGCCAGCCATGAGCCCAAGGGTAGGGTAGTCCTGATCGTCCTGGCAGCTGGTTGTCCCTAATTGTGCGGCGCTGGTCGAACCCGCTAAATGTGTGCCTGAGTTGTACCAAATGTGACCTAAGGTGACCGTTGATCTGGTCTGCCTGGGTTTGTGTTATGAATAAATTCCCAGCTGGTTGAAATTGATTCAAATCGCCATCTCGTCCGGATAGTGAGAAACTTGGCTAGCTCCAACATCGTAGTAATTGTATTATGGAATGTGATGGTTCGAATAAATATGGAATTACTACACCGGCTATGGTTACTATTATATGCTATTAAATGACATATCACATGTTTGGCATAGGATAGATGCTAATCTAGATATGAATAGCTATAATTAACTTAATGACCAAAGTATAATTGTATAACTGAGTTAATCGCTTTCATGTAAAATGTTGTCAAGATACCTTCACTTATAAAGCCTTGCATAATCCTTGGAGTCAATTTATTTCTCGTTTATGACAGGTAAGTCTAGCTGTGTACCTTCTCGTACTTAGGGTTTTATTCCCATTGTTGTAGATGGTACAGTTTATCACGGCTATTGCAAGAACTGCTTTTGTGCCGTCGTGGATGAGGAGTGAGCCTTGGGCCGGCATCTTTAATAATCCTTCTTATATGTTTTTGTGGATTGTGATCATGAGTTGGCACTATATTAGAACTAAGTTGGCAAATGCTAGTTTTGAACTTTAATTTGCTTCTGCTACTATCTATCGAAGTTAATTTGTAATAACCTAATTTCGTACTTTGGTGAATGAACGGTATCTATGAACTTTATGTAACATGTGACATGTATGTTGAATCATGTACAATCTTGATTGTATGTGGAACGTTTACCGAGACCCGTCGTGGTACTCGACGGACTACCGGGTTTATATGGGCTCAAGTATGACAGTGTGACCGCTTGTGGGCTGCTATTGTACTTGTGCTCTTATAAATTGGTCGGTTCTGCAACATAACTGAGCCTACAATATTTCATTCCAATGTTATAATGCAATGCAAAAGTTTGTAAAAATTAATGAACGATGAATAAAACAGAAATAACCTAGAGTGCGTCCATCTTGAACCGTGTAGTGTTCGGCTATGGGTGTATCACCGGGCTAGAACTTGTGCTCCGTGCTCGAAGCTAGGAGAGAGTGGGAGTACCGGCCATGTCAATTGTGCTGTCACCAATCTAGAACCGGCCATGCTTCTTGCCTCCTCTCGCCCTCATGACCACTTCTCTATCAAGGTCATGAGCGCTCGGATTGTACTCTGGGGATAGAAGGGGCCACCATACCTGTGTTGGTGCTCGTCGTCGGCGATGGGTCTGACTAGGAACTGGTGAAGAGATGCTTTGAAAAGCGGTGGGGGCAGCGCAGGGGGGCGGGGGCGCCGGGGACAGGGGGGCGGCTGCGGGGGAGGCAGGGGGCGGGCGTGGCGTGGGCGTGGGCACAAGAGGTCGGCGGCGGGAGACCAGCAGCGCGGGAGGGAGCCGGCGACGTGAGCGCGAGACGGTCCGACCGTGGGGCGTCGGGAACTGGTGGCGGCGGCGCAAGCGTGGGAGGTGCCTGTGTGCGGGTGAGTTTGCGTATGTTCGTGTGTGCGAGTGAGGGAGCGCCGGGCTAGAAATGAAGAAGGTTTGCCGAGCTTTGCCGGGTGTCGGATCAGGGCGAGTGTCAAATGGGGCACTCGGCAAACCCTGGTTTTTTTTCATTTTCCTTCTTTCCTTCTTTTTCATAACGTGTTTTTCTTTTTTTCCGATATATTTTGAAAATACCTTGGCAAATTGTCTCAACAATATATATTTGATTTTTCTACGAATATTATTACATTATTTTATGCAGTTACAGCTCAAATTTAATTTATATCAATTAAAATTCTATAATTGCACTTAATAAATTAAAATTATCAAACGGATCCAAGAAATTACCAAAATTTCATATGAAACAATCTACGTTCTCTGTTGCCTATACAAAAAGTTTTGAAGCCGAACCCCAATTCAACCGTCACTTTGACTCCAAATCTTGCCGAATCCTTCTCAATGCTACGATCCTTCTTTTGAGATGCTTCGGTTTCTAAACATCATGCGTGACAAAATTGTGTGAAACCTTCTCAATTTTTTTACCACAGCCTCCATGTATGATATCATCACATCATGACAAATCTCATGATTTTCAGACTTCGTTTGCCTTTTTTAAAATTTAAAAACCAATCGGCCACATGTTCGTGGTCGTGTTTTCTGAACAAGATGTTCGCAATTTCTTTTCATTTCCCGGGTAAGGCGTCACACTGGACTCAATAACATGAATATCATTTTTCTACTCATTTTATTCTATTATTTGAATCACTTGCTGTTCAAATTTGACTTATACAAAAAAAAATCCTAGAAATGTAATAAATTAATTAAATATAGCAAACAGATCCTGAAATATACCAAATTTTAACATGGAATATCACATGTTGTATGTGAGAGAGTAGAAAAAGTTTCAAGGTCAGAAGAAGAAAAAAAGAAATTATTTGCCGACTGCCATATGTTTACACTCGGCAAACATATTTCTTTGCCAGAGTGCCATAGGTTTAGCTCTCGGCAAGCATATTTCTTTGTCGAGTGCCTCCCTTTGCCGAGTGTTTTTGTCTCTTTTGCTGAGTGTATTTGTTTGCCGAGTTTTCCACTAACGGACACTCGGCAAACGTACTAACGGACGGCACACGTACTGACGGATGTGGACTTTGCCGAGTGTTTTTTTTTCTCGTTTGCCGAGGGCCAAACTTTGTTGAGTGTTTCTTTTGCCTCTTTTGCCGAGTGTTTTTGTGACAGCACTCGGCAAATAGCTTCTTTGCTGAGTGCCCGATAGAATGCACTCGGCAAACATTTTAGCTCTCGGCAAACACCCAGTTTCTGGTAGTGGTTGTTACCATAAACATACACCTTAATTAAGTAAACAAAAACACAGGACATGAACCCTTGCTGACGACCATAGAAACAAACAGATGGAGAGGAGGCACCCAAGCCAAGCAATTAGCGTCCTGTCTCTCCGTGTAGACGGGGTGAAACGCGGAGGCCATCAGCGCGGCGCTTTTCCTTACGCGTCGAGAAAATCAATCAATCAATCAACTAGTACTGTAAACTCACTCAGTCCGTTATGGGATGCATAGATTTATAGAAAATATTAATATCATTTATATCTTCAAATTAATTTATTATGAAATATATTCAAAGATTTATCTAATAATACTAATTATGTATTATAAATATTAATATTTTGTTGTATATATTTTATCAAAGTTAAAAAAAAAAGTTAACTTGTCGAGAGGTGAGAACATCTTTTCTTTTGGCACGAGGGTGAGTACTCTACTAATGTACAGTAATCTTTTGTGAGGGGATGAGAGGCCGAGGCAATAATCGAATCAATGATGACCACACTGACACACGGAAGGTGACCGTGGACTGAGTTCGTCGGTCAGCCGATGAGACGCTGACCGAGTACTGTAGACGCTTCTACACGGAAGGTGACCGACGACCTCAAGTATGTTGACCTCTCTGGCATACCATTCTATGGCGGCGAGCCTCCCCAGCTTGGCAACTTGTCAAGGCTGCAGTATCTAGATCTTTCCACTTCCAACTTGATCTGACACACGCCTGACCACACTGGCACACGCCTGACCGCTTCTACACGGAAGGTGACCGACGATCTCAGTCACCGTGTTCAGCTGGTGGGGACTGGGCTGGTTGGGGCTGGAATGGACTGATCCTGCTGTTCGGCTGGTTGGGGTTGGGCCGGTTTGACTTCATCATGTCCATTCAAACCTGCTGTTCGGCATATATTTCAAACCTGCTGGTCGGCATACATGTCCATTCAAACCTGCTGGTTGGCGCCACATTTGTTGAATTCAGGCGCCAACAACCCAAGCTTCACTACACAATTGTTGCGAATGAACAGTAGACTGTGCCAACCATTTGAGGCATACATTTCATACAAGACAGACAACCAGGTGTCAATAGTCAGTACATTTGTCAGATACAGCACAGTAGAAGCATGTTCCCAGTGGAAAAAAAATTTATCTAACACAAGGCCAATAGGGCACATATGAAATTCACTGAATAACACAAGCTACATGATGGAACTGCCAAAGGACAACACTTGATCGATCGATTTACAAAACAAGAGAACGGCACAACATAGGTAGGGAGGCCACCATTCTTAAGCTGGCAGCAAGGTCAGCTGCCTTGCTCAAACACAGGTCCTTATAGATGACCGCCCTCTACCCTTAACAGCTGCTTTGTTACCTCTACCACTACCAGCCACAGCACCTCCTCGCCTTCTAGCAATGCCCTGAGGCGGCGGCACTGCTGGGCTCCCAACTGGGCTTACCTATAACAGCACAGAGACAATTGTCAAATTCTTGTCCATTTGCACTGTAATCATCAACTTGCCACTAGCACCATTGGCTTACCTGTACCCCAAATGTGTAAGTCCACGGGTAATCCACATCCTCACATTGTCCATGGAATCATTTGAACTTGCATTAAGCCACTGCATTGACAGTGGGCTTAATGGATGGAGTGGCTTCATTACTTCATCTTTTATTAAGTAGTTATGAAGGGCAAAACCTGCCTTAATAATGTTATCCTGCTTCTGCCTAGGATAGTGTGGCACTCCTTTCAACATGTGCCACCTAGCCTTGACCACTCCAAATAATCTTTCCACCACATTACGCAAACTAGCATGGTGGAAATTGAATACCTCTTTAGGGCTTTCAGCCGGCCTATCGTCAAACTCTTTCAAATGGTACCTAAGGCAGTAGAAGAGTTTAATTTGATCCTAGAGAAGGTATCACCCAAGAGTACAAGCATGAACAGAGCTCAATCATTTCAATGTTTCTCCATAATCTAAAAATACATGAAACTAAGTTTGATTTACCAGGACCTGTAAAATAGTATATTCAATTTCTTTCTGTAATATATGCTTAAGGTATTATGGGTTCACTTATCCTACTTTCATGAAATTGTTAAATTGCATCAACTATATGCACCATCTTCTTTTGCTTACGTACAGATTTCATCATATACAGAACAGAAAGTAAACAATGCTGTAACCTCACATGGTCACATAACACATATAATCTAATCCTCAAAAATACTACTACATCTCCTGTATACAGTACAAAGGAGAAAACTCTTTCAAATGGTACCTGTGCCTTTTGTGTGGCCCCAAGTAACCATGTTCACCTGCATACCCCGAGTCCACCAGATAGTACCTACCTGCACATACCAAGGCCTTCAACTTATTAGCAAATCAAACACCTGCATTACCATGATAACATCGAGTACAATTTTAAACAGCAAATACAACTAACCTGGCGGTGGGTGCGGGAACCTGGGTTTCGTCCAAGCTTCCCTAAGGACCCTCATATCATGCACTGCCCCCGCCATGCCAACACCAACAAATGTGACCCACCCATCAAAGTCACAAACTGCGACCACATTTTGGCTTGGCCAACCGTGCCTATTTATGTAATCATCATGGAACACCCTATCAACACTGATCCTGATGTGTGTCCCATCGATAGCGCCTATTGCGCCATCAAAGAAAGGTGTGTACTTGTGCGGCCTATCATGCACTTTTGACATGTCTACGTGCCTAGGTGTACAAATCACGTCTGCAAAGTTAGCAACACATTCCAACACTTGACCAAACCTCTCACTAACCGTCCCAAGACCCCTTTTAAACCGTTCTCCCATGTCCCGCTGTCCGACTTGTTTTGCTAGTGCCCAAAGAAACATCCCTAAAGCCTCCTGCGTATCAAAGTCCCCATAGTCTCGCAGGCCATGGTTATTAATTAGCATTTCGTGTAGTTCATAAAAAGCAGTAGGTTCCATACGGAAATTAGTACTGCTCCTTTTTGGGTGAGAAAGAACCTTGCGTACCCACTGACTGCCGTTCAACTCTTGCCAACCGAAGCAAGGAGGTGGTACCGGGACATCAGCTGCTACAGCAGCTGCGTATCCGCCAACAGCAGCAGCATATCTCACGTCCTCCCAGTAACTAGCGCTGGAATCACTTGAATGTTCACTAGCGCTGTCACTTCGCGACATGCCTCTTCAATCCCTTAGCAATCAGTCCCCTGATACAAAACAACATCATAGTAAATGCACAGTCGTCCAGACAACTTCTCACTGCATAAATAAAGGCTAAACAAAGGTCACTATAACTGAACACTAGTTCTAAACAACAACCCTGGGCTGTTGCCTTGCAGTCTGCTGACCAGAACACTTGTTCTAAACTAACCAGACCACTGAGCAATGATCTAACTATCAATACAGCAAAGCCGATTCAGTTACTCATTGATGAAGTTGATAGACCATAGATACAACCAAACTGATTCTTAAAAAAAGGAACCAAACTAATAGTAGTGCTAATAACAAGTTAGCAAACTGAAGTCTACACTTTCCGAATGGAAATCCTAACCTTACAGCACCGCTGACCAGTTCTCACTATGATGCCCAGCCGCTGGAACAACCTGCAAACCAGCAAATGGAACAAGTTAGTTACAGCAGTTGTACATTATAAAGCCACACTAATCCATAGATAGATTAGATTGAAACCACATCAAACATTCAGCACAGGTACTCAAACCATGTCCGACATACACGAGGTCAAATGGAAATAAAAAAAGTGCCCAACAGAAGGTTCGTTACATAGCGACAACTAAAACAAATGCTGTAAAAAGCAAACTAGGTAGGCTTCACTCAAACACGCGACTGCTTATCGGGGACGCTATTTGCTGCCGGCATTTCTGCCATTCTTCCAGGTCCAGGTGATGTAAGTGAGGCGGTCTTCTCTGTCATCGATATTCTTGTACTGTTCGCGGCACCCCCTCTTCTGGAAAAGGTCACATGCCATAAGGAACAACTCTGA
This sequence comes from Miscanthus lutarioriparius, assembly GCA_904845875.1. Classification (NCBI taxonomy): domain Eukaryota; kingdom Viridiplantae; phylum Streptophyta; class Magnoliopsida; order Poales; family Poaceae; genus Miscanthus; species Miscanthus lutarioriparius. Next base: position 106,051,112 of record CAJGYO010000009.1, on the reverse strand, counting down.
CTTTTGGGAGACACCGTCGTCATGTAGCATTTGCATGACCTCAGCCATCTCCTCTGCCTCAGTGGGCTTTGCACTCCTAGCCCTGATGCTGTCAGATATGTCAGCCAAATACTCTCCAACTTCCTTCGACCTCTTTGTTTTCTTTGGGCTGTTGACTTCATTGTCCGTCGTGGCCCTTTTGGAGGAGGCTCCGGCACTGGAATGGCCAAATGGTACGAAGGGCGTCCTGGGGGGAGTGCGTGTTACATCTTGAACACCACCCGCAGCATTGAGTGTCCCCCTCTCCTGGTGATGATCACCGAAAAGGGCCCACAGTTCATCGAAGTGGGCGGGGGGGTCTCCAAACTTTTCCGCATTTGCACTCGGTTCCTGCATAATGGTAACCATATGTTCGGATTAGTTAAAAAGCACAAATAAGAGCACGTGTTAGGATTAGTGCATAACAAAGGAAAGGGAGGAGGCATTACCGATTCGTGGCTGCCTCCTTCGGTTTGGTTGGCTGCCAAGTCTTCGCTCACAACTGCCCCTGTGGTTGGGTCCCGCCCGAGGCCTGTTTTTTTCTGTAGGGTTTGCCAGTTGAGCAATTTCTTTTTCATGTCAGTTAACTTGTTGCGGATCTGCCTCTCATCGTACGGCAGGCCCGCATCCCTACAACCCTGGTACACGTTCCTCCACCCTTCCTTACTTGGACCTTTTTTGCACCAGTTGTATTGGTTCTTCTCATTTAGACAGATGTCGAGCAGCAGTTTGGCATGCGTTTTTTTCCAGGTCGCCCGTGGAGCATGCATCTGTTCATTGGCAGCAATGTATGCATCGGTTGGGTATAGTAGGACCATGGATTGATTAGCAACGTACGCACTCACACAATAACTAAGTCCAATGAGAAAGGGGCGGAGTCGAACTCACCTTGAATGGATGATTGGATGTCCGCGGACGTAGGAAGGACCGCAGACCTGCAGAAGGCGAGCAGGACGACGAGGATGACAGTGCCAGCGTAGGGAGCTGTGCACAGGTGGTACTGCGCAAAGGTTCCTACATCGAAGGAATAGGACAAATTAAGTTACGAAATGTATGAACATGTGCATTACAGATGCAACAAAAGAGCACGGCTTCATAGCACTGAATAAATGTAACAGAACTATAAACATCTCAGACTTAAGTTTTGATTTACTTTCCCTCAAGTAAAAACATAAACAAGCAAGATATAGTCCTAAGTCACTAGAAGAGTTTAATTTGATCCTATATAAGGTATCAGCCAAGAGTACAAGCATAAACAGAAAGGAACAGCCAAGAGTCACTAGAAGAGTTTAATTTGATCCTAGTTTCATGACATTGTTCAATTGCATCTAATATATGCACCTTCTTCTTTTGCTTAGGTACTGATTTCATCATATACATGATCTTTCTTGAACAGAAAGTAACAATGCTGTAACCTCACATGATCACATAACACATATAATCTAAGCCTCAAAAATACTACTGCATCTCCTGTATATAGAGTGGACAAAGTGAACTGTGATTTCTGCCATAGGGGTCGAATGTAAAAAAACTGGACATAAGCAGGTTAGTAAGATATCGATTAATACCATTCACATTTTATAAATGAATTTGGATCTCCTGTATGCAATTGAGCTTAGAAGAAACCAATAGTTTGTATATGATCTGAACAAGTACAACTGAGTTATATATGTAACCAGATCTCAAATGTAGATCAAACAAGTCCCAGTTTGGGTACTCCTATTTGGGTGCACGCCCACTCGATAAAATACGTACAACACTTTTCAACAAGTCCCAATTTGCATCGCAAGTACGAGCAAACGGCAGGATTCCTCTGACCAAATTTACTGCCAGCCGTCCAGCGGCCCCAACCCAGGTCGCTAGCTGATGCCGTATGCAGCTAGTGCGGCGCCGCCGCAGCCGGTTGGTGGCTGTCGCACACCCACGTGCAAGCCGCTGTTCCGCGGTGTACGCGCCTGGCGCTTCCGCCGAATGCTGCATAACTGGAGCTCGAGGCTCAAGCTGGAACCCATCTCCCTCTACATCCACTACGACGAGCCTGATCACATGTCCGCCAGCGACCGGAGGCCGGATCTCGCCGCCCACGAAGTTAACCTAGTCTTTGAATCACCTAGCCCTCAGTCATAAGAACTAAGAACCGCCTTACTAGAGAAAAGGCTCGTGGACGTCGGAGTGGAAGCGTTCACCGTCGCCGTTGGGGCCGCGGAGTCGCGTGCTGCGCCGTCTCATCGCCTGGCTCGCGTGCTTTCGTCCAGCGCCAGACTCCGAGCCGGAGGTCTGACTAGTGGATGCGTTCCGTGCCGTGGGGCTGTGGGGGAGTGGAAAGACGACGTCGAGGACGGATTTGGAGACGAGCGGATCTGAAGGGTGAGCGCGGGCGGGGATACGACGGAGGCTGACTGATGGAGTTGGAGGCGGCGGATGCGGGAGGTGCAGTGGGCGAGGTCGAAGGCGGAGGATGCGGGAGCTTCGATGCGAGGGGCCGATGTAGGCTGTGGCGGATGCGAGAGGTCCGATGCGAGGTTCGGAGCCTGACGGCGGCGGCTGCGGGAGGTCCGATAGGAGGGGCCGAGTGTGGCTGCGGCAGATGGGGGAGCTCCGATGGGATGGTGCGAGCTGGAGTGCGGCCGCTGCGCGAGATCGGAGGGGAGGGGGCGATGACGGCGATTGCGGGAGGCGGCTGGTAAGGGGGAACCCTAGGTGGCGCGAGCGAATGGGAGAGGGAGACCAGCGCCGGCAGCCTGGTATATATACCCGCTGGTTTGGGCTGAAATGATCAGTCCATTCCAGCCCCAACCAGCCCAGTCCCCACCAGCCGAACACGGTGAGTATCCTCTGCATCCGTCTACTATAATAATAACACTGACACACGCCTGACCGCGTCTACACAGAAGGTGACCGACGACCTCAGTCCACGGTCAATTGCCCGATCTGCAGTATCCCTCCAGATCTGCAGTATCTAGATCTTTCCAACTGGATGGGAGACATGAACTCGATGGATCTCTCATGGTTAACATACATTCCTTCCATACAATATCTTTACTTGGACGAAGTGAACCTCAGCACAGTACCGGATTGGCCTCGTGTCATGAATATGCTTCCTTCTTTGAGGGCCCTCCATCTTTCAGGCTGCTCTCTTGCAAGCGCAAACCAGTCGCTGCCACACCTGAACATTACAAATCTCGAGGAGCTGGATGCCTCCTGGAACATAACAAGCCTTAGATTCCTTTACCTCAACTACACTAGTATGTACGGTCAATTTCCGGATGCTCTTGGAGACATGACATCCCTTCAAGTCCTTGATCTTGCAAATAATTATTGTCATTATGATTATCATGATGATGACTATGACGATGGGAAGGACCGCATCATGACCATGGTTCTGAAGAATCTAGCAATTTGGAGGTTCTCAACCTTGATTTGTCTCACTTATATGGCGACGTAGCTGAGCTGTTTAGGAATCTACCTCGATGTTCACCCAACAAATTGCAAGAATTGGACCTCGGTTCGAACCATTTAACCGGGATGTTACCAAGATGGATAGGGCAATTCATGAGCTTGGTTGTTCTAAATCTAGGTTGGAACAACCTAAACGGACATGTCCCATATGAGATTGGTAAGTTTAGTAATCTGACCCATCTGGATCTATATGCAAATAAACTGGATGGCACGATAACTGAGGAACACTTTGCTAGTGCAAGGAGCTTGCAATATATAGACTTGTCATATAATGCCCTGAAGATTGAGATCAGCTCGGACTGGTAACCACCATCTACATTAGAGTATGTATACTTTGCATCCTGCTAGATGGGCCCACTGTTTGCTGGGTGGCTTCAGTGGAATGTGAGCATCGCCTATCTTGATATCTCGAGTGCAGGTATAGCTGACAGGCTTCCACAGTGGTTCTCCGATGCCTTTTCAAATGTCAAATTCATGAACATCTCCAACAATCAACTCAACGGAACTTTGCCGGCTGATATGGGCTCCATGTCACTTCAGGAACTCTACCTCAGTTCAAACAAATTAACTGGTCAGATACCCACGCTGCCACCAAACATAACGCGATTGGACTTATCCAATAACTTGTTGTCAGGACTCACTGGTCACTCTGCTGTTGGATCCGCCAATCTTGAATCGTTGTCTTTGTTCTCCAACCGACTCACTGGTCATATTCCTGAATCCTTTTGTAGATTTCAGAGACTGGTTGTGTCGGACTTATCCAACAATTTTTTGGATGGAGAACCACCGTTGTGCCTCGGGGAAACGGAATATATGGAAGTTGTAGCCTTAACTAACAATAGTTTGTCAGGAAAGTTCCCGTCTTTTCTGCAAAAATTGACAAATGTGCAGTTCCTAGATTTGTCTTGGAACAAATTCTCTGGAAGATTGCCAATGTGGATTGGAAGCTTAACATCATTAAGAGTTATACGATTAAGTCACAACAAGTTCTTTGGTAGCATTCCTATGAACATCACAAACCTTTCTTGCCTTCAGTACATGGATCTAAATAACAATAAAATAGCAGGCTCTCTACCGATCTACCTATCAAATCTTAAATTTATGACAAACCCATCCATGATGGGTTGTTATTACCACGGCAGTGAAATAATTGATTCTCATCTTAATAGTTTGTCTACGTTCTGGAAGGGGCAGGAATTGAACTATGGTTCCATTCAAAGAATTGTGGAGACAAGTATGACGAGCATTGATTTATCTTCAAACGACTTAACCGGTGAAATTCCATAAGAAATAGCTGTTCTTGATGCGCTTGTGAATTTGAATCTATCAAGGAACCACTTCACTGGAGTTATTCCAAAGAAGATCGGGGAAATGCGATCACTGCAATCATTGGACCTCTCGAGGAACATGCTTTCAGGGGAAATACCAGCCACTCTGTCAAATCTGACGTTCTTAAGTTACTTGGAATTATCATACAATGATCTTACAGGAAGAATTCCATCGGGAGTACAGCTTGATACCCTGTATGCAGAGTATCTATCTATGTACATTGGCAACGTCTGTCTTTGTGACATCCTCTTCAAAACAATTGCACGAGTGAGCGTCATGCACCAAAGCAAGGTGGCCTGGGAAGAACTGAAGAAGGTTATGGGATACCATTCTTTTATCTTGGACTCGGGTGCGGCTTCGTGGTTGTTACATGGATTGCATTTGGTGTTTTGTTGTTCAAGAGAAACTGGAGAATTGCTTGCTTTCGACTCTCAGACAAGTTGTACGACAAAGTATATGTCCTTGTTGCTACATGGGAAAGAGCAAGACAAACACAAACTGATTAGCAAGCATGAAGCAAAGGCGATGGTCGGCGATTCAACAAAAATTAGCCAATGCATGCATGTATGAATAATGGAAGTGGGAGGGAAGTCTGTTCAGGAGTGCTTTGAATTTTGTTACTACCAGTATTACATATTGCCATGGTTTTTTTTTACGAAATGAAGATTTGTGTGTCCATGTTTATCTCTTATATCATGTAATAAACTGAGAACCGACACTTGATCATTGGCCAACATTAGTGTTTGTTGTACAAGATAGATATTAATTGTTAGTATATAGATAACATAAGTATGTTGTAAACTCTGGCTGATCTTCAGGATGTTGGTTTGTAGTCTGCACAAGACGTTCACCTGGTCAGCTCAGGGCGCTATATAACACGTAGACGCAGCCTCTACAGAGGTTAACAAGCTTCCCCAAGTTTTACAGTAATAATTATTTCCTTATGATGATGAACATTAAGACATGGTCAATCAATTCCATGTAGGGCTTCAGGCGGCACTACATCATTGGTCCCTGTGGGCCATTGTAGTCGGATCCGACAACCTGAATACGACCTATCGTTGCATGTTCCACGCTCATCGTCCACATTAGGCCTTGTTTGGCTGCACCCGTATCCACCTTAGTCCACGTGAGTTGAAGTGGATTGAGGTGAATACAATGTGCAGCCAAACAAGGCTTGGCGTGCCGTGGAATTTCAGTGTACCTAGGCGAGGGATGATATGAATCAAAATATCATGGTCTCATCTGCAACCAAAGTGTTACATATAAGCAACATTCACTTACCATACACATTGAACAAGAAAGGAGAGAACAAGGAGAGCAAATTTCTCAGAAATTGAAGAGCCCAAGACATGAGCACCGCTTAACTGGTGGAGCAGTAGTATACTACTACACCTGCAGTACCGCTACCTACAAACTGGAGAGCGCTGCTAGTCAAATCTCAAATGGGGTGCAAAATGACTTGGGGATAGTACTCCAGGAACATTTGAGATGATGACTTTTTATGATCAGGCAAATAAAAAAATAAGGTTTTCATAAAAAAAAAGTTTATATATAGTCACCAGCATGATCTTTGTTACGTACCATCGCAAGGGAATAATCATGTTCAATCTGCCCACACTCGACTCGACACAAAACTGCTAATATGGTCATAATAGCAAAACGAAAACTGAACCACGAAATGGATGATGGTCCGGTTCTGGTTCTCTTCATCATAGACGAAAAGCAACACATAAGGCAGTCTAAGATGATAAACAAATGATTTATTCACAGCTCTAAACAAGTTATAAACTAAATCAGGCACCACCAATAAACAAGAACCCAACTTCACCAAAAGGCTACAGATCGAACTGTGTAACCTTTGTAGAGTAAATCTTAGCAATTCCAACTTTCCAACAACCAACGGCCACTTGCAGGTTGCTAGCTGCAACGGCTGCTGCTGCATCTCTCCCTTCCATAGCTACCTTTTAGGCTTTTACATACCACATGCTGGGACTTGGACGGCGCTGGCGTCGTCGCCGCCCTGGGCGCGCCCCTGACCCGCCGTGGCCCTCGGGGCTATTTTTCCAGTGGAGCGAGACGACGACGTCTGCGAGCCAGCTTTCATGCATGGACGGCGCCAGTGACGACAATGCCCTAGGCCTGTCGGCCCTGTCCGCCTGCAGGGCAGTTTTTCCAGCAGAGCCGGAGGGACAGTGGTGGGCCCAATGGGTAGTCCAGATAGGCCTAGGACTACCCTGGAATTTGGTCCAAAATTTTTTTAGTACTTCGCGCTGCCCATGAAAATTTGGCCCATTGCTCCTCTTTCTCCCGGTCAAGACCGCGAGTGGCCGAGCGAAGCCGTCTCCGCGACTCCGCTCCCTTCCCTCTCGACGCTCGCGAGTCAGGCGCGCCGCACGCATGATCGAGGAGCCCAAGTGGGTTAAATCAAAGAGATGGGATTGGCAAGGCCTGGTGATACTAGGTGGGGTTCTCATTATAGAACTATTTTGCATATCATTGACATGTATTCTACCATTTGGGAAGTACTCATAACTCTTGGAAAGGATCCCACACAAAGAGATGATTGGCTAAACATACATGCTGTGGTTCTGACTTTGGAGTCATTTGAGTTTGTTTTCAATGCCCACTTGATGCTTGTGATTCTTGGGTACACAAATGAGTTGTCTCAATCTTTGCAAAAGAGAGACCAAGATATTGTTAATGCAATGACACTTGTTGGTGTGGCAAAGAGAAGGTTCCAACAATTGAGGTCTGATGGGTGGGAAGATTTCTTAGAAAAGGTTAAATCATTTTGCATTGAATATTCTATTAATGTTCCTGCAATGGATAGCAAATATGAGCCTCATGGAAGATCCCATCGCTTTTATCCTGTACAAACAATTGATGATCACTTTAGATGAGAAGTGTATATTGGTATTATTGATCGAATTCATCAAGAGCTTGAGAATCGGTTTGATGAGGTTAGTAGGGAGTTGCTTATTTGTATGTCAGCATTGAATCCCTCCAATTCATTTGTCTCATTTGATGCTTAGAAAATCCTTAAGCTTGCAACTTTTTATCCCAAAGATTTTCCAAGTTATGCTTTGAGGACACTTGAAATTCAACTTGGCACATATATTGAAGATGTGAGAATGGATGATAGATTTGAAGGACTGAACAACCTCGGTGAGCTCTCTAACAAGCTTGTTGACACTAAGAAACATGAATTTTATGGTTTGGTGTACTTAGTCCTTAAATTGGCATTGATCTTACCAGTGGCGACAACAAGTGTTGAAAGAGTATTCTCTGCATTGTGTTTAGTGAAGAATAAGGTGAGAAATAGTATGAGTGACAGGTTATTGAATGATTGTTTGGTTACCTTTATTGAGCGTGATATATTCTCCACTGTAAGCGAGGATGGCATAGTTCATGCTTTCATGGCAATGAGAAAGCGCAAAGCAAAAGCCTTGAACTAGAACTTGTATTGTAATTTCTTATTTATGTAAGACCACCTTATCTTATGTATAATCTATTTGTGCAAGTTTCGGATCTATTTATATAAGTTTTGAACCTTTCAATTGTATTATCTCAATTTGGTTAATTTATAGCGATTTTACCGAACTTTTTCTATGAATTTTGTCGTGTTGCACATGAAATTTTTTTACTAGGACTACCCTGGTTTCAAATCCTAGGTCCGCCACTACGGAGGGAGACGACTCCCGCGAGGCGGCTTTCACTGACGACAGCGTCGGAGACGCCAACGTGAGCCGCCAGCGCTTGACGCGCGGCGCGAGGTCGTTGGCGGGCCCGAGAGTACGTGACGACGGTCCTCTTGATGGCGGCGGTCCCGTTGGTGTTGAGCGGAGGAGCAAGAGGAAGCCATGTGTGCAGTGGGCTGTGGGCGTAGCACGCTTATCTTCCTCGGCGCTGGAGAGGGGAGGCAACGTACCTATGCAGGAGAGAGGCATGACGGTGTGGTGCGGGCGACAGCTGCTGGCTTTGTGTAGTGAAGGCGTGAAGTAGGAGGACGTCTCACCTCAGACAAGCCTGGTCGTCACAATTACTATTGTGCTAAAATTTTATATTATTTTTTAACATTTAATGAGTCCCTTCGAAAATACTCCATTCTAAAAGTTATTGTTTTTTCATGCCATGAGCTCTCGATAAGATCTACAAATTCTTATATTTGAGTTTTTTCCTTTAAGGTCCTTAAGATATTCCAGCAGCATATTAATCGCGTATTATGGCTTGTCACATTAGAAAAATAATATCATTCTTGTACGGTGTCGAATAAAGATACTTTGTATATGAAAACTGTTGTTGTCGATGAGATTTATAAATTCCTGGTTTTGAGTTTTTTCGTTCGAGATCGTTAAGATGGTCCAAAAATTGATACAAACTTCAGGGAGCCAAACAGTACTGCCACTGACATGTGGATCCCATCTGTGAGATCCATGTAAGCGCCAAATCGACATGCCACGTATGGAAGCAGGTGGAACCAAACCCAACTCCGCCTAAGACTCAGGCCCGGCCCTGGGGTGGGGCGAGAGGGACAACTGTCCTAGGCCTAGGGAGCCGGATGGGCCCCTCCCCAGGTACGCAGACACTAGTAGTATTCGGCGTATGTGAGCCTAGTAACAAACATATGTATGCAGAGTCGCAGACGTAGGCATGCCGCAGCAGCGACTCCTCGGTCCTCATGACGACGCGAGACGCTTTGAGCCTTCGACTGCGAGTCGTGGAGTCGGTGACCGTTCATTCTCTTTCCTCTGCATACGACTGCGACTCTGCCGCTCTGCGAGTCGGGTTGCTGTTATACTTTCTGGAATTATTTTAGATTCACATTACCCATAATTTTTCTATCCTTATTTATTTTGATATTGTTTGCCTATAAGGAATTTCTCAATGCTTATGCCTTAGCCCTGAATATCATTTGTCTTAGCCCTGAAATTTCTTCTAGCAGAGAGAGTGGCAACTATTTCTCAATGCTTTAACCCTGAATATCATTTGCCTATAATTGTTGTATCCTTATTTATTTTGATACAAACATACATCATGTAGGGATAGTTTGCCTTTTGTTTTGGGAAAGGCACATACATATGTCAAGACCACTTGAACGATAAAGGGCATTTTATCAATTTTGTCTTTTCCTCTGCATACGACTGCGACTCTGCACCTCTGCAGTAGTCTTGGTTTCCTGTACTTATTAGTTTCCCCTTCGGTACCAGAGCTTGTTGCCTTGCAGCCTGTTATGAACTATAGGGCAGCAGCAGTCCCATGATGTCACTGTTTACAATCTAATTTATATACTTGCTCAGCTTACACGCTCAACCAACCCGCCCTGCAGCAATCCTACCAGTGTAGGTTGCAGCTGATTTTTATGCAGTTACATAGTTATAGTTCCATGTTAGATTTGTAGCTATGGAATATATATACAGTTATATCCTCCTTTATACTACTCTTGATTGTTATTTAGTATAATACAGAATTGGTAACAGATTAGTCTCTATTTTCTGTTTTTAAAAATCAGTCTTGCAATCAATAGATGTTTGATTTCCACTCACTCACCTTTCTTTCCCCTCAACCTAGTCATTTTTACGATGTTCTTTTTCCACTCTTTAATTTCTAAATTTTATTGGTCAAAGGCCTTTGATATTTCCAATGTCTCATATATGTCAGTATTACAAGTCATTGCAACCTGATGCCCTTAGCCCTATGTATCTACGGCTCATAAAATGGTTGCATGGTACAATATTATGTAGAGGAGAGATGGAAGTACCTTATCTGGGTGATTATAGTCATACATAGCCCTATGTATCCAAACTACTCATCTGGTTATGAACAAGCAGATTTACAAGCAGTTCAAAATTTACTGAGTATATATAAATTCCTTGTGGTGTATTGTAGCTTATAGGGATTAGTCCCCTATACATGGATTGCCCATGCAGTGCTTTCAAGACCAGCTAGGGCTGACATTAGGAAATGATGTTGCGTTTACTACAGAATATGGCTTGTCATTTTCTGATGACATAACAACACATCAATTCTTTCTCGAGGAAAGCCCAATGCTTAGTTTGTTTAGGCACCCTGGGAACATTGTGTCTTCATCTTCTGTAGTTCTCTTCCTTCTATCTATCCTGTAGGGTTTGTTGATGCCTTGACCTCTTTTATGTTCTCTTCTGCCCTGCAGGTCTTGTTGGCCCACACAGGATCACCGGCTCAGGTGAGTCGACCACTCACCGGTCTTGCCGAGCATAGCCGACCACTCACCGGTCGTGCCGACCACGACAGAAGTTGTCCGACCACACACTATGGCTAGAGGTAGAAAAAGAGAGGGAGAACAGAGCTTACACACACAGTAGGAGCACCATCATTGGCCGGAGTCCTACAGAGGAGATGGCAAATCTGAACTCACTTTCTTTACTGAGTTGCAGTGGCAAACTATATATACAACTCTATCCATCTAGTCCTAGTACAGCTGCCATGCTGCTACAGTGACTAGATAACACAGCAGGGCTGACTCTGGCACCTGTCCCTGCATGTGGCTACAGTCCAGCAGGTGAGCCATTCGGCGCCTACCTCAGCAGCGACTACAGTACCACAGCAGGGAGCATTTTTGGCACCGCCTTCCCCAGCTGTGTGTTCACACAAGGTAGCAGTAGATTATCTAACAATTCTTCCCCTAATCCTACTGCTAACCCTTGCATCCCTTCCATGCCAATCATCTCCTTCAACTCCGCTAACCGAAGACGTCCGAGCGGCTTGGTGAGGATGTCCGCGAGTTGCCGACCAGTTTCGACAAACTCGATGACGATCTGCCCTCCATCGACACAGTCCCTGAGGAAGTGAAACTTTACGTCGATGTGTTTGCTCCGGTCGTGTAGAACCGGATTCTTCGCGAGGGCGATGGTTGTCCACCATCAGTGCTAGTGGGTGAGCTTCCACACCGGTCAGCTCGCCCAGCAGCCGACGCAGCCACACAACTTGGCACGCCACTGTGGCCACCGCTACGTACTCTACCTCGCACGTAGAAAGTGCCACCACCTTTTGTTTCAGCGATAGCCATGAAATTGGAGCCGACCCGAGGAAGACAAGCACGCTAGAGGTGCTCCGCCGTCCGTCGATGTCCCCTGCGATGTCTGCATTGCTGAACACAGTGAGCTGCAGCCTACTCCCGCCTGTCTTAGGGCAGACGATCCCCTGATCCACCGTCCCCTTGATGTAGCTTAGTAGCCTCTTCACTGCAGCCCAGTGATCCTCTCTGGGATCCTCCATGAAGTGACTGACGTAGCCCACAGCGAATGCAATGTCCAGCCTCGTGTGGACTTGGTAGCATAGACCGCCGACGATGCTTTGATAGAGTGTTGCATCTACCTTCGCCACGATGCTGGCCTTCGTCAACTTCAGCCGCTCCTCCATTGGAGTCACGCACGGCTTGCACTCAGCCATGCCACTCTGCTCCAACAGCTTCGAGGGATTACGTGCTCTGACCGAGCGTGAGTGCCTCCTCCTCCTGTCTCACCTCAATGCCGAGGTAGTAGGAGAGCGCGCCGAGATCGCTCATTCAAAAATGAGCAGCCATCTCACGCTTGAAGCTATTGATGTCCTCCGCACGCGCGTCGGTGACGATCAAGTCACCACATACACGCTGACGATGATCTCCTCCTTCCCCCATCGCCACGTGTAGAGCGCGTGCTCGGTTGCGCACCGTGTGAACCCAAGCTTGCCTAGCGTGGCATCAAGCTTGGCATTCCATGCTCGCGGGGCTTGCCGCAGCCTGTAGAGCGCCTTGCGCAGTCTTAGCACCCTATGCTCTGCTCCCTTTGACGGCGAAACCTGGTGGTTGCCTAACAAAGACCGTCTTCGCCAGCTCACCATTGAGGAAGGCCAATTTAACGTCCAAGTGATGGACGGGCCAGTCCTTTGCTGCTGCCAAAGCCAGTATCAAATGGACAGACTCCATGCGTGCTACCGGCGCAAAGACTTCCTCGAAGTCAATGCCCTCACGCTGTACAAAGCCTCGGGCCATGAGGCGCGCCTTGTGCTTGACAATGACCCTGTGCTCATCTCGCTTGACTTTGTACACCTACTTCAGGCTGATTGGACGGCATCCTGGAGGTGGATCGATGAGCAGCCAAGTCTTGTTTTCCTCGATCGCCTTCATCTCCTCCAGCATCGCCTGTCGCCAATTTCCATCGTGCTCGGCTAGCGCGAACGTGGGTGGTTCCTCAGCACTGACAAGGAGCAGCTCGGGGTCGTTGAGTAGCCTATCCGCCAGGCCTGAGGGACCTGTGCCGCCGACAATATCATCAAGACTATGGAACCGCACCTCCTCACCTTCGTGGAAGGCATCCACGAACTCAGTGATGTCACTTGGAGGTGAGGCGAACCCAATCGACGTTGATGGAGCTCCCCGTTCTGCCAGAGTGGTCGGCACCCCAGATGCAGTGATCGGCACTACTCCTGGATAGCTCGTCATAACTCCTATAGTGCTCGGCACCACTGTAGGAGTGTTGAGCCTCAATCTTGGAGTGGTCGGCACCACTGCAAGACCTCTTGGCTCTGCTACAGGAGTGCTCGGCACCCGTCCTGTAGTGGTTGTCACCACTGTAGGACCTCCCAGCACCACTCCTAGCGTGCTCGGTATCCCTCCAGGAGTGCTCGGCACTCTTCCTGAAGTGCTCGGCATCCCTCTCGAAGTGCTTGGCACTACCCTAGGAGTGCTTAGCTCTATTGCTAGAGTGCTTGGCATCCCTCCCGGAGTGCTCGGCACCTCTTCCCCAGTGTCTGCACCACCGTGGATGACCAAGTGCTCAACGACGAAGGTGCTGGTGAAGCCACCAACTTCCCCTGTGCTCGGACTGTTCTATTCCCAAGCCGCCTTCTCGTCGAACACGACGTCACGCAAGACAAGCACCTTGCCTCCGCGTGGATCGTAGAGCCGGTATGCATTGGTACCCTCCATGTAGCCCAGGAACACCATCGGTGTGCTCCTGTCCTCCAGCTTGGTGAGGATCGACTTCATCTTCCTGACGTGGCCGATGCAGCCGAATGTCTGAAGGAAGGACACGCTCGGCTTCCGCCCAAACCAAGCTTCGAACGGTGTCTTGCCCTTCAGGGCCTTTGTGGGAGCGTGGTTGAGGATGAACACCGCCGTAGTCACCGCCTCACCCAGAACCTTGCCCGCATGCCTTTAGCCTTCATCATGGATCGAGCCATGCCGACCACCATCTGGTTCCACTGCTCCACCATGCCATTCTGTTGTGGCGAGTACGGCGTGGTGTGGTGTCGCACCACACCCTAATCTGTGCAATACGTAGAGAACTCCACCGAAGTGAATTCGCTGCCGCGATCAGTTCTCAGCACGTGGAGCTTCTTGCCACTATCGGCCTCTGCGCGCATCTTGAACTTCTTGATCACCGCCGCAACTTCGTCCTTGCTCGTCAGGAGTTGCAGCCACATGTAGCGACTGTAATCATCTATGAGCAGGAGAAAGTACCGCCGACCACCATTTGTGGCTGGCGTGATTGGCCCACAGACATTGCCGTGGATGAGATCGAGAGCGTCTAACGCGCAATACTTGGCCGCCTTTGGGAATGGCAACCTCCTCTACTTCTCGACCAGGCAACTATCACATAGCTCGCCTCCGTGCTCGATGTGGGGTAGCCCTTAGACCATCTTCTCCAGCTGACCAAGCACGTCGAAGCTGAGATGTCTAAACTGGGTATGCCACAGCCATGGCTCCTCGGTGTGCCTTGTCGCCAGGCACACCGGCTACTCCACCTTCAAGTCGAGCAGGTACAACCGGTTCTGGGACCTCTTCACCATGGCAAGAAGTTGTTGCTCCCGATCTCTGATCCTGAGGACTCCGTCCTTGATCAGAACCTCGCTCCTACGCTCATCCAGCTGCCCAATGCTGATGATGCATGAACGCAGCTGCTGTATGTAATATACATTCGTTAGCGCGTGGTGCTCCCTATTCTAGCACCTGAAGATGATGGTGCCACGCCCTCGGATTTCCACCCATGAGCCGTCACCAAACTTCACCGTACTGGTAACATCGTCGTCGAGCTCGGAGAAGGCTGCCTTGGAGCCCGTCATGTGGTTGCTGGCACCAGAGTCCAGGTACCACCGCTGCTCCTGGTCGGCGCCCACACGTCTAAGGAGGACTTGGACATGTGGTTCATCGAGGTTGATAGCCTTTAGGGCCTTGCCAGGTCCTTCCACCACTGGCACCTCTTCCTTCTCCTCGCCATCGACGTCGTGCAGTGCACAGAATGTTGCCATCAGGATAGTGGTCTCATCCTCATCATCAGATTGCGCCAGCTGAGCCTCAGCCTTCTTCTCCTGCTTGCAATTTGGGCACTCCCATGCCTAGTGGCCCGTCTTCCCACAGCGTCGGCAGGCATTGGGGTTGACCTGCTTCTTTCTCTCCGAAGAAGCCTTGCCGCAGCACTTGCCATCGCCACCGCTGCTGGAGGAGGCTACCCTATAGTTCCTCCGAGCAGCCCACTCCTCCTCTGTCAGCAGCAGTTTGCCGCTATCCTTCATTGCTGTCGCCTGCTCCAAGCGCTCATCCACCACCCGCAGACGGCCTGTCACATCCTCAATGGTGAGGGTGGACAAGTCTAGCATCGTCTCTATAGAGAGAGCGATCTGGATATACTTTGCCGGCATGGAGTGGAGGTACTTGGAGACCGCCTCCTCTTCATCGATGGTAACGTCGTGGCTCTTCAGCTTGCTGATGAGCGTCTATAGGCGGAGGGAGAAGTCCTCCACCGATTCACCATCCTTGAACTTGAGGTTGGCGTACTCCTGCTTCAGGAGCTGGGCCGTCGCCTTCTTTGCTCGGTCAGAACCGACGCGCATCGCCGCAATAGCCTCCCGCGCCTCCTTAGCAGAGCTTTTCGCCCCCAACGGCTCCCCATACTCCATCGGTACAGCAGCGAGGATAGCCTCCAATGTTGACATGTCATCTTCTTCATTTTCGGTGCCCTTGTCAATAGCATTCCAGAGCCGTCGGCCTCTGAGCTTGACCTTCATGGTCACCGACCACTCTCCATAGTTGGTGCGAGTCAGCGTCGGCCAACTGGTGCCGCTGACCTCCTGCATCGTGCGAACAATGACCTCCTGTCGTGGTTGGGCAGTCACAGCAGTGCCACTGTTGTCGCCCATCTCCAAACCGTGCGTCATCGTCAGCGATTAGTCCGGCGACGGCGTTTGTATGGCTCTGATACCACTTGTTGGCCCACACAGGATCACCGGCTCAGGTGAGTCGACCACTCACCGGTCTTGCCGAGCACAGCCGACCACTCACCGGTCGTGCCGACCAAGACAGACGTTGTTCGACCACACACTATGGCTAGAGGTAGAAAAAGAGAGGGAGAACAGAGCATATACACACAGTAGGAGCACCAGCGTTGGCCGGAGTCCTGCAGAGGAGATGGCAAATCTGAACTCACTTTCTTTACTGAGTTGCAGTGGCAAACTATATATACAACTATATCCATCTAGTCCTAGTACAGCTGTCATGCTGCTATAGTGACTAGATAACACAGCAGGGCTGACTCTGGCGCCTGCCCCTGCATGTGGCTACAGTCCGGCAGGTGAGCCATTCGACGCCTGCCTCAGCAGCGGCTACAGTACCATAGCATGGAGCCTTTTCGGTGCCGCCTTCTCCTGCTGTGTGTTCACACAAGGTAGCAGTAAATTATCTAATATGTCTGATACCCTAGGTAAATGAAAACAGCTAAGAGAGAGTATTTTCATCATTGCTAGCTTCAGTTTACATTATTTTCAGTGGCGACCTCTTATGACATAGAAGAAATGTCATTAGCTGCCAGATCAAAATAGAACATTTACAATAAATTCTTCTAATGTTTCTCCCGGCTAAGTAATATAAGTTTTTTCCCTTTGACGGGTTGCATCCCAGAAGATTCTTCAACTTGCCAGACATGGTTTCTTCTATATATGTCATCACCGTGTTCGGCTGGTGGGGACTGGGCTGGTTGGGGCTGGAATGGGCTGATCATTTCAGCCCAAACCAGCGGGCTGATCATTTCAGCCCAAACCAGCGGGTATATATACCAGGCTGCCGGCGCTGGTCTCCCTCTCCCATTCGCTCGCGCCACCTAGGGTTCCCCCTTACCAGCCGCCTCCCGTAATCGCCGTCATCGCCCCCTCCCCTCCGATCTCGCGCAGCGGCCGCACTCCAGCTCGCACCATCCCATCGGAGCTCCCCCATCCGCCGCAGCCACACTCGGCCCCTCCTATCGGACCTCCCGCAGCTGCCGCCGTCAGGCTCCGAACCTCGCATCGGACCTCTTGCATCCGCCGCAGCCTACGTCGGCCCCTCGCATCGAAGCTCCCGCATCCTCCGCCTTCGACCTCGCCCACTGCACCTCCCGCATCCGCCGCCTCCAACTCCGTCAGTCAGCCTCCGTCGTATCCCCGCCTGCGCTCACCCTTCAGATCCGCTCGTCTCCAAATCCGTCCTCGACGTCGTCTTTCCACTCCCCCACAGCCCCACGGCACGGAACGCATCCACTAGTCAGACCTCCGGCTCGGAGTCTGGCGCTGGACGAAAGCACGCGAGACAGGCGACAAGACGGCGCAGCACGCGACTCCGCGGCCCCAACGGCGACGGTGAACGCTTCCACTCCGACGTCCACGAGCCTTTTCTCTGGTAAGGCGGTTCTTAGTTCTTATGACTGAGGGCTAGGTGATTCAAAGTCTAGGTTAACTTCGTGGGCGGCGAGATCCGGCCTCCGGTCGCTGGCGGACGTGAGATCAGGCTCGTCGTAGTGGATGTAGAGGGAGATGGGTTCCAGCTTGACCCTCGAGCTCCAGTTATGCAGCATTCGGCGGAAGCGCCAGGCGCGTACACCGCGGAACAGCGGCTTGCACGTGGGTGTGCGACAGCCACCAACCGGCTGCGGCGGCGCCGCACTAGCTGCATACGGCATCAGCTAGCGACCTGGGTTGGGGCCGCTGGACGGCTGGCAGTACATTTGGTCAGAGGAATCCTGTCGTTTGCTCGTACTTGCGATGCAAATTGGGACTTGTTGAAAAGTGTTGTACGTATTTTATCGAGTGGGCGTGCACCCAAATAGGAGTACCCAAACTGGGACTTGTTTGATCTACATTTGAGATCTGGTTACATATATAACTCAGTTGTACTTGTTCAGATCATATACAAACTATTGGTTTCTTCTAAGCTCAACTGCATACAGGAGATCCAAATTCATTTATAAAATGTGAATGGTATTAATCGATATCTTACTAACCTGCTTATGTCCAATTTTTTTTACATTCGACCCCTATGGTAGAAATCACAGTTCACTTTGTCCACTCTATATACAGGAGATGCAGTAGTATTTTTGAGGCTTAGATTATATGTGTTATGTGATCATGTGAGGTTACAGCATTGTTACTTTCTGTTAAGAAAGATCATGTATATGATGAAATCAGTACCTAAGCAAAAGAAGAAGGTGCATATATTAGATGCAATTGAACAATGTCATGAAACTAGGATCAAATTAAACTCTTCTAGTGACTCTTGGCTGTTCCTTTCTGTTTATGCTTGTACTCTTGGCTGATACCTTCTATAGGATCAAATTAAACTCTTCTAGTGACTTAGGACTATATCTTGCTTGTTTATATTTTTACTTGAGGGAAAGTAAATCAAAACTTAAGTCTGAGATGTTTATAGTTCTGTTACATTTATTCAGTGCTATGAAGCCGTGCTCTTTTGTTGCATCTGTAATGCACATGTTCATACATTTCGTAACTTAATTTGTCCTATTCCTTCGATGTAGGAACCTTTGCGCAGTACCACCTGTGCACAGCTCCCTACGCTGGCACTGTCATCCTCATCGTCCTGCTCGCCTTCTGCAGGTCTGCGGTCCTTCCTACATCCGCGGACATCCAATCATCCATTCAAGGTGAGTTCGACTCCGCCCCTTTCTCATTGGACTTAGTTATTGTGTGAGTGCGTACGTTGCTAATCAATCCATGGTCCTACTATACCCAACCGATGCATACATTGCTGCCAATGAACAGATGCATGCTCCATGGGCGACCTAGAAAAAAACGCATGCCAAACTGTTGCTCGACATCTGTCTAAATGAGAAGAACCAATACAACTGGTGCAAAAAAGGTCCAAGTAAGAAAGGGTGGAGGAACGTGTACCAGGGTTGTAGGGATGCGGGCCTGCCGTACGATGAGAGGCAGATCCGCAACAAGTTAACTGACATGAAAAAGAAATTGCTCAACTGGCAAACCCTACAGAAAAAAACAGGCCTCGGGCGGGACCCAACCACAGGGGCAGTTGTGAGCGAAGACTTGGCAGCCAACCAAACCGAAGGAGGCAGCCACGAATCGGTAATGCCTCCTCCCTTTCCTTTGTTATGCACTAATCCTAACATGTGGTCTTATTTGTGCTTTTTAACTAATCCGAACATATGGTTACCATTATGCAGGAACCGAGTGCAAATGCGGAAAAGTTTGGAGACCCCCCCGCCCACTTCGATGAACTGTGGGCCCTTTTCGGTGATCATCACCAGGAGAGGGGGACACTCAATGCTACGGGTGGTGTTCAAGATGTAACACGCACTCCCCCCAGGACGCCCTTCGTACCATTTGGCCATTCCAGTGCCGGAGCCTCCTCCAAAAGGGCCACGACGGACAATGAAGTCAACAGCCCAAAGAAAACAAAGAGGTCGAAGGAAGTTGGAGAGTATTTGGCTGACATATCTGACAGCATCAGGGCTAGGAGTGCAAAGCCCGCTGAGGCAGAGGAGATGGCTGAGGTCATGCAAATGCTACGTGACGACGGTGTCTCACAAAAGTCAGAGTTGTTCCTTATGGCATGTGACCTTTTCCAGAAGAGGGGGTGCCGCGAACAGTACAAGAATATCGATGACAGAGAAGACCGCCTCACTTACATCACCTAGACCTGGAAGAATGGCAGAAATGCCGGCAGCAAATAGCGTCCCCGATAAGCAGTCGCGTGTTTGAGTGAAGCCTACCTAGTTTGCTTTTTACAGCATTTGTTTTAGTTGTCGCTATGTAACGAACCTTCAGTTGGGCACTTTTTTATTTCCATTTGACCTCGTGTATGTCGGACATGGTTTGAGTACACATGCTGAATGTTTGATGTGGTTTCAATCTAATCTATCTATGGATTAGTGCGGCTTTATAATGTACAACTCTGTAACTTAACTTGTTCCATTTGCTGGTTTGCGGTGTTGTTCCAGCGGTTTGGGCATCATAGTGAGAACTGGTCAATGGTGCTTGTAAGGTTAGGATTTCCATTCGGAAAGTGTAGACTTCAGTTTGCTAACTTGTTATTAGCACTACTATTAGTTTGGTTCCTTTTTTTAAGAATCAGTTTGGTTGTATCTATGGTCTATCAACTTCATCAATGAGTAACTGAATCGGCTTTGCTGTATTGATAGTTAGATCATTGCTCAGTGGTCTGGTTAGTTTAGAACAAGTGTTCTGGTCAGCAGACTGCAAGGTAACAGCCCAGGGTTGTTGTTTAGAACTAGTGTTCAGTTATAGTGACCTTTGTTTAGCCTTTATTTATGCAGGTGAGAAGTTGTTTGGACGATTGTGCATTTACTATGATGTTGTTTTGTATCGGGGACTGATTGCTAAGGGATTGAAGAGGCATGTCATGAAGTGACAGCAGCTTAGTGAACATTCAAGTGATTCCAGCGCTGAGTTCTTGGGAGGACGTGAGATATGCTGCTGCTTTGTTGGCGGATACGCAGCTGTTGTAGCAGCTGATGTCCCGTACCACCTCCTTGCTTCGGTTGGCAAGAGTTGAACGGCGATCGATGGAGTGCATAAGGTTCTTTCTCACCCAAAAGGAGCATTACTAATTTCCGTATGGAATCTACTGCTTTTTATGAACTACACGAAATGATAATTAATAACCATGGCCTGCGAGACTATGGGGACTTTGATACTCAGGAGGCTTTAGGGATGTTTCTTTGGGCACTAGCAAAACAAGTCGGACAAATGGACATGGGAGAACGGTTTAAAAGGGTCTTGGGACGGTTAGTGAGAGGTTTGGTCAAGTGTTGGAATGTGTTGCTAACTTTGGGACGTGATTTGTACACCTAGGCACGTAGACATGTCAAAAGTGCATGATAGGCCGCACAAGTACACACCTTTCTTTGATGGCGCAATAGGCGCTATCGATGGGACACACATCAGGATCAGTGTTGATAGGGTGTTCCATGATGATTACATAAATAGGCATGGTTGGCCAAGCCAAAATGTGGTCGCAGTTTGTGACTTTGATGGGTGGGTCACATTTGTTGGTGTTGGCATGCATGGGGGCAAAGGCATGATATGAGGGTCCTTAGGGAAGCTTGGACCGAAACCAGTGTTCCCGCACCCACCGCCAAAGTTAGTTGTATTTGCTTTGTTTAAAATTGTACTCGATGTTATCATGGTAATGCGTGTGTTTGATTTGCTAATAAGTTGAAGGCCTTGGCATGTGCAGTAGGTACTATCTGGTGGACTCGGGTATGCAGTGAACATGGTTACTTGGGGCCACACAAAAGGCAGTACCATTTGAAAGAGTTTTCTCCTTTGTACTTGTATCACAGGAGATGTAGTAGTATTTTGAGGATTAGATTATATGTGTTATGTGACCATGTGAGGTTACAAACATTGTTTACTTTCTGCTCAGTATATGATGAAATCTGTACGTAAGCAAAAGAAGATGGTGCATATAGTTGATGCAATTTAACAATTTCATGAAAGTAGGATAAGTGAACCCATAATACCTTAAGCATATATTACGAAAGAAATTGAATATACTATTTTACAGGTCCCCCGTAAATCAAACTTAGTTTCATGTATTTTTAGATTATGGAGAAACATTGAAATGATTGAGCTCTGTTCATGCTTGTACTCTTGGGTGATACCTTCTCTAGGATCAAATTAAACTCTTCTCTGCCTTAGGTACCATTTGAAAGAGTTTGACGATAGGCGGTGAAAGCCCTAAAGAGGTATTCAATTTCCACCATGCTAGTTTGCGTAATGTGGTGGAAAGATTATTTGAGTGGTCAAGGCTAGGTGGCACATGTTGAAAGGAGTGCCACACTATCCTAAAGCGTAAGCAGGATAACATTATTAAGGCAGGTTTTGCCCTTCATAACTACTTAATAAAAGATGAAGTAATGAAGCCACTCCATCCACTAAGCCCACTGTCCAATGCAAAGGCTTAATGCAAGTTCAAATGATTCCATGGACAATGTGAGGATGTGGATTACCCGTGGACTTACACATTTGGGGTGCAGGTAAGCCAATGGTGCTAGTGGCAAGTTGATGATTACAGATTGCAAATGGACAAGAATTTGACAATTGTCTCTGTCTTGTTATAGGTAAGCCCAGTTTGGGAGCCCAGCAGTGCCGCCACCTCGGGGCATTGCTAGAAGGCGAGGAGGTGCTGTGGCTAGTAGTGGTAGAGGTAACAAAGCAGTATTAAGGGTATAGGGCGGTCATCTATAAGGACCTGTGTTTGAGCAAGGCAGCTGACCTTGCTGCCAGCTTAAGAATGGTGGCCTCCCTACCTATGTTGTGCCGTTCTCTTGTTTTGTAAATCGATCGATCAAGTGTTGTCCTTTGGCGGTTCCATCATGTAGCTTGTGTTATTCAAAGTGAATTTCATATGTGCCCTATTGGCCTTGTGTTAGATAAATTTTTTTTTTCACTGGGAACATGCTTCTCTTGTCTTTGTGTCGACAAATGTACTGACTATTGACACCTGGTTGTCTGTCTTGTATGAAATGTATGCCTCAAATGGTTGGCACAGTCTACTGTTCATTCGCAACAATTGTGTAGTGAAGCTTGGGTTGTTGGCGCCTGAATTCAACAAATGTGGCGCCAACCAGCAGGTTTGAATGGACATGTATGCCGACCAGCAGGTTTGAAATGTATGCCGAACAGCAGGTTTGAATGGACATGATGAAGTCAAACCAGCCCAACCCCAACCAGCCGAACAGCAGGATCAGTCCATTCCAGCCCCAACCAGCCCAGTCCCCACCAGCCGAACACGGTGCATAACAGAGGGTTACAACCAAGGTATGTAACATATATCTATCTACTCAATTCTTACCTTGGACTTACTAAATTCGAGCCAGTACACATATAACATATCATTACCATTTCCATGCTGGTTCCACACCCTCTCTATCCTGACGAAGCCAAATGATGCTACATATAAAATCTACAACTGTATATATGATAATCGTCCTAGTATACTAGTATACGACGCGCGCTAGGGCGCCCGCAATGTACTAGTTTTTTTTTTTAAACTACAATAGAGATGGGTTTGGCCGATGGCTGGCATATCCACGTTAGCATAATTATTTTACAGCGTTGGATCTCCTTTCTACGGTTCACGTTACACCAGCCGTCCATTTACTCTGCCGCTCCACGTGTTGAGCCGTAACAGGTTCGGGAGCAAAATATCTCCTTCGTCTCCTCCGGCCTCCGCTCCGCATCTTCTCCTCGTCTCCTCCGCTTCTCCCTCTCGCCTCCTCGTCTCCTCTGCTTCTTCCACCCCCAACGGCGCCGGCGACCCCCTTCCTTGCTCCCCGCACGGGCGGGAGCGACGGCCCCCTCGCCCGCGTCCCCCGCAACGGTGCCGGCTAGGGCTGCGCGGCGGAGGTAGCAAGCCCCCCGGCGGCCGGCGCCACACGACGCAGCGCGGCGGGGGCGGACCCCGCCGGTGGCCGTGGCCGCGTCCGCTCGCCGGTTTGTTCCCCCTCCCCTCCCCTTCGCTCTCTCTCCCTCTGTCCTTACGATATGTAGGTGGCGCCCGTCGGTGTCGTGATGGTCCTATTGGAGAAGACGAGGCCGCGAAGCTCTTAGAGGGAATCGACGGTGCGAGACTCTGAGCTCGTTGTGGATCATGGACGGGGTGAGGCGGTGGCGCTTGGGGGTGCCTGCGGGCTGCTGCTGCTGTGGCCATGGGTGAGCTTCGACGTGCGTGGGCCTCCGGGCTCCGGCCGCGGGGCGCGCGAGCTCTGCAGCACGCAGGCTCCTCCGAGTGCGAGCGCTAGCCGCCGGCGCGAGCTGTGCAACGCACGGGCTTTTCTGGGAGCGAGCACCGGCCGTGCGGGGACGCAGCCGCCGGGCACGAGCTCCACAGCGGGGGGCGCACAAATGCATGACGCAGCCGCCGGGCGCAGAGCTCTGCTAGTCTGCCACTGGACAGTGAAGGATGTAATCTTAGCTGTGGTGTTAGTTTGGTCAGTTTGAGTATTTAGTTTCAGGTATTTCAGTTTAGTCTGTTATCATGTCATGTCAGCCAACGTCGTGTAATCGTGTCTTGTGCTCGAGTCGAGTCCTATACCTATAGTCTTCAGGGTAGTGGAGTCAAGTGCTCATGTTAGTGGATGGACTCCGACGGCGGCGGCAGGTCCCTTGTTCTTCAGGCGATCGCGCAAGAGGATCTGCGCAAGCAGAAGATGGCCAGGTATATGGTTTCTGGCTTCTGCAAGTTGCCCAGCACGAACCAGTAATTAGATTGTTAGGTGATAGGGAATAATGGATGAGATGACCGCTTGAATGAACACGCTATATGACTGACGACCTCGGACCCATATATTGACCGATCCATCCTATAACAGTCCTCTAACACACTGGAACTGATCCTGCCATTCTACCTAGCATACCATGGCTTCCAATAGAACCACTCACAGGAAGCTGAACATAGGGACATTATTATCCATCGTTGCCACCATGCTGGATCGCCGAGCTGCCATGCTCGTGTTGTTCAGCTGCTTCTTGTTCCTCACCACGCATGCACAGCAGCAGCCCCAGCCAGCCGCCAGTGGCAACAGAAAGAGTACGTCCGAGCTGCATACCGCACGAGACGGACACCCTGCTGGCATTCAAGCAAGGTGTGACTTGGGACCCTGCAGGCCGCCTCAACTCGTGGCAGCGAGACGGTGATCATGGCGAGCAGGACTGCTGCCGGTGGAGAGGCGTCAGATGCAGCAACCGAACTGGCCGATCAACCAGATTTGGTCGGCCAGGTAAGTCCTTTGCTTGCTCTGGATCATCTAGAGCATCTTGACCTCAGCGAGAACGAACTAGAGGGGCCAACTGGTCATATTCCTAAGTTCTTGGGCTCTCTCAAGTATCTCAACCTCTCTGGCATACTACTCTCAAGAGCTTCAACTAAATTTAGCCAATGCATGCATGAATCAAAGTGATGCAGAAGTTGTTACATAATGTTGCTGGTTTTCTTTTTGGAATGAAATGTGATATCCACACCCTTTGCTGTAAGAGTTGTAATATCACTACCTTATGATGACATGGCCAAAATACTAATAATAATTCGGGCTTGTGCTTATCTTGATCACAGCGTCCCTGTTTTGGTGTCGGATTCTGCCTACTTGCTTACTCGTGTTGTGGTACAATGTTTCCATGTTCGTCATCCACATCAAGGAAGGCTCACGTCTCCTCCATGACCATTGTTTCCATGCTCGTCGTCAACCGTTAATTGCTGAAGTGAGAAAGAGGTGACTGCACTTATGTTCAGTGTAGAATTAGCACACAACTTACAGACACACGTAATATCCACATCCATATTAAATGTCATGGTTGATTTCTCTGATTTTACATTTGGTCGACATCTCTTCCAGATGGAGATGGGTCCCACCTCTCTTCCAGATGGACGGCTCCCGTGTGGACCCACTCTGACTTTGATCCAGCAGTTCAAAATCAGTTCCTGTGTGGTGTTGCTTAGGTAGATGGATTGCACTGGTTGTTCTAAAAAAAAATAGATGGATTGCACTGGCATTCAGAAGTTTCTTTGCTGGCAAAACATTGTGTTAGTTCGGATATTGTATGATTGAGCAGCTGATCTCCTCTCCTGTGTCCTGCCGGTTTCTTTTTTAAAAAAACAGTTGCATACTCAAAGTACACTATAAGTAACATTCACTTAGAAACATTGAACAGGCAAGGGGAGCAAATTTCTCAGAAATTGAAGAGCCCAATATATGAGCACAGTTTCCCTGGTGGAGTACACTGCTACAGCAGGAGTTCCACTGCCTACTTGCCTAGTGACGAACATGCATGGTATCTTGTAATCTTGACGACGCACGGGAGAGGTGCCACTAAAATAGGGTGCATAATGACTTTGAGATGCAGTAGTACTCCAGACACATTTGATATTACTTTATGACTAGACGTAAAAATTAAAGTTATAGTCAGCAGCATGATTGTTCACTACCGGAAACAGTAGCTTTGCCATGTGTCGGTGAAGCCTAAAAAACACTCGGCAAAGGCTTTGCCGAGTGTTACACTCGGTGGCGACAGAATATCGTCGGCAGTCCTCCGAGGGGTATCCCACGAAGGTAGATTGATCGGCAGAGATGCGTGTAATCGAGAACAAGAAGGCAACAGAGACACACGAGTTAGACAGGTTCGGGCCGTCAGCACGACGTAATACCCTACTCCTGTGTTCTGTTGGATTGTATTGGATATCGTATAATATTGCGTGAGTTTGGAGGGGGTCCCTGCCCGCCTTATATAGTCCGGGGGGCAGGATTACAAGTCGGTTAGATCTAGGAGATAACTGAAAGGTAATAACATATTACAGGAATCATGGGATCATACGTATCCTAACAGATGTCGTAGTATCTTCAGGATATCTTCCCGGTGTCTTGCGGGACATGCCGAGCAGCGCCGTGCCCTTCAAGGCTTCGTCTTGTGGGCTAGGCTGCCCCTGGCGGCGTAGCCCATGTGGTCTACCATGGGTATCCGGGGTCGTACCCCCCTGTTGACACAAAATTTTCATCCCGTGCCGAGGACACATGTAGCAAGCCAGAAGGGTCTGCTCAATGGAGCTGTAGATCCGCCTAGCTTCAGCGCAAGGATGGTCGATCCTGCGCACTCCTCCCGAGACATGCTAGTCAATTTGACCCTGTAATTGATAAGGAGAGAAAGTTTATCAGTAATTAAGGGCGGAACGTTCCGTTGTTGCTAAACAGTCCCGAATGTGCAGCTCTGAGAGCCGATATGAAAGGAGATCGACTAAATAGTCGATTCCAGCATATTCATGAGAATAAATCGGTTAAAGCTCATTGGGTTGTATAAGAAGAATCGGTTATCATCCAAGATAAATGTTGTTATTTGAACAAATATTAATCAATAGCAATAAGATGTCAACAATAATTAGTTTATGCTAAGCCAATGATTACAAGTAACCGAACCTCTTTTTTATATAAAAAAACAATTCAACACCACTTAATCGTTTAATAAAGATAAATCTAATGAACATGTTATATCTCATCTATCGCTATGACTAGTGGGGCATGAGGCAGAATCATGCAGACCGTAGAAATAACAATAGACTCGATGACCCTAACTCATTACTAATATCAGTGGGGCATGAGGCAGAATCATGCAGACCGTAACACAATAATAAGATCATGGGGCTAACACATCTTTCAACCTATCTCTACTTCAACGGTCTCATGATGCGAACTGTTCGTGAAAGCACTTGATATCAGCTAAAATAGCCAATTCAGGCATAGCGCACAGTTAAAGTCATGCCCTATCAGGAATAGATCTACCAAATAACGATCCCCACTCCACGGTGCTAACAGTGGGGTGTGAGGCAGAATCACACAGGCCGTGATAACGGGCCATGGAATGGTTTCCGCTAGCCAATAAATCTACTCAAGACGCAACATGCTTTAACCGCACACTATGCACGATCAAGATTGATGTAAAACTCGTCGTTTAATGTGTAGATTAGATCAGTTTTAGATTAACAAACGATGGACTAAATAAGATATAAGGCCGATCTAGAACAATCCCAATCGGGCAGAATGATATTGCTGTAATTTACATAAATAATGAAAGCAATAAGCAATATCGGTAACTTAATGAATCTACCAAAGACTGACATTCTAAGGTAGAGCCGATAACTTGACCTTGATCTAGTTCATGCAGTGGGGGTCGACCGGATCAATGCAGCCGTATGAATAGAGGTATAAGCCATAACGGTACTTACAACAAGCAGTGGAGGTCGACCGGATCGATGCAGCCATACTTGCTGAAGAACTCGCCGAGATCTACTCTACTCCTACTCCTAAGGGGTGGCCAGAGCTGAAAAAGTAAATGACTTGTATATTGGATTGATTGTGTCTCTTACAACAGCCGGGGTTTGATATTTATACCCGGGACCTATGCATGACTCCTATCTAAGCACGACTCATCATAATCTTTGGCCCTAAGAGAAAACATTCCTAATTTAAGATAACTTGGACTCTAATCTTTCCCTTTTTGTAGAGTCCAACGTGCTTTGTCCTGGCGCTGATCGTAGCCTTTCTCCTTATCTGCTAGCGTTACCTGAAGAAAGCTGATTCTGGTGCTGCATTCGAATCAGCTAATTCCGATCTGCACGCAATTGCTTCCTTGATAACACGATCTTGGGGGCTTTTAAATCCCTGCGAGACTCCTTCCAAATTTTGGTGTAAACACCCCACACTCGGCAAACAGCACACGACGTACATAGTGCAAGCAAAAGTTTCTTTGCCGAGTGTTTTTTATCAGGCACTCGAAAAAGACTTTGCCAAGTGCTAAAACCGACGTTCGGCAAAAAAAAGCAATGTGACGGCGTAGAGACGGTCACGGCGTGTTTACCGAGTGTCTAACGGCCTAGGCACTTGGCAAACATGCCCTTGTTTGCCGAGTGCCCAGGACTTGACACTCGGCAAACATGGCTTCTTTGCCGAGTGCCGAGTGACACATCCCAAACACTCGGCAAAGATCGGCCAGTCTAGGCCTAGATTTTGGCCTCTTTGCCGAGGGTCACCATGACACTCAACAAAGATGGTCATTTTAGGCCCAGAACGCACAGATTTTTGCCACGTGGCCTCTTTGCCGAGTGTATTAGCATGGCACTCGGCAAATAGCCCTTTTTGCCGAGTGTAACACTCGGCAAAGATACCATATATATCCAGTTTATTTGGTTCGGTCACATATAACGTACCACACAAGTAGGTTCATTCGCAATCACAAATGCAAAAAAAATCAGATTCACAAGTTTGTTCACAGTCGCTCTCCAGGGTCATCAGAAATGCAAATAAATGTAGTCACTGTGACCACGGTCGGTCATAAGGCTCATTCGATGCCGTAGATTGAT
Organism: Miscanthus lutarioriparius; assembly: GCA_904845875.1. NCBI lineage: Eukaryota > Viridiplantae > Streptophyta > Magnoliopsida > Poales > Poaceae > Miscanthus > Miscanthus lutarioriparius. Next base: position 106,022,137 of record CAJGYO010000009.1, on the reverse strand, counting down.
TCTGTACAAAGGAGAAGAGATAAATCATTCACAGTGATTGAGAATGAAACATACAAATATTAGAAATAAACTAGCAACTAAAGATAGTGATTAATTCTGCCAAAACTAAAAGTAGCTAAGTTACAGTGATTGAGAATGAAACAGTGATTACAAGGTCTAGAAACAGTATTTGGAGCAGGTTGAGGAGGAGGGACTGGCATCGATGGTGGAGGTTGACCGATTACAGCGTAAACACCCATCATCATTTCAAACATCTGTAGCCACTCTGCCTCCATCCTCTGCCGCTCTACCTCCATCCTCGCCTCTAGCTTCTCCCGGAGCCTCGTTTCTTGTTACAACTGAGCCTATAATATTTCATTCCAATGTTACAATGCAATGCAAAAGTTTGTAAAAATCAATAAACGATGAACAAAACAGAAATAACCAGGAGTGTGTCCATCTAGAACCATGTAGAGTCCGTCCGTGGATGTATCACTAGGCTAGAACTCGTGCTCCGTGCTCGAAGTTGGGAGAGAGTGAGAGTACCGGCCATGTCGATTGTGCCGTCGCCAATCTAGAATCGGCCATGCTTCTTGCCTCCTCCTGCCCTCATGACCACTTCTCCGTCAAGGTCATGTGCGCTTGGATCGTACTCTGGGGATAGAAGGGGCCGCCATACCTGTGTTGGTGCTCATCGCCGGTGATGGGTCCGACTAGGAACTGGCAAAGAGACGCGTTGAAGAGCGGCGGGGGTGGCGCAGGGGGCCGGAGGCAAGGGGTGGCGTCGATGGGGGCTGGGGGACGGGGGCAGGGGTCGGCGTCGATGATGGCTGAGGGCAGTGGGTGGCACAGAGGGCAGGGGGCGGGCGCGAGAGGCTGGCGGTGGGAGGCCGGCGGCGCGGTGCGGCGCGGCGCGGGCACGGGAGGTGTGTGTGTGTGTGCGGGTGAGTTTGCGTATGTGCGTGTGTGCGGGTGAGGGAGCGCCAGGCTGGAAATGAAGAAGGTTTGTCGAGTGTCGGATCGGGCTTTGTCGAGTGTCGGATCGGGGCGAGTGTCAAATGGGGCACTCGGCAAACCCCGCTTTTTTCATTTTCCTTCTTTTCCTTCATTTCTATAACGTGTTTTTCTTTTTTCTGATGTACTTTGAAAATACCTTGTCAAATTGACTCAACAATATATATTTGATTTTTCTACTAATATTATTACATTATTTTATGCAGTTACGGCTCACATTTAATTTATATCAATTAAAATTCTATAATTGCACTTAATAAATTAAAATTATCAAATGGATCTAAAAATTTACTAAAATTTCACATGAAACAATCTATGTTCTCTATTGCCTATACAAAAAGTTTTGAAGCCAAACCCCAATTCGACCGTCACTTTGACTCCAAATCTTACCGAATCCTTCTAACGCTATGATCCTTTTTCTGAGATGCTTCGGTTTGTAAACATCGTACGTGATAAATTATGCGAAACCTTCTCAAATTTTTACCACAGCCTCCATGTATGATATCATCACATCATGACAAATCTCATGATTTTCAGACTTCGTTTGCTTTTTTTAGAATTTAAAAACTAATCGACCACAAGTTCGTGGTCGTGTTTTCTGACCAAATGTTTGAAATTTCTTTTCATTTCCCAGGTAAGGCCTCACACTTGACTCAATAACATGAATATCATTTTTCTACTCATTTTATTCTATTATTTGAATCACTTGCGGTTCAAATTTGACTTATACCAAAAAAATCCTAGAAATGCAATAAATTAATTAAATATAGCAAACAGATCCAGAAAATATACCAAAATTTAACATGGAATACCACATGTTGTATGTGAAGAGTAGAAAAAGTTTCATGGTCAAAAGAGAAAAAAAGAAATTATTTGCCGAGTGCCACATGCTTACACTCGGCAAACATATTTCTTTGTCGAGTGCCACAGGTTTAGCACTCAGCAAACATATTTTTTTGCCGACTGCCTCCCTTTGCTGAGTGTTTTTTGTCTCTTTTGCTGAGTGTATTTGTTTGCCGAGTTTTCCACTAACAGGCACTCGGCAAACGTACTAACGTACGGCACACGTACTGACGGATGAAGACTTTGCCGAGTGTTTTTTTTTCTCGTTTGCCTAGTGCCAAACTTTGCTCTCCACGTAGACAGGGTGCAACGTGGAGGCCATCAGCGCGGCGCTTTTCCTTACGCGTCGAGAAAATCAATCAATCAATCAACTAGTACTGTATATCAAACTATTTTAAGTTGGACTAGATTTATAGAAATATTAATAGCATTTATATCTCCGAATAAATTTATTATGAAATATATTTAAGGATTTATCTAATGATACTAATTATGTATTATAAATATTAATATTTTGTTATATATATTTGATCAAAGTTAAAAAAAAAGTTAATTGTCGAGAGGTGAGAACATCTTTTCTTTTGGCACGAAGGGGAGTACTATACTAATGTACAGTAAGCTTTTTGTGAGGGGATGAGAGGCGGAGGCAATAATCGAATCGATGATGACCACACTGACACTGTCCGAGTCGGTCAGCAGATGAGACGCTGTCCGAGTACTGTAGACGCTTCTACACGAAAGCGGCCTTCCCCACCCGCGTCGGAGGAGTGCGCCAGTACGCTTCTACACGGCAGGTGACCGACGACCTCAAGTATGTTGACCTCTCTGGCATACCATTCTATGGTGGCTTGGCAACTTGTCAAGGCTGCAGTATCTAGATCTTTCCAATTCCAACTTGATCTACAGTATCCTCTGTATCCGTCTACTATAATAATAACACTCTCACTCCAGAACGGATCCACTCTGACTCCAGAACTGATATATCCTGCCATTCTCTTCTTCCATAGCGACATTATTGTCGATGGTTCCCACCATGCATCGCCTAGCTGCTGCCATGCTCGTGGTGCTCTGCTGCTGCTGCTTGTTCCTCGCCACGCAGCAGCAGCTCCAGCCAGCCGCCGGTGGTAACAGAGCGAGCCCGAGCTGCATACCACACGAGAGGGACGCCCTGCTGGCATTCAAGCACGGCGTCACCAGCTACCCTGGCGGCGTCCTCAGCTCGTGGCGGCGAGACGGTCGCCACGCCGAGCAAGACTGCTGCCGCTGGAGAGGCGTCCGGTGCAGCAACCGAACTGGCCACGTCCACGAGCTTCGACTTGGAAGTGGAGGCACCTTCCCACCAGTTAATTTGGCCGGCCAGATAAGTCCTTCTTTGCTTGCTCTGGATCACCTAGAGCACCTTGACCTCAGCGGGAATGATCTAGCAGGGCCAACGGGTCGTCTTCCCGAGTTCTTGGGCTCTCTAAAGAATCTCAAGTATCTTGACCTCTCTAGCATACCGTTCTATGGTGGCCTACCTCCCCAACTTGGCAACTTGTCAAGGCTGCAGTATCTTAACTTGATGGGAGGCACGAACTCGACGGATCTCTCATGGTTAACACACATTCCTTCCATACAATATCTTAACTTAGACGGAGTGGACCTCAGCACAGTAGCGGATTGGCCTCGTGTCATGAATATGCTTCCTTCTTTAAGGGCCCTCCATCTTTCAGGCTGCTCTCTTGCAAGCGCAAACCAGTCGTTGCCACACCTGAACCTTACAAATCTCGAGGAGCTCGATGCCTCCCTGAACTCCTTCCACCATCCAATGGTGACCAGCTGGTTCTGGAACATAACAAGCCTTAGATTCCTTGACCTCAGCCGCACTAGTATGTACGGTCAATTTCCTGATGCTCTTGGAGACATGACATCCCTTCAAGTCCTTGATCTTTCATCTAACTATTATTATTATCATGATGATGACAAGAACATGCGCAGCATGATCACGAATCTGAAGAACCTATGCAATTTGGAGGTCCTGATCCTTGAATGGACTCTCTTATATGGCGACGTAGCCGAGCTGTTTAGGAATCTACCTCGATGTTCACCCAACAAATTGCAAGAATTGTACCTCGGTTCAAACCATTTAACCGGGATGTTACCAAGATGGATAGGGCAATTCATGAGCTTGGTTGTTCTGGATCTAGGTTTGAACTACATCACAGGACATGTCCCATATGAGATTGGCAAGCTTAGTAATCTGACCCTACTGGATCTAAGTATAAATAAACTGGATGGCACGATAACTGAGGAACACTTTGCTAGTGCAAGGAGCTTGCAATATATAGACTTGTCATATAATGCCTTGAAGATTGAGATCAGCTCGGACTGGCAACCACCATCTACATTAGAGTTTGTATCCTTTGCATCCTGCCAGATGGGCCCACTGTTTCCTGGGTGGCTTCAGTGGAATGTGAGCATCGCCTGTCTTGATATCTCGAGTGCAGGTATAGCTGATAGGCTTCCACAGTGGTTCTTCGATGCCTTTTCAAATGTCGAAATCATGAACATCTCCAACAATCAACTCAACGGAACTTTGCCGGCTGATATGGGCTCCATGTCACTTCGGGAACTTGACCTCAGTTCAAACAAATTAACTGGCCAGATACCCACGCTGCCACCAAACATAACGTATTTGGACTTATCCAATAACTTGTTCTCAGGACTCACTGGTCGCTCTGTTGTTGGATCCGCCAATCTAGAAATGTTGTCTTTGTTCTCCAACCGACTCACTGGTCTTATTCCTGAATCCTTTTGTAAATTTCAGCAATTATTTGTGTTGGACTTATCCAACAATTTTTTGGAGGGGGAACCACCGTTGTGCCTCGGGGTAACGGAATCTATGGGATTTGTAGCCTTAAGTAACAATAGTTTGTCAGGAAAGTTCCCGTCTTTTCTGCAAAACTTGACAAATGTGCTCTTCCTAGATTTGTCTTGGAACAAATTCTCTGGAAGATTGCCAATGTGGATTGGAAGCTTAACATTATTAAGAGTTATACGATTAAGTCACAACAAGTTCTTTGGTAGCATTCCAATGAACATCACAAACCTTTCTTGCCTTCAGTACATGGATCTAAATAACAATAAGATATCAGGCTCTCTGCCGATCTACCTATCAAATCTTAAATTTGTGAAAAACACATCTATGATGGGTTGTTCTGACAGCAATGCGACAATTCTAACTCTTCTTAATAGTTTGTCTATGGTCTGGAAGGGGCAGGAATTGAACTATGGTTCCATTAAAAGAATTTTGGATACAAGTATGACAAGCATTGATTTATCTTCAAACGACTTAACCGGTGAAATTCCAGAAGAAATAGTTGTTCTTGATGCGCTTGTGAATTTGAATCTATCAAGGAACCACTTGACTGGAGTTATTCCAAAGAAGATCGGGGAAATGCAATCACTGCAATCATTGGACCTCTCGAGGAACATGCTTTCAGGGGAAATACCAGCCACTCTGTCAAATCTGACGTTCTTAAGTTACTTGGAATTATCATACAACGATCTTACAGGAAGAATTCCATCGGGAGTACAGCTTGATACCCTGTATGCAGAGTATCCATCTATGTACATTGGCAACGTTGGTCTTTGTGGACATCCTCTTCAAAACAATTGCTCGAGCGAGGGTCATGCACCAAAGCAGGGTGGCCTGGGAAGAACTGAAGAAGGTTATGGGATACCATTCTTTTATCTTGGACTCGGGTGCGGCTTCGTGGTTGGTACATGGATTGCATTTGGTGTTTTGTTGTTCAAGAGAAAGTGGAGAATTGCTTGCTTTCGACTCTCGGACAAGTTGTACGACAAAGCATATGTCGTTGTTACTACATGGGCAAGAGCAAGACAAACACAAACTGATTAGCAATCATGAAGCAAAGGTGATGGTCGGCGCTTCAACTAAAATTAGCCAATGCATGCATGTATGAATAATGGAAGTGGGAGAGAAGTCTGTTCAGGAGTGCTTTGAATTTTGTTACTACCAGTATTACATATTGCCATGGTTTTCTTTACGAAATGAAGATTTGTGTGTCCGTGTTTATCTCTTATATCATGTAATAAACTGAGAACCGACACTTGATCATTGGCCAACATTAGTATTTGTTGTACAAGATAGATATTAGTTGTTAGTATATAGATAACATAAGTATGTTGTAAACTCTAGCTGATCTTCAGGATGTTGGTTTGTAGTCTGTACAAGACGTTCGCCTGGTCAACTCAGGGCGCTATATAACACGTAGACGCGGCCTCTACAGAGGTTAACACGCTTCACCAAGTTTTACAGTAATAATTATTTCCTTATGATGATGAACATTAAGACATGCGGCGTGTTCACTGGTTGGTTTCTGGGCTGATTTGGGCTGGCTGGTGCGAGTTTGTTGTGAGAGGAAAACACTGTTGGCTGGTTGAATAAGTCTGGCTGAAACCAACAAGCGAACAGGGTGATGGTCAATCAATTCCATGTAGCGCTTCAGGCGGCACTACATCATTGGGCCCTGTGGGCCATGGTAGTCGGATCCGGCAACCTGAATACGACCTATCGTTGCATGTTCCACGCTCATCGTCTACATTAGGGCTTGTTTGGCTGCACCCGTATCCACCTTAGTCCACGTGTGTTGAAGTGGATTAAGGTGAATACAATGTGCAGCCAAACAAGGCTTGGCGTGCCATGGAATTTCAGTGTACCTAGGCGAGGGATGATATGAATCAAAATATCATGGTCTCATCTACAACCAAAGTGTTACATATAAGCAACATTCACTTACCATACACATTGAACAAGAAAGCAGAGAACAAGGAGAGCAAATTTCTCAGAAATTGAAGAGCCCAAGACTTGAGCACCGCTTAACTGGTGGAGCAGTAGTATACTACTACACCTGCAGTACCGCTACCTACAAACTGGAGAGCGCTGCTAGTCAAATCTCAAATGGGGTGCAAAATGACTTGGGGATAGTACTCCAGGCACATTTGAGATGATGACTTTTTATGATCAGGCAAATAAAAAAATAAAGTTCATAAAAAAATAAAAATAAAGTTTATATATAGTCACCAGCATGATCTTTGTTACGTACCATCGCAAGGGAATAATCATGTTCAATCTGCCCACACAAAACTACTAATATGGTCATAATAACAAAACGAAAACTGAACCACGAAATGATGATGGTCCGGTTCTGGTTCTCTTCATCATAGACGAAAAGCAACACATAAGGCAGTCTAAGATGATAAGCAAATGATTTATTCACAGCTCTAAACAAGTTATAAACTAAATCAGGCACCACCAAAAAACAAGAACGCAACTTCACCAAAAGGCTACAGATCGAACTGTGTAACCTTTATAGAGTAAATCTTAGCAATTCCAACTTTCCAACAACCAACGGCCACTTGCAGGTTGCTAGCTGCAACGGCTGCTCCTGCATCTCTCCCTTCCATAGCTACCTTTTAGGCTTTTACATACCACATGCTGGGACTTGGACGGCGCTGGCATCGTCGCCGCCCTGGGCGCGCCCCTGACCGGCCGTGGCCCGTGGGGCTATTTTTCCAGTGGAGCGAGACGACGACGTCTGCGAGCCGGCTTTCATGCATGGACGGCGCCAGCGACGACAACGCCCAGGGCCTGTCGGCCCTGTTCGCCCACGGGGCAGTTTTTTCCAGCGGAGCCGGAGGGAGACGACGCCCGCGAGGCGGCTTTCACTGACGACAGCGCCGGGGACGCCAACGTGAGCCGCCAGCGCTTGACGCGTGGCGCGAGGTCGTCGGTGGGCCCGAGAGTACGTGGCGACGGTCCTCTTGACGGCAGCGGTCCCGTTGTTGTTGAGCGGAGTCATGTGTGCAGTGTGCTGTGGGCGTAGCGCGCTTAGCTTCCTCGGCGCTGGAGGGGGGAGGCGACGTACCTATGCAGGAGAGAGGCATGATGGTGTGGTGCGGGCGACAGCTGCTGGCTTTGTGTAGTGAAGGCGTGAAGTAGGAGGACGTCTCACCTCAGACAAGCATGGTCGTCACGATTACTATTGTGCTGAAATTTTATATTATTTTTGAACATTTAATGACTCCCTTCGAAAATACTCCATTCTAAAAGTTATTGTTTTTTTCATGCCACGAGGTCTCGATAAGATCTACAAATTCTTATATTTGATTTTTTTCATTTGAGGTTCTTACGATGCTCAAAAAATAATATAATATTCCAGTAGCATATTAATCGCATATTATGGCTTGTCACCTTAGAAAAATAATATCATTCTTGTACGGTGTCGAATAAAGATACTTTGTATATGAAAATTGTTGTTGTCGATGAGATTTATAAATTCCTGGTTTTGAGTTTTTTTTTTGTTTGAGATCATTAAGATGGCCCAATTGATACAAACTTCAGGGAGCCAAACAGTACTGCCGCTGACATGTGGGTCCCATCTGTCAGATCCATGTAAGCGCTAAATTGACATGCCACATATGGTAGCGGGTCGAACCAAACCCAACACCGCCTAAGACTCAGGCCCGGCCCTGGGGCGGGGCGAGAGGGACAACCGTCCCCGGCCTAGGAAGCCGGATGGGCCCCTCCCTAGGTACGCAAACACTAGTAGTATTCGGCGTATGTGAGCCTAGTAACAAACATATGTACGCAGAGTCATAGACGCGGACACGCCGCAGCAGTGACTCCTCGGTCCTCGTGATGATGCGAGACGCTTTGAGCCTCCGACTGCGACTCGCGGAGTCGGTGACTTTTCATTCTCTTTCCTCTGCATACGACTGCGACTCTGTCGCTCTGCGAGTCGCCAGCGGGCGGCGGGTAGCTAGGCAGGCTGCAGGCAGGCACGGCCGCACGTGAACAAGTGAGACTTATATTAATCGTGTATTATGGCTTGTCACCTTAGAAAAATAATATCATTCTTGTACGGTGTCGAATAAAGATACTTTGTATATGAAAATTGCTGTTGTCCATGAGATTTATAAATTCCTGGTTTTGAGTTTTTTCATTCGAGATCGTTAAGATGGTCCAAAAATTGATACAAACTTCAGGGAGCCGCATTTTGCCAAACATCAAAAGGTTGTGTAAGCGGCACTGAACCTAGCTCCTCCGTCAGCTATTGTAGCTGAATAAAGGACTGGGTAGACATGGGAAGGTGAAAGAGATCAAATAAATCTCCTGAGTCTTTCACTACGCCAGATTTGCACATCATCGCCGCATCATCACTGCGGATTTGTGAGAACCAAAGAAGATGTACCTTCACCGCCAGCTATGAGCTTAAAATGAAAAAAAATGATTGGGGCTGGGCTAAAACCGGTAGTGAAGGACCACATCACTGCCGGTTTGTGGCTTGAACTGGCAGTGTTTTGGCGGGCACTCATCACTGCCGGTTTAAGCCAAGAGCCGACAGTGATTGGGCTCTATCACTGTCGGTTCTAGCCAAGAACCGACGGTGATAAGCCTAAAACACAAAAGGCTGCGGCCATCCTCTACTTCCCCCTCTCTTCCATCCCGAGAACAGAGGCGCGCGTTTGGACCCTTCCCTCCATTGTTGCGGCTGCTCTTCACTATGAAGCTAGTGCTTGGATTTTAAAGAATGGCTTGACTTTTTGCTTTAAGGTTAGTAACAAACATCCACTCCTTTGATTTTGTTGCTTAATTCTCATTCGTTTTGATGGCTACATTGCTTGATTCTCATTCTAGTTCTTTCTCCATTCTAGAGAGCACTTTTCCAATTGGACATTTGTGCAAGGCTCAAATTGTGGTGAATCCATCATCCAAACGGTTGGTGTCTATGAACACATTTAAATTCCTAGCTAATTATTCCATGGTGGTCAAGATCATCATTGTTAGTATGTGATGCTATAATTAGTTCTTAGAAGTAGAGTAGAATAGATGTTCCTCATTATTGCGCAATAATTGTTTTTTACTATGATTTTCAATTTACAGGGCAGCTACCAATTTCAATTTTCCAATAATTAGTGTACAATAATGTTTTCCAAAAATGGTACTTTCGAGCTACAATTGTTGTTCATGAAGCTCGATTTCTTATTAATTCTTTGTAATTATTGTCTCAGTATTTTTTGTGCAGAGATGGGTCGAGAGTGGATGCATCTGTCCCAAACGGACAAGCAGTACATGCATGGCGTCAGCCAGTTTATCACCAATGCCAAAGCTCAAGCTGGGAATGGGAACCCTATCTTCTGTCCATGCAAAGATTGCATGAATCATAGGAACTTTCGTCAAATTGAGTCTATATGATCACACTTGATTACCAGGGGGTTCATGCCAAACTATACGATATGGACTATGCATGGTGAGGTTGGTGTGAATGTTCTGCAGGAAAACGATGATGATGTGGACATGCCTGACGTAGCCATCCACGATGCTGACACGGAACTCAGTGTCAATACGGAACCTATGGCCACAATTAATAATGTGTTTAGGAACGCGCTAGCTGACGACACCGAGGATAACGATGGCATTTATCAGTAGCTACGTAATGTAGAGACCAGATGTCTTAGTGAAAGACAGCTGAGAAAGGTACAGAAAATGAGACAAGATGGCAAAACACCATTGTATAGGAATTGTCCAATGAGCAAACTGGAAGCCGACATTATGCTGTTAGAGTTCAAATCGACAAACGGATTGAGCGATAAAGGCTTCGATCAGTTGTTAGGTATAATAAGGAAAATGCTCCTAAAAAAATGAGTTGCCAGAAAAGACATACTTGGCCAAGTAAATGATCTGCCCCATCGGGCTCGAGGTTGAAAAAATCCACGCGTGTTCCAATGATTGCATATTGTACTGTGGAGAAAAATACAAAGACTTGGACAAGTGCCCCAAGTGTGAAGCTCCATGGTACAAGGAAGGGCCGTCAGATGAGGGTACCAAGACTAGAGGAGGTCCCGTAAAGGTCGTTTGGTATTTCCCTATAGCTCCCCGGGTGCATAGGCTATTTACATGTGCAAAGTCAGCCAAGCTGTTGCGCTGTCATGGCGAAGGGCGTAAGAAAGATACAATGATGAGGCACCCTGCCGATGGGTATGACTGGAGGACTATCAATACTATGTTCTATAAGGACATCGGTGGAGAGGTAAGGCACCTTTGGTTTGCTTTGAGCACAGATGGGATGAATCCTTTCGACCAGGTTAGAGGCAATCATAGCACCTGGCCAAAGACGCTCTGTATATACAACCTTCCACCTTGGGTCTGTATGAAACGGTCGTACATCCAGATGCCACTACTGATCTAAGGGCCAAGACAACCTAGGAATGACATCAATGTGTTTCTAGAACCAGTGATCGATGAACTAGTGGAGATGTTTGAAAAGGGTGTGCCGGATGTTTGGGCCGAGTACAAAAAGGAACATGTCATGATCAAGGGAGTACTTATCGCTACAATCACCAACCTGCCAGGTCGAGGTTCATTGTCCGGAGAGAAGACAAAAGGCTATATTGGATGTGTCGAGTGCTTGGATGACACCCATTCGGTAAATCTGCCAAATAACTCAAAGATAGTTTATATGGGACACCGTAGGTTCCTACCTAAGGATCACCCTTACCGCAGGAACAGAAAAGATTTCAACGGTACTATTGAGAAACGCTTAGCTCCAAAATATCGAGACGGGCCTGCGATACTTCGAGAACTCAACAAACTAGAGGTTGTCCTTGGGAAGGGGGACAATGCAGTAGTAGCGCCTGATGGGAGCGTTTGGAAGAAAAAATTTGTTTTCTAGAAACTACCTTACTGGTCTTTTCTAAGTGTACGCCACTGTCTTGATCCCATGCACATCACTAAAAACGTGTGCGCTAACACTCTTAACACCTTGATGGACACCGGGGGGGAGGGGACATCGAAGGATTCACTAGCCACACGCCTGGACATGCAACGCTTGGGATTCAGGAAGGAGCTGCATGCCGTGGAGCTAGAGAATGGCCAGTTTGAACTTCCGGTTGCGTCATGGACATTGAAGAAGGAAGAAAAGCGTGCGCTTATTTCTTTCTTCAATGAACTCAAAGTCCCGACGGGCTACTGTGCGAACCCAAAGAGGCTAGTGAACATGAGAGAACTCAAGTTCAACTATGGCCCTATGAAGGCCCATGACTGTCATGTCATTATGACTCAGCTGCTCCCTGTTGCCCTGTGTGGTATCCTCCCCCCAAAGGTCCGCGCCCCAATCATAAAGCTTTGCTCGTTCTTCAACGCGATCTCAAAAAGGTCATTGATGTGTCCACGCTAGAGTAGCTGCAGCGGGACATAGCCGAAACTCTCGTTAGGCTTGAGATGCATTTCCCACTGACTTACATTGATATCTCATTGCATCTGCTCATTCATCTTGTTGACCAAATTAGAGCCCTTGGCCCAATGTACCTGCATCAGATGTTCCCTTTTGAAAGATTGATGAAAGTTTTCAGGAGGTATGTTAGGAACAGATTCAGGCCAGAAGGAGGTATGGTTGAAGGATGGTCAACGGAGGAGGCCATTGAGTTCTGCACATATTATCTGGACATCAAAAGGGTCGGAGTTCCAGAATCTCGTCACGAGGGAAGACTACGTGGCAAAGGAACAATTGGGGATAAATCTGTTACAGTAGACAACCCTATTTCTTTTAGACGGGCATAGTTCGCTGTTCTCCAGTAAGCCGAGGGTGTGATGCTATACATTGATGAGCATAGGCAATCGCTGCAAACTTTGTATCCAAGCAGGTCATAGGCTTGGCTGGATAAAAAACATAAGGAGGAATTTGTCAACTGGTTGTGACGTCGCTTGCTTGGAATAAAGTTGGGTAATCAACTGGATGCCTTAGCCAAGGGACCTTCGAGTACATATCTTAAGTACCAAGGGTATGAGATCACTGGATACACATTTTACACAAAAAAGCAAGATGGAAAGAGCACATACCAAAATTGTAGTATTCGTTTTGATGCTCACAACAAAAATGGCAATGTGCAAGCGACATACTATGGTTTCATAGAGGAGATATGGGAGCTAGCCTATGGTTCGTTGAAGACAGCTCTTTTCACTGCTAGTGGGTCCGGCTCGAGGAAATCAACACTGACAGCGAAGGGTTCACTACCGTTGATCTCACTAAGACCGCATACAGAGACAACCCCTTCGTCCTTGCAAGAGATGTTATGCAAGTCTTCTATGCAAGGGACAACAAGACAAAAGGAAGGCTAAAAGTAGTCCTAGAAGGGAAAAGGAAGATTGTCGGTGTCGATGGAGTGACTAACGAAGAAGACTACAGGGGCTATCAGGAAATGCCTTCATTCAGGGTGAACGTACCCCTACCTATCATTCAAGAGGGTGACGAACCTATTTATGTATGGCTTGATCACAATGAGGCCCTCATTGTTGATGCACCTAAAGATAGTTAGATTATTGTTAACTATGTAATCATTATGCACATAACCGTGAAGGATGTTTGATCCTGATGAAACTCTCATATCCTCTCTCCTCCTCATTAATACTCTGCCAACTCAGCAAATATGCTGACATATCATTTCTAAACTTTACTCTCTAAATTTAAACACCAGCTAAATATAAATATAAATATAAATATATATGTCTAGACTTCCGATAGAAGGACATTGGGGCGGCCATTCTCTTCTGAGCTACTACTAGTAGTGAGGGATCCACAGCTCCTCAGCGCCACTGGTCCCTAACCAGTTTGTAGTCCCTGCTCGCAATACTCGAAGGAGCCAAGCCCACAGTCGGCATTGAGCAAAGGTGTAGTAGCTCCATTCCTCCTCCAACCTTCATTGATCAATGATGTATGTGCTCCTAGAGATGTGAATGGGAATACCTGTGGCTTGTGTGTTGACTGTTGACTGTTGAGTGATCCATTTACTTGATGCGTGTACTGTTCTAGTCTCCAGATCAGGTCAAGATGAAGAGGAACGCTAAGAAGGCCACGGAGAAAGGAGGAGGACAAAGAAAATTCATTTAATAATTTATAAAATTGAAACAAAAAAATTTGGGCCGCCTGGGACTCGAACACGGGTCTTGGGGGCTAAGTTGAGGGGTCTTAACCGTTGGGCCAGAAGGAGTTCAAAAGAAAACGCAAAGTTATCCTACTTAACACCAAACATAACACCTAACTGCTACACCACATTACTGCCGGTTTGGTCCATGACCCGGCAGTGATATACCCCATCACTGTCAGTTTACAATCAAAACTGGCAGTGATGAGCTATTTCCTGAAATAAATTAATAATTTATAAAATAGAACAAAAAAAATTGGGCCACTGGGACTCGAACACGGGTCTCGGGGGCTAAGTTGAGGGGTCTTAACCGTTGCGCCAGTAGGAGGAGTTCGTAAGAAAATGAAAAGTTACCCTACTTAACACCTAATCAAGATAACCACATCATCACTGCTGGTTTCGCAATGACCAAAGAAGAAGAAGTACCTCATCACCGCCGGGTTTATAATCAAAACCGGCAGTGATGAGCTATTTCCTGAAATAAATTAATAATTTATAAAATAGAACAAAAAAATTTGGGCCGCCTGGGACTCGAACACGGGTCTCAGGGGCTAAGTTGAGGGGTCTTAATCGTTGCGCCAGTAGGAGGAGTTCGAAACAAAACAAAAAGTTATCCTATTTAACACCTAACATAACACCTAACTGCCACAACCACATCACTGCCGGTTGTTCGAACTGACACAGAAGGCTCCATTCAGTGTCGGTTTTTAAACTAAAACCGACAGTGATGTGTAGATGCTCCTCACATGCCAACAGTGCTCCCACTGACCACAACAATTGGAACACTGCTCCCACCTACCCCGACAACTTTAGTTCAGAAATAAAAATGTACCATGACTGCTGGCCCCTATAAAATGGCCCTCAGCCAGGAGCTAGCCTCTCCATGCATGTTGGTTTCATCCAGGCCTTATCAGCCATGATACAATATTTTTCTCTCACAACAAACTACAGATATCGTTATGCATCGTAGTCCACCAAAATGGTGCACACAAGAGGTACTAGAAGAATGCTATTGAAGATAGAGCAACGCCGAAGATTAGAGATGCCACGAGGTTCACAGAGCCATCTGCTGCGGTGCGCATTTAGAAAAAGGCCATGTACAGACAAGGCGGATTAATCGATGCCACCTTGTCATCTCCAACTGGTATAGCTCGTAGACCACCTCGGTGCTGCTGTTTGCCCCTAGTTGGTGCTAGAAGAATGCTACTGAGGTGGTTACATTATAATGTGTTGATACACATTGATTGTAACATTGACCTGTACTCAAATAGGTCTTTATTATCGTATATGGAATTTTAGTGTAAGGTCTTTGTTATCGTATATGTAATTTATTTCTAATATTTTTGTTATTTTTGATGTATTTCATTACTATCTAAATAAATATATCGTTGTTGTTAAAACTTTCCCACTGTACTATCTAAATAAATATATCCTTTACATATATGCACATTCACTGTCGGTTCTACTTACAAACCGGCAGTGATATTAACTTTCACTGTCGGTTCTACTTAAAAGCCGGCAGTGATGTTAAGTTTCACTGTCGGTTCTACTGAAAAACTCGCAGTGATGTCCATGCCCCCCTATATACAACAAACTGCCGGCCACATACATCGATCCCACCCACCCACGAACTCTCACAGTCTCATTTCTCTCGTTTCACTCTCACTTCTCAAGAAATCCACTCTCTACGTGATTTGGTCATGGCTTCTGCATTTTTCAATGGTATTAAAATGTTGTCTTCTCCAATATTCTATCTATATTCATTTGATCCATATTTATATTCATGTTTCTTTGCATTCTACATTTATATATATTATTATTCCTTGCATTCGATCTATATTTAATTATGTTGCCACATTTTACTTGGAAGAATTTTTTGTGCATATATTTTATGTTCATATTTTTTGGCATTTTATCGATCAGGTGGTATAAACAACGGACCTCCCCCATCACAAGAACCAGGTTTCCACCCTGGCGATGAGCCATTCGCTCCTAATGTGGCCATTCCACGGTTCCCTGTTCCAGCTATTGTATGAAATATTTTCCAACATCTTTTGTTTTTTAATGCTAACAAATAAGTGTAATTAGTTTAATATCATTGTTGCATACATATATGTCGTAGACTATATCCCCAATAGATTGGCTGTGAACAACACTTAGCTAGTTCTTTATCTCGGACATCGTCGAGAACACGGCATCTAATGCAAGTGGTCGGCTATGGACATGTGAACTTAGTTTTTCCATCCCTTTGAGGGGTGCAAATCATCGAAACCATATCCACGAGACGGGAAGACAGAGCCTAGATGTGATAAGCGCCCAATTCAGTGCCATGCGCATCTGTTTAGAGGCACTTCGACGTGTTTGCTATGATGTGCCTGATTTCTCGCACTTCAAGGCACTTGCTTTGAATGCTGGTGGTATCCCCGTCCCGCAAGCAAGCGAATGGTTTGCGAGCTACAACCGTGTGGATGTGGTAAAATGGTCAGTTTTACCTGAGTCGTAGTTATTTGTTGTTTATTATTGTAATAACATTCTCTAATTTTTTTCTTTTTCTCCACATGCAGATGGCGCTCCAGGACCTTACCTTTGCTGCATGTGGCTTGTGAGCCGTTCTAGACCAAGCTACGGAGCAACTCCGATACGATTGGGACTTCTGCAATGGTAACCTCGGCCAGCTCACTATAGAAGGACGCCAGTACTGCATAAGGATTACTAATAGGGGCAGTGGTCATTTAGTAGGTTACATCTATGGCCGACCATTCTTTCGGTATTGTGAGGCACGAGAGAGTGCACTCAAACGGGCATTGGACTTCATCGATACAAGCGGATACATAATCCGTGACATCAATTACCATATATGGCTACAGAGGCTTGTTAGTGTGCGTGGCCCAATCGAACCCGGCAGTGATTCCGATAGTAATTAATGTTTATTAGGTTGTTTTCAAGCTCGTAGTTTAACTGGGTTCTAATTTTAATTTGCCATGCATGTAATTCGTGTAACATTTGTTGGGCAACTAGAAATATACATTCCGGTGTCGTATTCGTCTCAAACTTTAGTCTGGGAGTTTTCGGAGATGGTTTGCTACTTTCTGAGGTTTAATTGAATTTCCGCATGACGACACCGTTTAATTATAGGTTGAACTGAGTCTACCCATGAAAAGATCCAGAATGGTGCCAAACTTTTACACAGGCGCTAATGTGCCCAAGGGATAAGAATTTTGTGGAGGTGGATGAAAAAATCTATTGGGTTCAAGATGAAATTCACCCTCTTTTGTCTCATTTAGCACACAGAAAAATATAATAAATAAAAAATTTGATTAGAAAAATCTAAGATCCTGTGTGGGGTCTTAATTTGGGTGTACAAGCTGCCAAAAAAATTTCAAGCCATTTCAACATAGGTGGAGTATGCATGCTTCATAGAGGTACATGTGCCCTTTCATTGAACTATGACTATACACATAGGTTATCAATGTTTCTGTGGTTCATACACATTCCGGTGTCGTATTCATCTCAAACTTTTTCTTAGGCTTGCACGTGCCACGTGTGAAGAAACACCTAGTTTGGGATTTTCTGAAGATGATTTGCTACTTTATGAGGTTTAATTGAATTTCCGCGCGACGACACCGATTAATTATAGATTGAACTGAGTCTACCCATGAAAAGATCCGGAATGGTGCCAAACTTTTACACAGGCTCTAATGTGCTCTAGGGATAAGAATTTTGGGTCCAAGATGAAAAAGCTATTGGGTCCAAGATGAAATTCACCCTCTTTTGTCTCATTTAGCACATAGAAAAATATAATAAATAAAAAAACTGATCAGAAAAACCTAAGATCCTGTGTGGGGTCTTAATTTGGGTGTACAAGCTTGCCAAAAAAATTTCAAACCATTTCGACATAGGAATACATATGCTTCTATTTATTCAGTATATAAAAGAAATTTTTTAATTTATATAAACATCACTGTCAGTTTCAAAAAACCGGCATTGATGAGAATAAACCGACAGTGATACTAGTTATCACTATCGGTTTATTTTGAAAACCGGCAGTGATATATAAAAAATTAAAAAAAATGTGCCAGCCCTCGGGTTCGAGCTCGGGTCTTGGGCTACAGAGTTTAGAGACTTAACCACTGCGCTAGTATAGGATATGTGCCAAGGGTTATTTACTTTTCGCTTTTGACCTTTAGGCCGCTTAAAAAATTAAAAAATAGAACAAAAAAATTTGGGCCGCCTGGGACTCGAACACGGATTTCGGGGGCTAAGTTGAGGGGTGTTAACCGTTGCACTAGTAGGAAGAGTTCGAAAGAAAATGAAAAGGTATCCTACTTAACACCTAACATAACACCTAACTGCTACAACACATCACTGCCGGTTTGGGCAATGACCTGGTAGTGAAGTACCCCATCACTGTCGGTTTATAAACAAAACCGGCAGTGATGAGCTATTTCCCGAAATAAATTAATAATTTATAAAATAGAACAAAAAAATTTGGGCCACCTGGGACTCGAACACGGGTCTCGGGGGCTAAGTTGAGGGGTCTTAACCGTTGCGCCAGTAGGAGTTTGTAAGAAAACGAAAAGTTACCCTACTTAACACCTAACTTAACACCTAACTGCTACACCACATCACTGCCGGTTTGGGCAATGACCCGGCAGTGATGTACCCCATCACTGTCGGTTTACAATCAAAACTGGCAGTGATGAGCTATACTGGTATAAAAGAGGCGTGGGTTGAAATTATCCAAATTCATTCAATCCCGCGCCAACCCCTCCCTCCGCGCCGCCGAAGCACCACCCCACACCTGAGCACCGCCCCACGCCGTCCACCACCCCACGCCAGAGCACCGCCCCATGCCAGAGCAACGCCCCACGCCGTCCACCGCCCCAAGCCGGAGCACCGCGCCGTCCGGAGCACCGCGCCATCCGTGCCACGCCGGAGCACCGCGCCGTCCGTGCCAAGCCGGAGCACCACACCGTCAGTCCCACCGCCGAGGCCTTCAGGAGCGCGCGGACAGCTGCTTTCCCACCCCCACGGTGAGTGCGTGGCTCACTGCCCGCTATGTGTCTGATGAAATGTCCCATAGCTGCTTACTTGAATCAGTAGAGGCTTTTCATTTACCAAGTACTACAGCTTATTGTTTGATATGATAATTTACTTGCCATAATTTATGTTACTGCTACTTTATTGCAATGCTAGCATACAGTTTAATCATGAATGTCTATGTCTATCTGTGGTGCCACCGATGCTCAATGTTTTTGGATGTGAGGATGGAGTATATATATTTTAGACCTATAGAACTAATATATGTACATCTGGTTAAATAATATCTGCTATACTCCAGTTTTTAAAATGCAACGGCCCCCCGCAACCATCTGAGTTTGTCTCCAGTGTTTGCACATTTTTTTTAAATCATAATGCCATTATTTGGGAATTGGGACCAGAAAACGATATGACAGACTCCAAAAAAATTAAGTTTTTCTGTGCACACATGGGTGCTAGTTGTCACCATTTTACGCAGTATGATAAACTGCCTTTTTGCTTGAGTCACATTGAACATACCAATATTTTGAAGATAGCTAGGGTTTTACATGTACATTTGACATTATTTGCCACTAGGAACCTAACTCAATGCCAGATTACATTGAGTTCATGTTTTTGCATCCACACATGGTATTATTTTCAATCAAGCTCCATTGGATGCAAATTTCCCTGTTTTTCTTGCCTAATTCCAGGAGTTGAGGTGCATGATCCCAACAATATGGCAAGATCCACTTTGGTCCCTATAACTCTTTTTTGCCTTTTGAATTAGAAAGGTCATGCTTTAGTTAAGAGGCTTTGCAAGTGTGGATGTTCTAGTTCTGGGCATATATGGATTCTTTTTCTTCTCTTGCTAAATTTGTTCATGTGACCTAGTTTTTTTTTATCTAATATCATTTACAATCTAGATCAGTAGGTGTGTATCGTTTACAAAATTAAAGGTATTGATTTACTGCAGTTCAACCTGTAATGATCGTTCTTTCTTTTTTGAATATGTACTCATCATCTTTAGTTTACTGTTTGCTATTAGTGATATTTGTTACAATGCACAAGCATATATAGTCCAGTTGCAAAAAAAACATATATTTTATATAGCATAGGTGCAGTTTTTAGTCCAAATGAGTCATTTGCTTCTCACTTGTCTAAACTGAGCCTTAAGCTATCCAAGATGGCACAATAGGGCATAGCAGATCATGTGTCTTTGTTTCTCTGGTACCTAGGTCGACGTGAGTATTAGAGAGCATAGATGCATTCCATTAGTAAATTTTATCAGTCGGCAAGCTGCAGTTCCATCTTTTGCTCCTTGTATGCATGTTGGTGCGTCACATGAATAAATAGGTTAATTCAGATTTGCCCATCACTAGTACCTGGGCAGTGCGCTTGTAGTAGTAGCTGATCTGAGGCAAGTATGGCAGGAAAACAGAGCTTGGAGGATGAGTAACATTAAATAGATTTAGTTTGGCCATATAACTTGAATAATAACTCTTGTTCAGTGAGTTACCATTACCACTTACCACATGCCTAATTTACTTAAATGTATAAGCAACCATGGCATGGTATGTAGTGCATGTTGGTCACATGCCTGGGATTTATCGAACTTGGGAAGATTGCTATGCTCAATTCAATCGCTACCCTGGTAATTTGCACAAAAAGTACAACACAAAAGCTGAAGCTTTGAGGGCCTACTATAGTCATCCGGCCTACCTTGCAAACCATGGCCATCCGCTGGCACTGGAGATTGAAGAGAATCCACCCGCCGGAGATGTGAAGATTAGGAGAATTGCTCCTTGGTCTTAGAAAGATGTCATGCTTTTATTTATGGCTATGGTCATTGCTTTTCTTATTTGAAAGTTGATGTAGGCTTAGTTTCGTAGAACAGTAGGTGGACTTTGTTGTATGTGGACTTATTATTAGACTTTGCATTAAACATATTATATATATATATATGAACATATGCAATTAGTAGTTGTCCGCAGCCAAAACTAACCATGATCGTGTCACAGCCATGACTCATCATCGCCTGTTACCCCATCGCCGAAGAACAGATTGGCAACAAGAAGCGGTTGATATCACTAGGATGGGAGAGCCACATGATCCGACAAACGGTGATGATGTCAATCCGAACAGTGAGAACGAGCAGCCATGGACCCCGTTCGGCCTGCTCGATCTGGGTCAAAATGACCAAGATGGCCAGGTAACTTTGGTATCATGTGACTATGTAGCCACACACGCTAATCAATTGAGAGGGTCATAGCTTACTTGGTGTCTCTAGCAGGAGCCTCTGCCGGTCGAGGAGCCATAGGGTTCGGGTAGCAGGAAGGCCAGATCCAAGCGAGGCGTGTCAAAGATTCCTGTTGGTCAGAATGCACACTGGCACATTACTGAGTTCGATGAATTCGGGGATCCACTCTCACCGCCTATAGCTTTGACCAAATACAAGACTATCCTCGGGTTACTTGTTAGGAACTTCATCCGGATTAGGTACAGGAAGTGGATTGGGAAAGATGATAACCAGTGGAGGGTTCCCGAAAGTGAGAAGGATTACATATGGGATGTCAAGATCCCAGAGTATTTCACTTTTCCAACCGAGTATGACAGGGATTTAGTCAAGAAAAAAGCAAAAGAAATCATGGGGACATGCTTCAAGAATTTCAAGGGGACATTGTACAAGAATTTTGTCCTCCAAAATAAAGAGCCAGATTTTGATGGTGGACAGTTTAGCAAGCAGAAGGACTTCTGCAAGGATTTCAAGGAATACAGGTTATCCGAGGAGTACTTAGAACTGAGCAGGAAGAATAAGGAGAATTCATAGAAAGCGACGAATCCTCATCATCTCGGCTCTCGTGGCTATGCCAAAAAGATGCCAGAATTTGAAGCAGAACTTCAAAAGATGGATCACCTTGCTGAGGAAGGTGTTCAGGTTGAGACCGCCGATTGGGAGCCTAGATCGGTATTATACTGTATGGGGAGGAATGTACGGCACGCCGAGGATGAGAGCTTTAGCTCCTCAAATCAACCCATGAGCGAACTCATCCAGATGATCTCCCAGGTAACTGAGGAGGTGAGGCAAGGGACTCGCACTTCTAATTGGGAGAAAGACGTGCTCACCCAAGCACTCAGAACCAAGGAGCACCCTGGTCGCACTAGAGAAACCGGTGTTGTTCCTTGGAAACTAGCATTACCCCAAGAATCTAACACTTACCAGAGCCGCTCGAGGGGTAGAGCAGAACAGGAGGCAGAGTATTTGAGGAGACTAAAAGAGATGGAAGACAGAATGGAAGCACAGATTGAGGCGACTGTTGAAGCGCGAGTCGAGCAAATTTTGTTGTCCAAGGGGTCAGGAGTACCACAAAACCCTACTCCTACTGCATTTAACCCATAGTTTAGGGGTCACAGCAGCTGTGGATCGACCCCACTCGACGAAGAAGAGGCGAATGTGCCTCTTCCGGTGGACGACATCACTCAACCCGTCAATGTCAAGTTGTACATCCGTCAGGAATGGACAAAGGACAAGGTGGCGCTCGGCCCGGCCTGGCCTACGGGAGACAGGACAATTAATGGCCGCCCAATTCCATAGGAGAACGCTCGTGTCACCATTGACAGAATACTTGATAGGAAGTATAACAAGATACCCATTGAGTACCCCGTAGCGGAAGACAGGCCGAAACTTGGTCAAAACAAGGGCTCTCAAGTGGCCTGGCGTAAGCGCTTCATTAAGCTTGACCACCAATTGTCCTCTGATGATGACGACGACTGCAAGTCTTCGCCCACCCATGATGATCACTCACCATCTCCCAACATTGCTCACTCCCCTCCTCATTCGGAGCCATCACCCCCGAGAAGACAGAGGTCTCCTTCTATTCCTCCTTGTCTGACTCCATCTTCATTAGCCTCGAGAAAAGAGACTACTCCTCCTCCTCCTCCTCTATCTTCATCAGCGCCGGGAAAACAAAATTCTCGTCGACATTCTCCTCCTCCTCCTCCACCTTAGCCCAAAACAAGATCAAGGACATCCTCGCAGTCGTAGAAAAGGTCCTTGGATTCGGTCGCTAATGCTCCCAAAGTGGACCAACAAAAAACAAAAAAGGTCGTTCAGTGGCAGTGTTACCACCTTGATAAAAGAAAAATTTACAGCACACGTCTCGAAGGAAGATTGTGTTAGTTTCTTTAATCTCTGTGCCTCACTGCCTTCATTTTTGTTGAAGTCCGAATTCAAAAGACAAACATAGAATAAATACGCTACAACAAGAGACAAAGAAATACTCAATAAAGATTTAAGGAACATACAGAAGTACGTCGAAGACAACCCAGGATTAACCATGGAAGAGGCCGCGAACATCTATTATGATGTACAAGGGACGGGAACACCGGCAATGAAGTATGAAAGGGGCAATCTTTTGGTTCCCGATCATGAGTATAAAAATCTAACAACATATATGCGTCAGTTATATGAATATTACATGGCTCAAGCAACAGAGACGGACGACTTTGGTTTTGAAGTTATTATCCGTTCGCCACATGTTTTCCATTATCCTGAAGAAGAGAAGTTCGATGTCAAGTGGGAGTGCTTGTTCCAGCTATACCAGAAATGCTCTCTCGATGTTCAAATGTTGACGCTGTGGACGATGTAAGTACCCTAGAACAACGATATTACAATTAACTACTCTCTCGAGACACAAATTGTTAACTTTTGAGCACTTTCCATGATTTTATGTAGGTGTATAGCAAAATTTAGCATTGTAAAAAGCAAATGGGATAACATAGGCTTGTTGGACCCCTTGCGAGTCAATGAGAGGACATGTCTAGGCCTCTATGGATGTGATGTGGAAAACCTGAAATAGAGTTTGATTGCTGTTTTTGATGAATTCACGATGAAGAACAAAACCCACATACTTCTAGCCTACAACTGCGAGTATGTGTTCTCGGCTTTTAATTTTATGCTTCTTTTTTGTTAAGATTATTCGATAATTAGGATTCTGTGATTGTAGCAACCATTCCATCTTCATTTGTGTTAATCTTGCCAAAAATCTGATCAAGGTGTGGGACTCGAAGAAAAAACCATTTCATCATCTAGATGCACTGGTGGCAGTGCTGAATTAGTAAGCGATCCTAATAACATATTATTTTCTAATCACACATACCGCTTTCTAATGTTTCTCCTTTTAATGTTGTTCAGTGTCCGAAGAAGACATATTGGTGGGTCGCCGATACCATTCAAGGTTGTCAAAATGGAGGGGAAGTATCTAAAACAGCCGGCAGGAAACAATGAATGCAGGTTTGATGTAATATGGGCAATGCTTCGCTACATCGGTGGGAAATCGGAAGAAGCCGATAAGTTGGTGTGTATAATCCCCATTTCATTTATGTCTGTTAATAATTCAACAAAATGATTTACTGATTCCTCTTTGGATATCATCTTTTTTGAACGACAGCGCAAGAAATATAACCATGAAAGGCTGTTAGACATGGAGATCGTCGCACTGCAATCGGAGCTAGCAAAATTCATCTTAGCCGAGGTATTGGAACAAGATGGAGTATTTTCCATTGCACAATCCGTGAAGTTCAAGGACCAGTATGGCCTAGAGTGGCTCGATAGATTATTGTAAGAAGTCCGAGAAGCATGCTTATCGAATAATTTATTTTTTATTTTGAGGGATCGAGATCTTGATAAGAACATTTGAACTGTAATCGTAACATTTGTAATGTTTAATATTGATGGACCTATCGTCTACGTAGCGTATATAAAGCGAAACCCGATTCCACGAAAAAATATAAATTAAAATAAATTATAAAATAATAAAATGCGAACGGGCCATCACTGTCGGTTAGCAACAAACCGGCAGTATTGTCGTGACCATCACTGCCGGTTAGCAAAAAAATCAGCAGTGATGGTAAAGAGGGCACTGTCGGTTCATGGCACGAGCCGGCAGTGTTAGTTGAGCTATCACTGTCGGCTTGAAATGCAAACCGGTAGTGTTGCTGAAGACCACACTGTCGGTTTGAGCTAACAACCGACAGTGATGGCTCGACCAACACAGCCGGCTTGAGCCATGAACTGACAGTGATGGCTTGCTCAGCACTGCCGGCTTGAGACACAAGCCGGCAGTGTAGGCTTGCTCAACACTGCCGGCTTGAGCCAAGAATCGACACTCTTGAAGCAAACGTCACTATTAGTTTGGTCTACAAACCGGCAGTGTTGTTCAACTGGACACTGCTGAGTGGACCCAGGAACCGACACTATTGCCTATAGATCAGTGTCGGTTTTTAGGAACCGGCAGTGATGTCAACCCCCCGTCACTGCCGGTATGCCACTGTCGGTTCAAAATCCGGCAGTGAAGAGGGTTTTTGAATGGACAGTGATATGAAGATCTGGGGTAGTGTTTGACTTGTTGAAATGAGATGAATTTATTCTGGGCAAAGGAGTACAGCTCAGGGAAAGCATTCAAATGTATCTGCCCATTCTATATGTCCTGCCAAAAGAGAGTGGAAGCCCCATTGTTTAAACTGACATTTAAATTGACAGTTGACAATCCCTTGAACGTGTATAAGAGTTTATTAAGTGCATCTCTCCAGCAGATGGATCCCTACTTGGCTACTTCACGTGAGTACGCAGCTTGCCATTTCTGTAGTGCTTCTCCCAAATCAAGTGAATCCATGGAATATCTAGCTGACTGAAAAACTTATGAAGATGCATCAAAAGAAGTGCCTCATTTTGTGTTTTTAGGTTTATGACCCCCAAACCACCTTTAGATTTACGAGAGAGGGAGGCCAAGGTAGGTAAATGGCATAGAACCTTCTTGAGAAGCCAAAGTTGAATTTAGTTTGGAAGCACTACCAATAGACTACAGCACGGCTCCAAATATAGTTTTGACAGCTATATTACATTATAAGTGAGCATCTAAAAAATTAAATACACTTTTTATGAAAGTACTTTTTAAGAAAAATGTATGCATAACTAAATACTTTTAAAGTTATATATAATCAAAGTTTTTAAAATATCTGACTTAAATATTTCATAAAAAAAGGTCAAGACTTTGGAAATGGGAGGAAGCATGTATGTATTTCTTCTAATATTAAAGAAAGAACGTTTTCCTGGTTTGGTTCGTCCTTTGCTTTTAGAACCTTTTTTTGTGTCTCTCTCGTTTGATCTAACCTGAATCTGAATACTAATGCTAATCCTAATCCTAATAAAAAACCCTAGAATAGAAATTTGGATTCGTCTCATTCGTCTGATCTAACCTAAATACGAATCCTAATCCAAATAAAAAACATAGGAATAGAAATTTGGCTTTGTCTCTCTGGTTTGATCTAACCTGAATATGAATCCTAATTCAAATCCAAATCAAAACATAGGAATAGAATTTTGGCAACTATAAATTAGACCAAGCCAAATCAAAAGGGGTTGGGAATTTAAATCAAAAGAATCTTACTATTTCTATTTAGAGGCCCAAACATAGCCACCACGTTAATTCTCACCAGACGTGCTAGAAAAAAAATATAAACCTAAAAATTCTTACAATAATAAAAAAATAGCTAGCCTTTAATTTGATAGACTCGAATCATCATCGCCAATAATAGTCATTCGATCTATTGTAATTTAAAATAAAAATTACACAATCTGTCATTATAAAAAATACATAAAGTAACCCCCTAATTTTGCATCTAAATTACCCGCCTCTATCATTACACAAGATAATTTAGAATAACCCCCTAAATTTATATGTTAATAACCCACATATGCCATTATGAAAGATAATTCAAAATCACCCCCTAAATTTACATCTAAAGTGCACACCTTTGTCATTATGAAACATAATTCAAAATAACCCCATAACATTGTATCTAAATTATCCATCTTTGCCGTTATGAAAGATAATTTAAAATAACCCTCTAACTTTGTATCTAAATTACACACATCTACCAAATTTAAAATAACCCTCTAACTTTGTATATAAATTACACACATCTACCATTATGAGAAGATAATTTAAAATACCCCCTAATGGTTTTATAAATTACTCATCTTTGTCATTATAAAAATGCAAAGTAACCTTCTAAATTTGCATTTAGCCTACCCATATATGTCATTATAAAAGATAATAAAAAGTATTACCACAATATTTGTATCTACCTCAGACGTTATAAAAAAATATCTCTCAAATCTACATGTAAATACTAATAAGAAAATAAATTAGTACTCATAAAGTATGGTACATATATATACATATGTATATATATATATATTTCTAAGTTACAGACTTCTACAACAGTGAAATTAAATAACCTTAATGTTATGTTTCACCATGTATATATATACCAAGTAAATAGTTATTTTAATAGCTTATGAAGCATGGAAAAATGTTCATTTAACAAACCACGTAATAATAACACTAACAATTCACTTTAATTTATATTAATACTCCATGACAATAAATTTCATAAGTTGTTATTTTAAATAAATTTATATGTTTTGAATGAAACATTATATCATATTGATATTGGTAATTTAATTTTAAGCACTCTATGATATATAAAACAATAATACACACATATAATCATGTGATATAAAAAAATCAATATGTCCAGTGCTTGGGTGCAAGCTAAGTTTCATCTTAACATGTGGAAATTAAAGAAACACTACTAGGACCTAAACTCTTTTTAATAATAAAACAAAATTTGATAAAAGATAAAAAATCACTAGAGTTTTTACTTAACAAGTGAAAAATTTGCAACAACTCCAATGAAAGTTGAAAGCCAAACTATAAATTCATGAAGTCACAGAAAAGAATGCAACAAGAGTCTAGTACCGGTACCCAACTATCAAAACTGTCTAGGACTAAGTTCACTTTTGGTCCCTCAACTATTGTGTCGGTCTAATTGTAACCCACATGTCACTGAGATGGAGAGGAAGGGATTGAGTCGATGACGCGTGGGCCCCACATGTCACTGAGATGGAGGTTGCGTGTCAAAACCGCTCAACGTCGGTCAAAACAGCCTTGCCCCCGCCCAGGTGCTAAAAGTGAACGGTTTTGACAGTTGGGGTATCGGTACTAGATGGTTTTGTAGTTGAGGGTTAAAATTAGACCGACACAATAGTTGAGGGACCAAAAGTGGACTTAATCCTAAATTGTAACTAGAGGTCCCTGATGGAGCCTCCACGTTAATGCTCGTAACACTCGATAGGAAAATAGTATGTAGATCCTAGAAAATCTCACAAAAATTGAAAACATCTGGCCATCAATTCGATATAACTTAATCACCATTCATAATAATATAATAGCTCTTGGAACTATTTCATTTTCTAAATAATTACCCACCTTTTTTATTGCGTAGAACAATATGAAGTAACCAATGACTCTATGTTTCAACTACCCTCTTATACCATTACGAAATATGATCTAAAGTAGACCTAAATTCGCATCTAATTACCCATGTCCTCCTATTACAATATATAGTTTACTTAACCCAATTGTCATCTCATTATTACAAAAAAAAAATAATCCCTCGAATCTACATCTAAATTATCAATATCTTCTATTAAAAAATTATTTAAATAATCATAAAGCGTATATATGTTTCTACATTACCCATGTCTATCAATATGAGTATATTAAGATTTGATTCAAGTAAGCATACGTGTCATGCCAGCATACATGAACGATAAGTATATATGTTATGTTTCACCACATAAAAAATATTTTCTTAACAACTCATATACTAGTGTTTCATCACATAAAGAATATTTTCTTACCAACTCATATACTAATAATACTAACAAACTGTTTAAAACCATATTAGTGACTATAACATATAATTCATATAAGTTGTTACTTTAGATATATTTATATATTTGAACTAAAATGTTTGACAAGTCTATACTGATACTATAACTATAACTGCATATACGATTTCTTGTTAGGAAAATTCAATTATCTTGAAAAGTGTGGTAGACCACTGGTGACTATATTTTTTGGCCCTTTAAGATTACTTTAGAGTAAAAAGTTGATCATTATAAGGCTTAAGTATTAAAATTCTATTGAGGTTAGAACTAGTACCCCTATCCGAGATCTCATTTCAAGCTCTATCTCTTATGTTAAGAACCATGATGCTGGTTTCAAATGATTGCTTATGGTATTATATGATTTAAGAACGTATTCTATGACCTAAAATCCTTATTCTAAAACGTGCAAAAAAGAGAGTTAACAAAAGATACAATATGCACAAGAGTTTTAACTTAAGGATAAAAAGAATTTTTAACAGTCAATAAGGATAAATTTTGAATTAAAATTGAGATTCATGATTTCGTAAGATATATGATGTAACAAGAGCCACCATAGTTAATGATAAAGTTTCAAACTAATATGAATGCAAAAATGTATAGATCAGCTCCTTGCAAAAAAAAGGAATATTAATGCTGTCAACGCTGTGTGCTCCACCTCCACATCCCACTTCAAAGGCCTACTTTCTTCCCACTCCTCTCGCGTTTTATGCTGTCAACGCTGTGTGCTCCACCTCCACATCCCACTTCGATGAATCATTCCCTTGCACCGTGAGGTATGTCCACATGTTTTTTGCCCTCACCCCTGATGAATTTTTCAGCCACAGCCAAATCGTGTTTCAGCAACATGAGAGCCTATTCTCTCCACGATTGTCCTGTTCGTGGTCTACCTTGCTTGCGTGGAATGGGAGTGGTGGACTGAGATTTGGAGCGCGAACCGAGACCTAGTGGCGCTACTTTTGGATATGAGTCCACATTTTTGAAGGCGGCAGCGGCGGCGATGGTGATGCTAATAACAGCCTGCAGCTGGATTGCTGCAGATATCCTTTTACGCGGCGGAGGAATGATGGGCGATGGATCAGTATTAAAGATTTGTCGCAGCAGGCTGACCTATTTAAAGAGGACCAGGACATTTGGCTATCGTATAGCTTGTGCCGGCTTTTGGCAAGGCGCTACTATGGGTTTCATTGTGCAGAAGAAGGGGATGCCAAGGTGCGCCGTTTTGTGCTGGCCCGGTTGGGAGCAGATGGCTACATGGGGGCATTCACCAATGTTGAGGTGCAGTTGGCTTTCCTTCACGGTTACTTCTTCACCACCTCTCCCACACTAGTAGAGAATAGACCTTTCATCCGAGGTCAAAATGGACTCTAGTCCCGGCATTTTTTGCGCCCGGGACTAGAGAGACCTTTAGTCCCGGTTGGTGTCTCCAACCGGAACTAAAGGTCTCTGCCCAACGGCTACTGCGCTCGGCACAGTGGCAGGGGACCTTTAGTCCCGGTTGGAGACACCAACCGGGACTAAAGGTGGACCTTTACTCCCGGTTGGAGCCACCAACCGGGACTAAAAGTCCCTAACCTTTAGTCCCGGTTGGTAACATCAACCCGGACTAAAGGACCATTTAGTCCCGGTTGGTTATACCAACCGGGACTAAAGGTCCCCCGATGGGTTAGTTCAAAAGGGAAGCATCCCATTGTTTGTCAGATGTGTTGTGTAGGTGGGGTGGTAAGCTACGCGCGAGGCAATGCATGAGGTCTTGGGTTCGAATCTCACGGGACGCAGTGGTGGGAGGGATTATTTTTTTAAAGCTGGGAGGACCTTTATTCCCGGTTGATGTTATCCACCGGGACTAAAAGTCCCCCTTTAATCCCGGTTCCTGACCCGGGACTAAAGCAGGGTCCTTTAGTCCCGGATACTTGCTCCCGGGTGGGGAACCGGGACTAGAGGGGGTTCCCCACCGGGAGTAAAGCTTTGTTCTGTACCAGTGCCAGTATCGTGGAATCTAGCTTTTACATGTTGTCACATAAAATGCAAACGCCGGCAGAATGGCCATCAGTGACATGCATAATGAACACTTTAAGGTTGGGATATTTTACTTATTGCCATTCGTAAATTAACTTATTGCCATCCTTACGGATGGCACCTCTCCGTTTGCCAGTTTTAGAATGGCATCTACACAATTGCCATCCGAAGCAGTAATCCTCCTACATATTTGCCATTTTTGCTGATGTCGCACGCCACGTCGACACGCCAGCGCAACAGCGTCCCTAGGAACCTCTACAGGGCACACGAAATTACCTGTTTACCCAAGTTGCTTCTCTCCCACTCCATTTGCCTACGTGTGGGCCCTCTCCCTCCCCCTCATTAACGCGTGGGCCCCACACATCAGCTTCTCCTTCAACCTCTAGCCATCACCACGTAGCCAGAGGAAGGGGAGGAGCTCGTGCAGTCCCGGCCGGCGTTTTTCTCCATCCTCGGTCACCTTCTCCAGTGAGCCGGCTACGCCGCGAGCAAGTTGTGCCGTGGGCGAGCTCCGCCGCGTGTGTGGTAGAACCGTCGGAAATAACCCACCTTCAGAGGCGCTCGTCTTCCACTAGACACTAAGCACCCCGAGAGCGAGATACTTCGAGCGGATTCCATCGAGCACACCCCAAGGGAGAACTCGAATAATCCACATTTTTCCTCTAGGATCCAATAATGAGAACGAGTTTACAATACTTAGTCCATTTCATACAACCAGAGTTCTTAGAAATGCATTATTACAGTACCAAGTTCAGAGTGCGGAAATTAAATAGCGGAATTAAAATAAACATTTATTGATAATATACAAGGATCCGTCTGTGCCCACCAGAAGAATCCTTCACGCAACAGCTACTCCTCAAGCTGCACTTGCAACAGGGGTAAATAAACCCTGAGGACACAATGTACTCGCAAGACTTATCCGACTACTAGGAATAATTTCTCGACTCCAAGAAATATGATAAGCTTTATGGTTTACTAGGTTTCCTTTTTGTGGAAAGCAATACTAATAGTGAATCCTTATGCATGTTTATCATTAGCAGTCATGATTAATTCATTATCTAACTATTCTATGTAAGCACCTGTTCTACTTTCAAGCAAGAGTTGAGCAAACAGTTTCATTTCACCACCTTTCATCTTTCAGCTCTTACTATGGTGCTAGATTGTAGACAAGCCATACAGGATTGCCCAGCGATTCATGAATCAATGTGCCCAGCTAGGTACCCCGAAAAACACACGCCCCGCTTGTACCCTAGCCACAAGCAGGACCAACCCACCACTCTCCTATTAAGGGGTCCAGGTCCCCATCCAAACTTGGACTCCAAGCCCCCACACATGAGTCCCGGACTCAGTGTGGTGCTTAGACCTCCACCATCCCCGCCTCCAATCAGTCGGTCCAGAAAGAGCCAAAACCCACGATAAGAGAGCGACAAGCCTTCTCTACTCCCATAAACAAGTATGCGCTCAGGATAATAAGTCTATGACTTGCCTAGAACCCAATGCAACGGCCGGTCCTTAGCCGACACGGACAGGGAAAACAGTGTAACCAAGCTTTGCTCCATTGGCCGCAGGACACAACCTCTTACACCCACCAATACCTATACCATATCCCTGCCCGGTCTTCATTTTTCTTTCACCATTTAATCATAAGAGTGATAATAATAATCACCTATTGTGAGTAACGATAGGTTACTCATGCTACTAAAAATCCTAAGCATAGCAGGTACTCGACCTATGCTAGTAGGACTCATAGGTAGATATATCTATGCTTGTGGTTTTCATAAAATTCCTATAACATAAATGCACATCACACACACACATATATATATATATGTCCGGTGATCATTCAAAATAAGGGTTATGCACCGAGGCTTGCCTTGGGCAGGCGTGGTGTTAGCAAAGTCAGTAGCTGGTGGCTCCAGGGATCCCTCCAAGATGAGGATCTCCTCCTCATACTCTTCAATTACATCCTCGTACTCCTGCTCGCCCGCGGTCATGAACTCTACCAACTCGTTATCTACATGCATGAAATGATGATGCAACACTTAGTTATACGGCAACAACAACTCGTAAAATAAGAATACATCTACCAAGCTACTAGGCTAACTCTAATGATTAAGATGCTAACCTACCTATTATTCCCACTCAACAGGTATGAAACATTTCACGTATTATCTTAGCAACTAAAGGCATCCTTATTCTTATTACAGATTTAATATATATACTACAACAAGGAGTACTTAGCTGCCATATTTCTCAACCTATTCTAAGGCTACAAAAATTATAGTGAGCACATAATTATCTAATGAACCTACTATAAAAAATTTAGAGTCAAAGTTATTACCAATTTTCCACAAAAATTCCTACAAATATTAAACTAAATAATGCTAAGCTTTCCTAAATGAATTAATGAACCTAACATCCTCATAGATAACTGTAAGCTAACTACACCAACAAATAGACCGCATTTTTATGAACCTAACAAATTTTGTTTCACTATTTTTGGACACCTACAGAATTTACTATAATTTTCAAAAGATCAGCTCAAAACTAATTTGGAAAAGCATTTACTAATTCCTTGGAAAAAGGAAAACCCATTCCTCCACGTGGCCCACAACGCGCGGCCCACGCGGCACAGCACACGCGCACGCATGACCCGCCGACGTGGCCCACGTGCGCAAACGGCCCGCGACGGGGAAGCCTGCGCGAGCGTCGACCATCGTGCAAAAACACCGCTAAACTCTAGAGAAACTAACCCGCAGTCCATGTCACTATTTGTAGAGAGATCAACTATGTAATAAATCCCTCAGAAACACCCTCCTTTACAATAGCATGGTCTTCGGTCACCCACGCACACTGCCAACTTTGCAAAAATGCCCCCGCGCTAAGTCCGAATCAACCCATAGTCCATAGCACTATTTCCCGAGAGGGAGATTATGCAGATAGGACCCTGCAATCTATAGCCTTTACCTTAGCCATGTCCCTGGCCACCCCTGCGCACGCTGGCGTGATGGACGCGGCACTAGACGTCCACGCCGGCCAACCAAGACCGGCCCCGGCCCAAATAGCGGGCCGATCTGCACCTACAACCCTAGCGCCTACACTAGCTAAGGTTACAGGAGCGGCGAAGCTCACGGAAGTGGTGACCACGGCATGCGGCCATGCGCAATAGCGGCGTGACCATGCCAGCCACCCTAAGCCACCACGGGGCGAACTA
Source organism: Miscanthus lutarioriparius (assembly GCA_904845875.1). Classification (NCBI taxonomy): domain Eukaryota; kingdom Viridiplantae; phylum Streptophyta; class Magnoliopsida; order Poales; family Poaceae; genus Miscanthus; species Miscanthus lutarioriparius. The sequence goes on along the minus strand of CAJGYO010000009.1, from coordinate 105,988,268 downwards.
GCTAGCATATAGCATCACTATCATACCCTAGTTGCGGCCATGGTGTTGGTTTGGCTGGGATTCCCCGAACCGGGCTGGCCACGTGTGGGTGGTGCAATGCGGTGGCACACTGTGGTGGCACGGTCGCGTCAGCGAAGAAGGCGAGCCGGTAGCGACTGGGCTGAGGTGTGTGGGGCGAAGGAAAGATCAAGGCAAAGGTAGTGGTACAGCGAATTGGATAGTGGACAAAGGGCGAGCGAGCTGTCCGCGCCCATGGCCAAGTGCGGCCTTAACGGCTCGCCGGGTGGAAATGCCAAATTGGCGCCCGGCCGGCCATCATCAAGGTTGCGGGAGGCATAGGTGGTGAGAGGACAAGAGAGTGCAGGTGTGCACGTGTGGAATTAATGAAAGGCACCTCATGCATCCAGGTATGGTCGCAGCACAGCGGCAGTGGCAGGGGAAACACAGGCGGACTGGAGTGGCGTGACTGTGCACCCAGACATGACGCGAGTGGCAGGACCGGAGTCCCATGCGCCGACTCAAGACGACAGGCGTGCGTGCCCGACCGGCGTGGCCCGTGCGGCCGTAGTGCCTTAAATGGCAAAACGATGGCGGTGTGCACGGCCAAGTGTCGATGGCACCCCACCGGGCCAGGGGAAGGCAACGCAATGCAGCATGCATACATGAGCGACATGACGGTAGCAGCAGCGTCGTGATGTGATGCAGCAAAGGCGGACGCGACGGTAGAAGTAGCAGCCACGCTACGACACGAGACAGCGGGATGGGACAGGCGCGTGTCAGGGCGGCCAGGGCACCGGCCCACGTGGCAGCAGCAGAGCAGTAGCGCGACGGTGGAATGGCACGCTAGCGCACCAGGGTGGCACGGCGGCCAGGCCAACCCTCCCACGGTGGCCGATCGAGCGTGGCATAGCGCACGCACGGGATGCCTGAGGCGATGATGTTGCGTCCCAGAGATGCGGTGACCGCGCCCATGCGAGGAAATAGGCCGACAACATTTTTGTGCATGATTTTTAAAGCATTCAAAAAATCTAAAACGTTGATCCAATCGTCAAACCACCTTTGCTATACTTAAGAGGGTATATTAGGCTACTAAAACAAGCCATAATACAACACCACTCCATAACCCAATTTCTCAGCAAAAATTACTAAACATAGCTTTGTCGATCTAGTTTTCAGACTTAAGAAATTGAGTAAGGCTTGGGTTGGATTTGCTTCAAATTCAATTTCCAAGCTATTAGAAATGTTAGCTAGTGATATCATTTTTCGAGCGCAGGGTATTTCATCGTCATCTACAATGTTTGTACTTCAAACTTTATTCAAGTATCACATACATGTTCTATAGCAGTTTTGCTCAATAAAAATTAGTTTTAAACCCTAAGTGATATAACATGACTTTGGAATTAACTTACGTTATGCATTGTCGTTGATCGTTTTGAGTCATGGAACTCGATCTACACTCTATATTACATGCATTAACACATAAACATGATGCTCACGACAAGTTTTAGCAAATGATTTATAGTGTAACACTGAGGGTGTTACAGCGCGCCAGCTGTGCCATGGGTGAGCTCTGCCATGGGCAAGCTCTGCCGCCAGCAAGCTCCGCCGCACGCTAGCTACGCCGCGAGCGAGCTGCGTCACAGGCGAGCTCCGCCATGCACCAGCTACGTCGTGAGTGAGTTGCGCCATATGCGAGCTCGGCCATGCACCAGCTGCGCCGTGAGCGAGTTGCGCCGTGAGCGAGCTGCGTCGTGGGCAAGCCCCGCCTCACGCGAGCTGGCCTGGGTGAGCTCTATCGCGGGCACGTCTTCTTCCTCCATTCTAGATCTGGCGTCAGGGCTGCGTGGGCGTGTAGCTACTTCCTTAGTTCCGACGGGCACAGCCCTGGTGGTGCGAGCGTAGCCGGCCGGCACTGCACGAGCCCCTCCCCTTCCCCTGGCTGTGTGGTGATGGCAGGAGGTTGAAGGAGAAGCTGACGTGTGGGGCCCACACATCAGCGAGTGGAGGGAGAGGGCCCATGCGTCAGCGAGTGGAGTGAGAGAGAAGCGGCAGGGGTAAATAGGTAATTTCACATGCCCGTTAGATGTTCCCAGGGACGCTGCTGTGCTAGCGTGTTGACGTGGTGTGCCACATCAGCAAAAGTGGCAAATACGTAGGAGGATCACTGTTTTGGATGGCAATTCTGTAGGTGCCATTCTAAAACTGTCAAACGGAGAGGTGCCATCCATAAGGATGGTAATAAGTTAAATATCCCACACTTTAATGTTGGTGGTGGCTGGCCACGATCATTGGATTCCAAAAGTACTCACAATAGGACATGGATCTTATTTGCTTTCTGCAGTGACAATCATGATTTGTTGGGCTTATTTTCTAGATATCATACCGCCTGGACGTCTTTTGGACATCTACTGTCATCCAATACACATTGTTTTTCATAAATTAGATCTTCTCCATGCTCCCACCACAAGGATTACTAGGGTGGGACTCCTCAAACACATCTACCATAGTCCTAATGAACTGGATGTTCACCGCCCCTCCTCTCAAACTCAAACTAGCTAGTACTGTTTACTGGAGTGATAAAATCGGGCAGTACTCAGTTCTCCAAGACTACGACCGTCGACGCTCTCGTAAGAAGGCACTTGTAGCCTGGTTCCAGGGACTTGTGCGACCTCAACCGTGGTATAGGTTCATCAAGCACCTCCCAGTCGAGGAAGAAGATGTCGGGGTGCCTGACAGCGTAAGAAAATTCAAAATTGGTTGCTGATACTCTCCAGGCTATAGATGGCCCGCCAACTGATGGTACCAGGTCTCGGAAGATGAACATGGACAGTCCAATTCATAAGAATATATACATTCCATCATTAAATAGACATAATTCACAAGTCTAATTCATTCCACAAGTCCAAACCGTCCCACAAGGTAAGACCAATGTCAAATTCCATACACATTGTTATCAACGGCCTAGAGCTAGCCTTTCAGTCTTACGAAGGTGTTGGTACTGAGGATTTCTACCTAAGTCAGAATCACGGTCATGGTAGGTGCCTTTGACGTGTACAATTTGGTCCAATATGTAGTTGTAAAGATCATCGACGAGCTCTAAGAGTTAGTGATCCTTGTAAGGGTCTCTTTTCATTTCTCTCTTCTTTCCACTACAAGAGAACAAGTTTTGGTTTAGTATTTCATATCATGTGCGAAGTTTTTATACTATGGGTGAAGATGTTCAAACTTACCCTTAAGAGGTGTCTCCTGTAGGCACCGGTGTTACTCATCATAGAACATACATAGTATCCACAATGTACACTCCTAGGCTTCTGCTTCGGGCACTGTGTGTTTTGCATATGTAAATGTTAAGTAATGCTTTTGACAGCCATGTAATGGAGTACTAAAGTAAGTTACACTTACCGCACATAGTGTTTTTATAGCCAACCTTTCCTTCCTTACTGGATCATGCCTTCCGTGATGTTGATTGACATAGAACCTGAATGCCATGTTCAAATTATTTTAGCAAATGCAACTTGTTAGTATCTAAAAGTGAACGTTACAACTATGTATACAAACATATAAGCTAATAAGGATTGTCGATATGTATACGTCTTGAGAATCTATATAAAGTCTTTGTATGTCACCAGGTCCCTATCTATTGAATCAAAGACCCATGCCATGCTCCTCCCGACATTGACGCCTATACAAATCTAGTGGTTGCTGCATGAATTTAATCATAGAACTAGATAAGCTCTTTTGCATCGAATAAAATATATCGAACAAAGCTTTAAGTACAGAGTTGAACTTACTCAAAGTTGTATGGTAGCCATATAGTAGAGTGTTGTTGGAGATTTTTAAAAGCTAGGGCAATGTATGCCGAAACCTTAAGGGACTCTTGCCTTAGTTTCTTCGCACGGATGTCCTCTTTCTCCTAAAGGGTCTTTCCAGCAGCTAGCTCTTTGGCATCCAGTTTCCACTGTGTAGGGTAATTAAAATTTGTTTGTACTATAGCTTGAGGGTCTATATACCCGGCTTTCACACTTGGCATTTATTTTACAATGTGCACTTGCATTCTATAAATCACGGCGTGGGTTAGTTACAATAAAATTCAAAGATTACATTCATATCATATCAGGAGGGCAAGGACTTACAGGCACCACGTGCGAAATAGATTCATTTCCATTGCTCCGAGGTAAAAGCATATCTACATGTCATCGAAGTTAAAGATAATTTTCCTGGCTGGGCTTCCAAATGTGCCGGCGGGGAAGCATGCTTGTTCGAGGTCTATGCTCGTTAGGAGAACACGCAAGTACCAATCATGGAACCTTCTCATTCCAAGTGGTAGGCGCTGGATGTCCTGGTTTGGTAGGAAGGGCTTGACAAGTCCTTCATCGACACTAGCTTCTTCACATTCGCTGAAAACCCAGTCAGGACTTTGACCCCCCTCAGGAAAGTGCATATATCTCTCTTCTCTTCTGGTGTTAGGTTGAAGCACGTCGTGGGCAGAGTGTATTTTCCATTAGCCTTAGGTACCGGGTGAAGTTGTGGCATCACGTTTAGCTGCACCATGTCTTTCGGTGATTTTAGACCATCCTTTGACTTGCCTGTGTCCATCAAGGTAGCAATGAGACTCTTAAAGACATTCTTCTACACGTGCATAGCATCAATGGCATGGGGGACCTCCAAGTCTGGCCAATAAGGCAGATACTGAAAGAAGATCGATTGTTTCTTGAAAGGTACGCCTTCAATAGGAGGTGTGCTTCTATCTCTATTCGTCCCATCCGGATTCTTCTTTCCATAGACGACGCGTATGTTTTTCACCATTCTGTACACGTGTTCTCCATTATGACGTCTCTCTAGAGGGGGTTCAATCTCTGGGGTGTTGTCATAAAATCTAAAGAATAATTTGCTGTATTACTTGTGACTTGTCTTTAAGAAGCGCTGGTTCCTTAGGTAAACTATCTTCTTGGATGCAACAAGGAACACCTATGTAGTACCATCCAAGCAAACTAAGCATCCTTTCTTCCCTTTGATCTGTCCAGACAAAGCAAACAACGCGGGGTAATCATTGGAAGTAACAAATATTATTGCTCTACATATGAAGTCCTCCTTTTGGAACGCATCGTACATTGGCTCCATAGCCTCTCCATTTCTTGCATCAAAGGCTCGAGGAACACGTCTATATCAATGCCTGGTTGTTTAGGGCCAGAAATAAGAATAGTGAGAAGGTACTTTCTCTTCTAACACAACCACGTTGGGATGTTGTACATGGTCAAGATCATTGGCCAAGTGTTGTGGTCGCTCATCCTCTCATTGAAGGGATTCATTTCATTAGTGCTCAAGCCAAACCGTACATTCCTTGGGTCATCGCTGAATTCTTTGTGCTTCTCATCGATCCTTTGCCACTGACTACAATCAGCCGGGTGTGCAATCTTATCATCATCCACCTTATGCTCATCATCCCACCATGTCATGAGTGCGGCTTCTTTAGGGTTTAGGAAGATACGTCTCAAACGGTCGGTCACTGGCAGGTACCACATTACCAAGGCAGGAATTCTTCTCTGCTTTGCATCATTGCCTAATGGAGTGTCCTCTGGGGGCTGAGATTCTTATACCACCTTTTCCGTACCCTTCTTATTCCTCTTTCTCCCCATGGAGGCTTCGTCCCCACCGTAAAGGTCATTGTTCTTGTACCGGCTGGCCCCACACCGGGGACATTTATCCAATGACTTAAACATTTTGCCATGAAAAAGGATACAGTGGTTGGGGCATTGATGAGGACATGACACCCATGCATATGACCATGTTTGGCGCATGGTATGGAGGGGTAGGAGGCCAGCAAGGGTGTCCAAGTCAAAAAGGAGGTCCGAGGCTAATTCGGTTTGAGTCTCCGAGGTGGAGGCCCAAAGCAACTAAAGTTCGAGCCCGTCTTGGAGTCCAGGAGTAGCACGTACTAAAAATGATGCCCAGGTCGCATATAGTGTCTGTTTTGGGCGTTCTTTATATGGATGGAAAGATAATTTCATGGAGCTTCCAATGGCACCAGTCCCACCTTAAAATTCGATCAGAGTCAATAGGAATCGTAGAAACAAGTGTGCGTCCAGAATCTGTCAGGGTGCTGCTCCACCGTCGGCGACAACTTAATTTAGAGGTGAGCTCGTTCTTAAGTGATCCTTTTCATACTTTTGAGAATAGATTGCTACTTAATGATGTTATATTAATTAGGAACATTGGAGAGTGTCATGAGGGACTTAGAGGAAGAGGTGGAGGCGATGATGACCAGCAAGGACGTCCAACAGAAACCGGAGGCCCGGTCCAACATGATTTCGAGTCTGCCTCGGCCTCCAGGACCAGTCTGCCTTAAACTGGTCACCTAGGACGCATCCGGACTCCGTTTTCGACGATCCACATATGGTTGGAAAGCTAATTTCATAAGGAAGCCAATCCAGGTGGTCTCACATCAAAAGCCCTTCAGAATCAATAGGACTCGTCAAAACAAGTCAGCATCCAGAATCTGCCAGGGTGCTGCGACACCGTCTTTTGGTCCGTTGGACCGTGTATCGTGTTTGGGCCCATTAGGGGGCGCGTCTAGGGTAGGCGACGACCCTAAGACCTTTATAATCATACGCCGTCGCCGTCATTAGGTTTTGGGTTTTACTTAGATTATTCTATCAAGAACAGTTTCACCGTTCTTCGGTTTGTGAGACCCCAACTTCGTGAGATAATCATTCATCTGCAATTTGGTTGTGTTCTTTCTTGTTCTTGCTTGTGTTCTTCGTTGCGCAGGCAGGGATTAGCCTTCTTTGCAAGGTCAACCTGGTCCGTGACTCGGTTGATAACCAGAGGAGCTGTGGTGCTAAGATTGCAGGGTTCGATCTTTCGATCTGAAGCCGGATCGGTGTGTCATTCTCCGCCACAATAATAGTTACCTCCACCTGATGGAAGATCGGGATCTCCGTCTCCATTAGGCATGCATGGATTTTTTTCAACCCCCATTGTCAATGGACTTATGGCCTTCTTCGCTTGGTATGTGTTGGCGGGAATTGAGTTTGGTTGTGGCAGCACCCATGACAGGAGACACAATAGATCATTGAAACTACAGTCTGACCAGCTGTACTTAGCCTTCAGGATGAGTAGCTCAAGCACAAAATATAGCAATTTCCAATGTGTCGAACAGCCCTTTTGTCATTTCCTTTACTTTCAGAACTTACGAGCGAACTATAGATTCACGAGCGTACTAGCTCAATTGGCATTTTACTCGTGCGATGGATATAAATACCCCATCGGCCTTAGGAAAAGGATTCAAGCCTTCACAATGCTTCTTCTATCTTCATTTTCTCGAGTAGCTCTAGCGGTAGTGGATCCTCCATGGATCAACATTCTGCTCATGAAATCCTTCTATTACTAGAAGAACTCTTGTGATTAAGGTGAATGTGTTGTCCATCTCAGTTCCTTATCAGGTAATAGAACCAGCCACCTTAGCTAGAAGAAATCTTGTGACGCCACTTAAGTCTTCTCAACTTCGGCATAAGGCTATTCCAATATCTGTAAGGATTCAAATGTTGTGGACACCTTCCCTTTTTACCTCATCTGAGCCTAGAAACTTGGGTCACCCTGAGGTTTTCCCACACTGTGTTTCGGCACTCCACCTTGGGTTCAGATGATGATGAGCCAGCGTACTCCTTGAGCATGCTGCATATGTCTGCACACTTCTTCTAGAATCTACCTGTGTACTCAGCAACTTCCTCCGAGATCTGCTAGTGTGTTCATCAAGGAGATACCATTTCAGCTCTTTATTGATGTATCCTAGTTTAGCCGATGTAGATTTCTTCATGTAAAAGACCTTGTTGTAATCATTGGATTTGTAATATTGACCTCTCTTTAATCCAACTGTATAAACTTCAATTGGTAGAATCCATGTTCGTTCCAATGATACCATCATAATCTATTTAGTCGATTTGGACTAGCCGATTCAAAAATCACTTTGGATTTAGTAGATCCTATGCAGGTGTTTTTATTGGTGTGGTTCCCTCAGTCTCCGGTGCGACGTTTCACTTTCCCGAGATATTTGCCACCTCTCCATTATTTTGCGATTATAAATCCAGAACTAAACCGAGAGAACAAAATCTGCCTTTGCTGCCGCATACACTTCCTTCTCTACACAGTGTCTTTTGCGCAACTTTTCCTCTTTCTCTCTCTTCTCAGATCTGGCCCCAAGACAAGAGGATGGATGATGGCAAATGCCCTACCAAAGCAACTCCGAAGGAAATCCTACCGAAGCACCAGTGTCTCCGTCGCCAAGGGTAAGAGTGAGTAGGGTACTAGGGTTTCATCATTTTTGGCCAATCGACTAATCCTTTCGGATATATAGAGTCATCTCCCATGCTACTACCCTCCATCTTCCGACGGGAGCTGGTAGATCCTTCGGCATCGCACGCGATGCTTGCTCGGTAGCATTAGCAGGGTCTTCTTCCGACTCTTCTGATTCCTACAACGGAGATGACGGTCGGCGTTTTCTTCCTGAAAGAAATGAGGTTCGCGATCTGTCTTCTGATGCAACCCGTGAGATTAGGCGGCTAGAATTCTGCCTCAATGCCTCCTACACTGCTCTCGCTGCTATGGAGGGAGAAACCAGCGTCGTCCGATCAAGGCTGGCTGAAGCCGATGCTAGGGTGGCAGGCAAAGTCCTCTTCAAGAAAACCCCATTTTGTTGTGATTTTACTCCAACAATTTCTTCTTGATAGTCTTCTATTTTTTATCTGTCAGATCTGGTGGCGCAGTTGGAGGCCCTGTAGTTGGCGACGAATTTAGCTTCTGTAGCAGTCAACACCAGAGGTACCTTGCTTGAAGATCATCTATGAGACATTCCGGCCGGTGCCAGGGAAGTCGCCCTTCATGGCATTCGCCATGGTGCTGCATTTGCCCTGGCTGCAGCCCAAGTCCGCTCCGGGCATGAACTTCATCACCTAGAACCTGGTTTCTCGGCATCCGATGCACTAGAAGACCTCAAAGATTTGGCTAAAGACTTCGAGGAAGCTGCAGAGGCCGTTGCTAATGTAACCCAGGCCGAGGCCATTGTAAACAAAGTGTTCCTTGGCCCTTAGTTTGTATCTTTAGGAAGTTTCAGTGAATGAACTTCATGTTTATATCCACGAACTCCTTTTAGATTGATCCTCTACAAATCAAAGATGTCTTCTGTTTGTTTTTTGCTCTAAAGGCGATGCATATTGCATCGACTTTTGCCACCCCTGGGCTAATTATGTTCTAGAGGTGATATCCTTCGATATCGGCTATTACAGCCGATGAAAAGTAATCAGCTATCAAGCACCAACCCATATGCTCGGATAGTACTTCTTTAGGAATTTACCATTAAGTGCTTTGTCAAACTCTTCTCCTTCTAACGTCTCCAAAATATAAGCATTACTAGGCGCACAACGACTTATCTGATAGGGACCTTCCCAATTAGGTGACCATTTGCCATATTTGCTATCTTTAGTTCCAATCGGCAATTTCACTTTCTAAACCAATTCACCTTCATGAAATTGTTTGGGTTTAACTTTCTTATTGTAATGCCTGGCAACTCTCAATTTATTAGATTCAATATTTTTGAAAGCACGTAGCCGATGACAATTTAGATCTTCTAAATCGTCCATCATGAGATTTTTATAATCATCGGCTATCAAATCATCTTGAAATGCTTCACGCCTTGATCCCGTTTTAATTTCCCAAGGAAGAACAGCTACATGCCCATATATCAACTCATAAGGTGAAGATTTAGTTGATCTATGGCAAGCCATCTTGTATGCCCACAATGCCTCATTGAGAGTTAAGTACCACTTTCTTGGTTGCTCTTCAATCTTTTTCTTCATTAACTTAATCAAAATTTGATTGGACGCTTCTGCATGTCCATTAGCCTGAGCATAATAAGGAGAAGAATTTAGCAGTTTGATTCCCATACTGGTAGCAAAATCCTTGAATTCTTTAGATGTGAACATTGTTCCTTGATCGGTAGTGATGATTTGAGGAATTCCGAAGCAATAGACGATATTTTCCTTAACAAAATCAACCATATTTTTAGACGTTACTGTCTTCAATGGAATTCCTTCAACCCACTTAGTGAAATAGTTAGTTGCTACCAATATGAACTTATGTCCTTTACTTGATGGTAGAAAAATTTGGCCGATCAGATCAATACCCCATCCTGTAAAATGGCCATAGCTTGATAATTGGATTCATAGCCGATGCTAGTGATTTTTTAACATTACCAAATTTCTAACAATCTTGGCATCCTTTGTAATATTCAAAATAATCCTCCAATATTGTTGACCAAAGATATCCATCTCTATGAATAATCCACTTCATCTTATAAGCCAACTGATGGGCTCCACAAACTCCTTCATGGACTTCTCCCATCAGGACCTTTGCTTCCTCTTGATTCAAACATTTAAGCAAAACTCCTTTGACTATTTTATAATATAATTGATCATCAAAACACATGCTTAGTTGATTTGTACTTCAGTTTCCTTGAAGCTTTTTGTGATGGATTTTTTAGGTAATCGGCTATTTCAATCCTCCAGTCATCAGCAATAACCTCATTGTTAAGAATTTCCTGAATTAGTCGATATCTAGAAGCACCCTGCGCTAGACGATTAGCTTCCTAATTTTGAGATCTAGGAATATGTTTAAGAGTAATAAAGGGGGAATTCATCAAGCAAATCCTGGCATTTGTCATAATAACCCTTTAGAACATCATTCTTGCACTCATATAGGCCAATCAATTGATTAATTAACAATTGCGAATCTCCAAATACTTCAATAGCATTGGCCTTTACTTCTTGAAGAAGATGAAGTCCTTTAAGTATGGCTTCATACTCAGCTTGATTATTAGTGGCCATCGACGATAGAAAAACAAATTCAAAACTTGCCCCCGAGGGTGAGATAATACCAATACCAATACCACCTCCTTGTTTGTAGGATGAACCATCGAAGAACAATGTCCATGGTATTGGCTCTAGATAACCGATGCTTGGTTTATGGTGTTGAGTCACAAAATCAGCCATTACTTGTCCCTTGACTACTTTAGCCGACTCGTACCTCAAATCAAATTCTGATAATGCCAGAATCCATTTTCCAATTCTCCCGTTTAATATTGGCATTGACAACATATGCTTGATCACATCGGCTTTAGATACAACTGTGCACTCAGCCGATAACAAATAATGTCGTAGCTTGGTGCACGAAAAATGTAGACATAAGCATAACTTTTCAACAGGAGAATACCTGGTCTCAGGATCCAAAAGCCTTCTGCTTAGATAGAAAATTACTCATTCTTTTCCTTCAAACACTTGCATTAGGGCTGATCTAATCGTATGGTCATCCGGTGTGACACGTTATAACCTAAATGGTTTACCACTGTGTGGAGGAATCAATACAGTGGAGACTTCATATATTTCTTGATCTCCTCAAACGCCTTTTTGTTGCACGTCACCCCATTTGAACTGTTGATCGGCTTTTAACTTTAGCAATGAAGAAAAGGAAGAATCCTTTCGATAGATTAGAAATAAATCTCCTAATAAAATTGATTTTGTAGATCAAGGATTGTAACTCGTGTCTTATCTGTTGGAGGAACCGCTTCATCATAGCCTTCATACTTTTTGACCGACTTCAATTCCTCTCTCATGAATCATGAAACCCAAAAAGCCGACCGGGCGACGACTTGAAGGCACATTTATTTGGATTCATCTTCAAACCATAGTTTCTTGTACATTCTAAGGTCTTCCGCAAATCAGCCAGGTGTTCTTTGTAATCTTTGGATTTCACAACCACATCATCAATATAAATTTCAACAACTCTGCCGATCAACATATGAAAAATGTAATTCATTGCTCGTTGATAAGTTGCACCGGCATTCTTCAAACCAAAAGTCTTTACAACCCACTCATATAAACCGATTGCACCAAGACATCTCGAAAGCGCCTTTGGCTATGTCCTCTGACCATAAAAAGATTTGATTGTATCATACATTGCCATCCATAAAAGCGATAACTTTATGGATCTTTCTGACATCTACCAACATATCTCTCGCAATCGGCATAGGATAACCATCCATTGGTGTAGCTTTATTCAAATCCCTGAAGTCAATGCAAAATCTCAATTTTCCATTTTTCTTCTATATAGGGACTATATTTGAAATCCACTCTGCATATTGGCATGGTCTAATAAATTTGGCTTCAAATAACCTTGTGATTTCTTTCTTAATCTCTTCAAGCATCTCAGGTCTAAATCTTCTTGGCGCTTGCTAGAACGGACGATGTCCAACTTTAATAGGTAGCCGATGTTCAACAATAGATCGGCTTAAACCAAGCATCTCATAATATTCCCAAGCAAAGCAATCTTTATATTCTTTCAATAAATTTGTTAATTCTTGCTTATACTTAGGATCTAACTTAGCACTTACATACGTCGGCTTAGGCTAGTCTCCAGGACCAATATCAACTTCTTCTAAATTATCGACCGATGTGAAGCCTAGTCCTAGTTTTCCTTCTATATCATCGATTGGACTGTCCATTAATACAAACTTTCAGAGCCGATTGCTTGGATCGGCTGTTGTGGCAGAACCTCCTAAATTATTGGGCCCACATGCACCTGTCACTGTCCAACGACCTTTGACATCTATGCATATGTTACCGATAACCTAAGAAGACTGTCGGGTGTCCTCGGGGAACCCCGAATCATCCACGATTTCCGAGCAGGATCACATTACAGAGTCATTGCAGTATTACAACATTTATTCAAATATCTACACCAGAGTAAATCAGCGGAAGTCTTACAATAACTTAGTTTACAAAACATTTATTTCAAACCTTACAAACTAAGTTCGATTATTAATACAAACCAAGGTAGTGGAGTGGCATTATAATATATTACAAAACACACAAATAAAGCTGCCCTGCCCAAGGGCCACACATCTACTTAACGTCATCGCACTGAACAACAGTCATGCAGCACGATCCAAAACAGATCTGCTCATGAGCCTCACCTGCAACAAGGGTCAACGAACCCTGAGTACGAAAGTACTCAACAAGACTTAACCGAAATAAAAACTAAGAAACTCAGGAATGCAGGCTCATGGATTCAAGGTATGGCTTTAGCAATAATCAAAGTTCTTTTGCGTAAAAGCTCTTTTAACAAAATTCTTTATTTCAACATTTAAAACTTCATAAGATCATATACAAAGCTGACACGATCCGTATTGAGATCATGAAACTTCATATCCAACACTTTCTCAAACCATACTCAAGTTCCAGTTATTAATACTACGATGATGAACAGAGAAGTGAGTCTCCATAACCGAGGAGCAACGATGATTCGAACCGATTATAAACCCAGCTGGGGAATTCTAGACCACACGACATATGTAGGTCCCCGACCTACATATACCAACCTACCCTCGGATCCTCTAAACAAGAACGGGTCCGCGCCACCCGAGAATACAGTACTCCACACTCCAGCCCATTGCCACGTGGGTACACGCTATTCCCGCCATCTCTCCACTCCCAGTGCGCGAGTAGCCATTCTCGTAATAGAATAGCCAAGTTAAGGCTTACCGGAGTATGCGGTTAGTACTACAAAGTCTCACCTCGAGCGGTTCAACAACGGTACGGACCTTAATCGACACGGGCGGAAAGAACCCGCTCACAAGACCTCCATGTCTTGTGGCTCACACACACCGAGTCCGCCTGGTCTAGATTTATTACTTCACATGCTCATATTTCATGATAACATAAGTAACCAAAGTTCCATATAAAACTCGCAGGTGACAGGTAATCACCCGACTTTTATTATCTAAGCATGACTAGCCATATACGAATTAAAACGGTTAACAAGGTAGATAAGGAAAACAAGGTTGGTAATGCATCAATTAGGTTTCCACTTGACTTCTAATCACTTAATGCAGTATTGAAAAGCAAAAGCGAAATCAATTTGTAAAACACAAGGTAGGTTTAAATGCATCCGGGGCTTGCCTTCGTTGACGGAAAAGTCCGATTCAGGAGTCGGTCCACAGTTATCCAACCCGACCTCAACCGACGGATTAACCTCCTCAACCGCTTGATTAACTACCACGGGTTCACCTTCGTTCACTACACGTAGTAACAATGCCATGTTTAACATGATGCGGAATACAAAACATGATGCTCGATGATGGATACAAAATTAAATAACTTGAATACAACTTTTCCTTCGCGGTACAGTTACAAGTCAAACTAACTAAACCTATTTCGTAATACATACATCAATTGCCAAAGATCATTATCCACTAATGACCCAAGGACATCACTCAATCAAAAGTTCAATCAAAACCTAAATCATTAAAGGTTACTATTCACTTTTATGAATTAATTATTTAATTAAAAATTATGAAATAAATCAACTTATTCCAATTGAGCTCAAAATTTTTGTAAATGTTCATTACATGATAACTAAGTGACAAAACAATTTTCATAATTTTTTTGATACATAAATAAGCCTAGAAAAATCATGGAAAGTCATTTATTAATTAATTGAGCAATTTTTATCATACCCCAAAAATATTGAAAATCAAGATTTCAAATTTTTGTTATATAATATACATCATAGAGAAGTCACACAAAAATTTTCATAATTTTTGGAGCTCTAAATAAATCTACACAAAAATAACAAAAACAGACACTATTCATTCATTCCAGAAAATAGAAAAATCCATTTGAACGCTGAGTCACTGACAACCCGACCCCACATGTCATCCCTAACCTCCGTCCTTTGACTACGACAATGACGGCGCTGACCGGCGCAAACCCGCCGACGGTGAGATCACAGGAGACAGCAAGGGTACTAACATGATCACTACGTCACAACGTATCGATCTATGGCACTAACGTGACCAATTACGGACCGAACCGAGCACTACACCGACCATGGCGGACGCGGTGGCACGGCAGCGCTACGCCGGCGGCAGGAGCACGGAAGCGATTAAATAAACGGTACAGGAAGCACCAGCAGCTCACCACAAACACGACGGAGCAGAGAGCAAGGCTGGAGAAGCAGCGTAGACGTGGGTCGACGTACACAGCAACGGCGGCGGAGCAAGGATCGTCGGTGATGGTGTGCCGGCGACTGTGGTGATCAAAATGAGCAAGCAACAACGGATTAAGCATCACAGCATCGAGACGAAGCCGGAGCTACGCTAATCAGAAGCAACGGCTCACCGGAGGGCCCTGACCACGGTGAAACGGGATCACCGAAGTTGTTGCCGGCCGCAAAGAAGAAGTACGTTGCGCGGCGTCTCCCGATGAAATCAGACTAAATTGAGGGGATAGCTAGACGCGCAAGGAGTAGGCGGAGCTGGAGCTAGCTTATCAGCGATGGCGGAGCACGACAGCGACGGCACGGGCTCGCCGGAGATGAGCAAGGTGACGGGAAGAAAACAGAGCAACGGAAAATGAAGAACGGCGACGACTCCAGAGCTATAAAGGATGGCCAGGAAACTCAAGGAAGCTGCGCTGTGGCCTTCACCGCGCCAGCGCGACGCCAAAACGGCCACGACCGCGCCTGGAACGCCGAAGAAAGAAACGCCGGCAATGTAGCAAGAGCGGTGAACACTGTTCATCAAAATTACAGAATTGCCATTCTCCAAAATTCACAAATTACTCTCAAAATTTCATAACAACTCAAAAATCTCCAAAAACAAAAGTTGTTCAAAATCAAAAGTTCTACAACTTTGCTTTTGAAACCATATCCAAATTCATTCTACATTTTGAAATTCAAATTTAAATTCAAAAGGGGACACTTTTAAAGAATTATGCCTTTTCAAATTACTTCAAATTTTACTAAACAACTTTGAAAACTCCAAAAACCAACTTTGTACAACTTGACAAGATCTACACTTTTGCTTTTAAGCTCAACCCCAAAATATGCTTAGATTTTTAAATGAGTTTTCAGGGTAGAATTTAAATACTGAAATTAGGGTTTTCGGAATTTCAAATTAATACAGGTATTTCAAACTTGATTCAAACACTACAATTCAACACTTATACATGAATGTAAACTTGTTTTAGTGAATGCATATCAAAGTTTGCAATATGACCAAATGCTTTGCAATGCATATGATGACATGACAGTTTTAGTATTTAAAACACCCGGTGTTACAATCCTTCCCCTAAAAGAAATCTCACTTCTGAGATTCAAAGCCATAGGTTAAGTAATGGAAAAGGAAATGTGTCAACCCAAAAATATCCAAAACTTCTTCATAAAACAACTGAGGTCCCTTTACAATCATGATTCACAATCTCCTAGTAAACTACCATCATACTAAATCGATGCAAGAAACTCGAAACTTTTCTAACAAGTAATCTTGATTCCCATGTAGCTTCTTCTTCTCAATGTTGATTCCATTGTATCTTGTAGAACTTTATTGTTCTCCTTCGAGTAACACGATCTTTCTGCTCCAACACTCTGATAGGATATTCTGAATAGGTTAGATCCGGTTCAAGTTCCACCCCTTCAACTTCAACATTCTGCTCAGGCACTTGGAGACACTTCTTTAATTGAGAAACATGGAATACATCATGCAATCACTGATAGATGTTACGGTAATTTCAAGCGATATGCTACCTTTCCATACCTCTCTAAAATTTGAAATGGTCCAATATATCGAGGTGCCAATTTGCCTTTAACACCAAAAAACGGTTAACTCCCTTCATTGGTGATACTTTTAGATATACAAAATCTCCTTTGTTAAACATCAATGGTCTCGCCGTTTATCTCGCATAACTCTTTTATGCGGACTGAGCTATCTTCAAATTACCTTGTATCTGTCTAACCTTGTCTTACATTTTCTTTTACCGGGTCAACTCCAAAGAATCTTCTTTCTCCGGCTCGAGACCAACTCAACGATGTCCTGCATCTACGACCATATAGTGCTTCAAATGGAGCCATTCTAATGCTTTCTTGATAACTATTATTGTATGAAAACTCAGCCAAAGGCAAACACTCATCCCACTTCTTGGAATAGTTAAAGACACAACACCTTAACATATCTTCAAGTACTTGATTGACTCTTTCATCATCCATCGATCACATGGGTGATAGGGTCATGTACTAAATGAAGCTTGGTTCCCAACGAAGAATGCAATTGTTTCCAAAAGCTAGAGACAAACTGTGTACCCCTATCTGACACTATGGTCTTTGGTACTCCATGTAGGCTCATAATTCTTGCTAAATATATCCCGGCATATTGACATGAGAATATGTATTCGGACCGGACCGGAAGAAAATGTGCTGACTTGGTTAGTCGATCTACAATAACCCATATTGAGTCATATCCCTTTGATGTCTTGGGTAGACCAACAATAAAGTCCATACTTATATCCTCCCACTTCCAAGCTGGAATATGTAATGGTTGTAGTTCTCCAGCAGACCTCAAATGTATAGCTTTTACTTTCTGACAAGTATTACACTTTGCTATATATCTTGCAATTTCTATCTTCATTTTAGTCCACCAAAATCTTTGTTTCAGGTCATGGTACATCTTATTACTCCCCGGATGGATAGATAACCTAGTAGCATGTGCCTCTTCAAGAATTGATTGTCTCAACTCAGAAACTTTTGGTACTACTAGATTTATTCTTGAACCAAAGCACACCTTCATCATCTATCTTTGAAGCATTCCGCTTTTCCATTTCGACTCTATCCTTGATATGGGCTATACCCTTGTTTTCTTTACGAGCAGGCAATAATCGATCACGAATAGTGGCTTCAACAATAATGTTGGTCAAATTGCCTGTTGAATTACATCTACATTCAACTTCTCCATTTCTTGACATAAAGTCAAACCCATTGTTCTTACTGCCAGACAATTGCAATAACTTTTGCGACTTAAAGCATCTGCAACCACATTTGCTTTTCCAGGATGATAATGCACTTCCAAGTCATAATCCTTAATCAGTTCTAACCATCTTCTTTGTCGCATGTTCAATTCTGACTGAGTGAAGATATACTTTAAGCTCTTGTGGTCTGTGTAAATATGACACGTATTACCAAGCAGGTAATGCCGCCAAATCTTCAGAGCATGTACCACAGCTGCTAACTCCAAATCATGAGTCGGATAGTGTTCTTCATGTTGCTTAAGTTGCCTGGACGCATAGGCAATGACTCGGCCTTCTTGCATCAATACACATCCAATACCAACTCCTGAAGCATCACAATAAACATCAAATGGCTTCTCGATATCAGGTTGGGCTAATACTGGTGCAGTGGTCAACAATCTTTTCAAATTCTGGAAAGCCTCTTCACAATCCGATGACCATACAAACTTGACTTGGTTCTTTAACAACTCAGTGATGGACTTTGACACCCTAGAGAAATCTGGGATAAACCGACGGTAATACCCCGCCAATCCCAGAAAACTCCGAACCTCATGAACTGTAGTTGGCGGTTTCCAATCAAGCACATCCTTAACTTTGCTTGGGTCAACTGCAACTCCTTCAGCTGACAAAACATGACCAAGAAACTGTACTTCCTTAAGCCAAAACTCACACTTGCTAAACTTGGCATAAAGCTTATGTTCTCTCAAGCGGTTCAGAACAATTCTGAGATGATCCACATGTTCACTCTTGTTCTTGGAGTATACTAAAATATCATCAATAAATACCACTACAAATTTGTCTAGCTCAGGCATGAATACTGAGTTCATCAGGTACATGAAATGAGCTGGAGCATTTGTCAAACCAAAAGACATTACCAAGTATTCATATAATCCATATCTTGTGGTAAATGCCGTTTTGGGAATATCTTCAGGCTTAATCTTGATTTGGTGATAACCTGACCTCAAATCTATCTTCGAGAAAACTTTGGCTCCGGCCAGTTGATCAAAAAGTAGATCTATCCTAGGTAAGGGATACTTATTCTTGATAGTCACTTCATTCAACGGACGATAGTCAACACATAACCTTAAGGTCTCATCTTTCTTCTTCACAAATATTGCTGGACATCCCCAAGGGGATGAACTAGGTTGGATAAACCCCTTATCAATCAGTTCTTGCAACTGAGTTTTCAACTCGGCCAATTCCTTTGGTGGCATCCTATAAGCTCTCCGAGAAATCGGAGCTGTTCCGGGTTTTAACTCTATGTTAAACTGTACATCTCTATCAGGTGGTAGACCAGGTAAATCTTCAGGAAACACATCTGGAAATTCACATACTACCGGGATATCTCTAATCTCTTTGACCGCAGTTGCACAAATTTTGCCCATTGATCTTCTTAAGGTCGGAAGTTGGATGAGAAGTTGAGAATTACTATCTAGCAAACTCACCCTTATAGTTCTATTCAAAGCATCTATAACAGCCTTATGCTGATGCATCCAATTCATTCCCAAAATTACATCTATATCCTGATCCTTTAGGATAATCATGGTAGTGGGAAAAATATGCCCACCCAGGTTTACGGGTACCTGGTATACCATCTCCTTAGTACACAGACGTCCCCCGGGCGACTGTATAAAGAAATTTTCCTTTGTTGCCCCAATTGGAATTTCATACTTCACGACAAATGTTCTATTGATGAATGAATGTGATGCGCCAGAATCAAATAGTATAACTGCAGGGTGTTCAGCGACAGGAAACGTACCCATCATTACTGGCTCTCCCTCTGGAATCTCTCCGGCTTGAATGTAGAACACTCGCCCAGTCTTCTTTTCACCATTACCCTTCTGAGCACTCTGATTGTTGTTCTTGTTCTGCGACTGACCCTGTTGTTGATTGACAGGGTTCTTCTGGAAATTGGGATTGTACTGTTTGGGATACGGGCATTCCCTTGAGAAATGACCAGGCTTACCACAGTTGAAACAGGGATACTTATGACCTTGTGATGTTGGAGTATTAACACCAGAAGTATTTTGAGGTGAATTCTGATAAGTTGTAACAGGACGAACATTTGATTGTTGCCCAGATTGAAACTGCGGTGGACGATAAGGAGGACGATAATGGTTGACTGGATGATAGATCACCCTCTGCCTCTTTTGATTTCCTCCAAAAGGTCCGATTTACACATTCTTTTTTCTTTTGATCTCCTTATGTTGTCGATACTTTTCCTCTGAAGCAATTGCAATATTCAACGCCTCATGATAAGTAATATTGGTACAAGTTGTCATCATTATGCGCAATTTAGTATTCAGACCTCTCATGAACCATTTCTTCTTTTTAGCATCGGTGTTGACATGTTCAGGTGCATATTGTGACAGGTGATTGAATCTTCCCACATACTGCATAACCGTCTGATCCCCTTGCTTCAAAGCAAGGAATTCATCCAGTTTCATAGCCATCACTCCCTCAGGGATATAATGAGCTCTGAAAGCAGTACGAAACTCCATCCAAGTTAATGGAATACCTATGGGCTGCATGGCCATAAGATTTGCATACCAAGCACCTTCTTTGCTCCCCTAAGTTGTTGGGCGGCAAACACCGGTTTCGAACCTCTGTGCATGGAATAAGATCAAATTTCTGCTCCATGGTCCTAAGCCGGTCCATCGACCTCCAATGGGTCATCGGCCTTGTTGAACACTTTGGGTTTTGTATCCAGAAGTCCACATATGTAGCCTCATGCCTATTATGATTACGTCCACGGTGTCCATGCATCGATTACGGTTACTTTGAGCCATCTCATGAAGCAAACGAGAATTTTCAATCTGTCACATTGACAAGTGCGGCTATAGCATCAGCCAAATTGGTTGGAACTGGTGGCGGATTGGGGATATCATCCTCATCTTGTGAAGTACCGAATCTGCGAACCTCACAGCGTCTGACGCATCTGTTCATAACAAACCAAACTTTATTCACAAGTCTTTATTGAATTGCAACTAAAGCTTACTTACTACAACGCATTACATCGGTTTCTTATTTAAACACAAACCGCATCTAAACAAGACCGCTTAACTTAAACTAGAACTAACTATTACACAACTCTACTTCTTTCCTTTATCACTTCAAACTTGGGCTCGGTATCCATTCCGAAAATATTACCGCCCTCATTATCACTTTCATCAATCATTACTAATTCTTGGGATCTTCTTCTTCTTCCTCTTCGATTCACTATCATCGGCAAGGATCACACTGGGTCCATTGCATCGACTTGGGGTTCATGATTAGGATTCGGAGAGATTGCTTAGCCTATGAACTTCCTCATGTAGAGTGGTATTATGCTCCTCTAAATCCTCTACATAAAATTCTAGCTCATGAGTTCTAGCTCTAGCTTCATTTCTCCCATCCACCATATGAATTAACAGATTTTCGCAGGTTCTCGTGGCGCGGTGGTGAGACGTCTTAACTGCTCCCGTAATCCACCCACGGATGGCATCCATAGCCCTATCTCTAGTAGCTTGGGCTAACTCTGCAGAAATCCTCTGTATCTCTGCACGAGGATCGAGACCTAGATCTGCTCTTTGCTAGCACCGTCATTCCTAGGGGCAAGTTGATGGCGAGGAACTCCTCTAGGTCCAAAGTGGACTTACTGGGGCGTCTTCTTGGTACGAGCCATCTTTGTGCAAACAGGATTAATCCAATTAAAACAATCGACAATCAGTCTCAAGAGCGGTTGGGATGGACTACACAACTCAACCCATACACACTACTCACCCAGGCTCGAGAGGCGAAGGAAGTAACAAGTGAATTAATCATGATGCATGAATCGTTCTTACTGAACCAAAAACATCAAACTTATAAAGCACACAAACAACAGTTGTTATTATATAGGGCATAATAGAATTACTACTCCACCACACAAAGCCTTTTTCTCAAATCAGGAAGGGTGAGAATGAAATAAGGTAAGTCGGAAGCAATTTGGACCAAATTAACAAGTTACACTTCTTTGTCCCAAATCATTTTGAAGTTTTTGTAAAACAACACAACAAAGACTTGTAATGATCGCTCTGATACCATTACGTGGCGAAACCTCCTAAATTATTGGGCCCACATGCACTGCCACATCGTCCAACGACCTTTGACATCTATGCATATGTTACCGATAACCTAAGAAGATCTGTCGGGTGTCCTCGGGAACCCCCGAATCATCCACGATTTCGGCGGGATCACATTACGAGTCATTGCAGATATTACAACATTTATTCAAATATCTACACCGAGTAAATCAGCGGAAGTCTTACAATAACTTAGTTTACAAAACATTTATTTCAAACCTTACAAACTAAGTTCGATTATTAATACAAACCAAGGTAGTGGAGTGGCATTATAATATATTACAAAACACACAAATAAAGCTGCCTTACCTTAAAGGCCACACATCTACTTAACGTCATCAAGATCGAACAACGGTCATGCAAAGACGATCCAAAACAGATCTCTCTCATGAGCCTCACACAACAAGGGTCAACGAACCCTGAGTACGAAAGTACTCAACAAGACTTAACCGAAATAAAAACTGAGAAACTCAGGAATGCAGGCTCATGGATTCAAGGTATGGCTTTAGCAATAATCAAAGTTCTTTTAACGTAAAAGCTCTTTTAACAAAATTCTTTATTTCAACATTTAAAACTTCATAAGATCATATACAAAGTGACACGATCCGTATTGAGATCATGAAACTTCATATCCAACACTTTCTCAAACCATACTCAAGTTCCGATTATTAATACTACGATGATGAACAGAAGTGAGTCTCCATAACCGAGGAGCAACGACGATTCAACCGATTATAAACCCAAATTGGGAATTCTAGACCACGACATATGTAGGTCCCCGACCTACATATACCAACCTACCCTCGGATCCTCTAAACAAGAACGGGTCCATACCACCCGAAAATCTGATACTCCACCTCCATTTATTGCCACGTGGGTACACGCTATTCCCGCCATCTCTCCACTCCCGGTCTTGCGAGTAGCCATTCTCGTAATAGAATAGCCAAGTTAAGGCTTACGGAGTATGCGGTTAGTACTACAAAGTCTCACCTCGGCGGTTCAACAGCAGTGCGGACCTTAATCGACACAGGCGGAAAGAACCCGCTCACAAGACCTCCATGTCTTGTGGCTCACACACACCGAGTCCGCTTTGGTCTAGATTTATTACTTCACATGCTCATATTTCATGATAACATAAGTAACCAAAGTTCCATATAAAACTCGCAGGGACGGTAATCACCCGACTTTTATTATCTAAGCATGACTAGCCATATACGAATTAAAACGGTTAACAAGGTAGATAAGGAAAACAAGGTTGGTAATGCATCAATTAGGTTTCCACTTGACTTCTAATCACTTAATGCAGTATTGAAAAGCAAAAGCGAAATCAATTTGTAAAACACAAGGTAGGTTTAAATGCATCCGGGGCTTGCCTTCGTTGACGGAAAAGTCCGATTCAGGAGTCGGTCCACAGTTATCCAACCCGACCTCAACCGACGGATTAACCTCCTCAACCGCTTGATTAACTACCACGGGTTCACCTTCGTTCACTACACGTAGTAACAATGCCATGTTTAACATGATGCGGAATACAAAACATGATGCTCGATGATGGATACAAAATTAAATAACTTGAATACAACTTTTCCTTCGCGGTACAGTTACAAGTCAAACTAACTAAACCTATTTCGTAATACATACATCAATTGCCAAAGATCATTATCCACTAATGACCCAAGGACATCACTCAATCAAAAGTTCAATCAAAACCTAAATCATTAAAGGTTACTATTCACTTTTATGAATTAATTATTTAATTAAAAATTATGAAATAAATCAACTTATTCCAATTGAGCTCAAAATTTTTGTAAATGTTCATTACATGATAACTAAGTGACAAAACAATTTTCATAATTTTTTGATACATAAATAAGCCTAGAAAAATCATGGAAAGTCATTTATTAATTAATTGAGAAATTTTTATCATACCCCAAAAATACTGAAAATCAAGATTTCAAATTTTTGTTATATAATATACATCATAGAGAAGTCACACAAAAATTTTCATAATTTTTGGAGCTCTAAATAAATCTACACAAAAATAACAAAAACAGACACTATTCATTCATTCCAGAAAATAGAAAAATCCATTTGAACGCCGAGTCATCGACAACCCGACCCCACATGTCATCCCTAACCTCCGTCCTTTGACTACGACAATGACGGCGCTGACCGACCGCGCAAACCCGCCGACGACGGTGAGATCACAGGAGACAACAAAGGGTACTAACATGATCACTACGTCACAACGTATCGATCTATGGCACTAACGTGACCAATTACGGACCGAACCGAGCACTACACCGACCATGGCGGGCGCGTGGCACGGCAGCGCGCTACGCCCGGCGGCGAAGGAGCACGGAGGCGATTAAATAAACGATACAGAAGCACCAGCAGCTCACCACAAACACGACGGAGCAGCGAGAGCAAAGTGGAGAAGCGGCGTGGACGTGGGTCGACGACACAACGACGGCGGCGGCGAGCAAGGATCGTCGGTGATGGTGTGCGGCGGCGATGTGGTGATCAAAATGAGCAAGCAACAACGGATTAAGCATCACAAAGCATCGAGACGAAGCGGAGCTACGCTAATCGAAGCAACGGCTCACCGGAGGCCACGACCACGGTGAAACGGGATCACCGGTTGTTGCCGCCGCAAAAGAAGAAGTACGTTCTATGCGGCGTCTCCCGATGAAATCGAGACTAAATTGAGGGATAGCTAGACGCGCAAGGGTAGTAGGCGGAGCTGGAGCTAGCTTATCGGCGATGGCGAACCACGACAATGACAACACGGGCTCATGGGAGATGAGCAAGGTGACGGAAGAAAAGCGAGCAACGGAAAATGAAGAACGGCGACGACTCCAGAGCTATAAAGGATGGCCAGAAACTCAAGGAAGCTGCACATTGTGGCCTTCACACAGCCCAAATATGATGCCAAAACGGCCACGATCAGCGCTGGAGAACGTCAAGAAAGAAACGCCGCAATGTAGCAAGAGCGGTGAACACTTTGTTCATCAAAATTACAGAATTGCCATTCTCCAAAATTCACAAATTACTCTCAAAATTTCATAACAACTCAAAAATCTCCAAAAACAAAAGTTGTTCAAAATCAAAAGTTCCACAACTTTGCTTTTGAAACCATATCCAAATTCATTCTACATTTTGAAATTCAAATTTAAATTCAAAAGGGGACACTTTTAAAGAATTATGCCTTTTCAAATTACTTCAAATTTTACTAAACAACTTTGAAAACTCCAAAAACCAACTTTGTACAACTTGACAAGATCTACACTTTTGCTTTTGAGCTCAACCCCAAAATATGCTTAGATTTTTAACTGAGTTTTCAGGGTAGAATTTAAATACTGAAATTAGGGTTTTCGGAATTTCAAACAATACAGGTATTTCAAACTTGATTCAAACACTACAATTCAACACTTGTACATGAATGTAAACTTGTTTTAGTGAATGCATATCAAAGTTTGCAATATGACCAAATGCTTTGCAATGCATATGATGACATGACAGTTTTAGTATTTAAAACACCCGGGGTGTTACAGCTGTTGACTCTCATTGCTAATCTAAATGGAGCCGCCTTCCCAAATCTTGCCAGAGAAACATTCACAGTCTTCTAACTCCCAATAAGCTAGATCGACTGTTGCCACACTTACGGACACGTCAGCCTAAACCACTTCAACATTGTCACCATGCCATTGAATGAGACATTGATGCATAGTTGATGGAATACAACAATTGGCATGGATCCAGTCTCGACCAAGGAGCAAGCTATATGAACCTTTTCCATCGATGACGAAGAAAGTAGTAAGCAAGGTTTTACTTCCAATCATCAATTCGACATTCAATGCCCCCCTGGTCTTAGATGCATTGCCACCAAAATCCCTGAGCATAATATATGTTTCAATTAAATCTTGAGGACCCTTCCCACGCTTTCGAAAGGTAGTATAAGGCATCAGATTAATAGCAGCACCATCCTCAACTAGCATCTTGGTCATCGGCTTCCCATCAACAAATCCCTTCATGTATAAAGTCTTCAAATGTCGATGCTTCATAATTATATTCTGTTACCTTCACCCAAGGACAAGACACAGGCTTCTTACTCCATGTCCACTCGGCAGCCCCAATCTCTGCCTCTTCTTCATCATCAGAGTAGGAATCATAAGAATCAACTGTCACAACACCTTTCTAAAATCTGCTGTCTCTGCTCATATTCTAAATTCGTCCTTCAATAGCTGATACCCTCTGAGTTAATCCAGATTTTCAAATTCTTGCCCAGCTAGTTTTTCCTTGATTGCGAGCATCATTCCTTGAGTGGCCAAATCAGCCAATTGGCCATCAGACAAATTTAACGAATAACATAAGCTTCTGATCTCTCTAAACCTTTGGAGGAACTCAAGACCCGATTAATTGTTTTTCTGTCTCATGCTTGTGAGATCTGTAATCCTCTTCTCTCCTGTCCCAGTATAGAAGTAAGCAAGGAACTTCTTTTCCAAATTAACCCATCCGTTAATAGAATTGGCTGGCAAAGATGAGAACCAAGTAAAGGCTGGCCCAGACAAGGACAAGGGAAAGAAGCGAACCATGTGTTGTTCAGAAGAAGCTTCTCCCAACTAAGCAAGGAAATGGCTGACATGTTCCATAGTTGTTGTTCCATCCTGTCTAGTAAATTTAGTGAAATCCAGAACTCTATATCATGGTGGGAGAGCTACTATATCATACCACTCTTGGTATGGACGTCGATACGACAAAGTTTGACTTTTGGGCTTCAAACCAAATCGATTTTGCATCATTTCGGTTATCCTATTCAATAGCTCATCAGTGTTTGGGCTTGCAGCCTGCTGTCCTTGCTGACCTTGACCCGTCTATATATGTATTATAATTCTGAGTACCTTGATATCCTGGATTTGGTGCCATGTTGTAAGTATTATAATCAGAAATAGCATGAAAATCTTGAGGATAATCAATCTGTTGAGTCCTTTGTTGTGCTAATCCTTGAAACCCTTGATTATAAGAATTTGGACCAATGTTCCTAATGATCCTTTGAACAGATGGAGCAATTTTTTGAGTTGATGGCGGGATTTGATTTGAAGTATTGAATGTGGCCGCCTGACTACCTTGATTTGTAGGTGGTGCCATCGGCTGTTGCACTGAATGCTGCTGAGTTTGCCCAGAAGGATGTTGAACTGATTGATCATTGGAACCATTAGGTGACTACTGCATCTGCCCGTCATTCGGCTGCTGACTTGTACTAGCCACATTATTTCCATTAGCCCATGAGTTTTGAATATTGAAGTATGCTGGCCCCATCTGATCAATTGGTGCTCCATAAAACACTTCTTTCATAATGTTTTGGAATGTGTTTAGGAAAACCTCATTATGATTTCTAAGTGCATCATGAACAGTCTTATTGATCACATCGGCTGCAGTTTTGGTCTCAGCTTTATCATCTAGATCCCTTTGTCCATGTAAAAGAACCCTTGGCAATGGATATTTCTAAATGATCTTGTCGCGCACCCTGCCATATGATGTTAAGCATTTTTCTTGATACTCTTCTGTTGCTTTGTTTATGATTGCTTTATGGTCTTCAGGCAACTCTTCAAAGTCAATGTTGAGGACTCCCTTATTATCCATCTTGACGATTGTGGTTTGACCAGGCATGCCAAAAGGTGTGTTGACGCAAAAATGTGGATCGATGCGAGACAACACACTTAGGGAAGCCGGGAGATCTACGGATCCGCTTGGCTTCAATAGTGGGATGAGTCGATTCGGAGACCGTCGGCGTGCCAGTCAACTTGAGCCTGCAATTGACAAGGAGAGAAGGGATAAGTAGTAATTTAAGGCGGAACATGTTGTTATTGGTCCAAACAGTTCTAATGTATGGCTAAAGATCCGTTGAATGAAGGCCATCGACTAAAGAGTCGATATCCACCAGGTTCATGAATAATCAAGTTGAATACTATCGGCTATATAGCCGATTCGGATAAATTAAAGGCATAGCATGCAGGCAATTGATAGTTTAATACAAATAAATCTATAAACCAATAAGATTTTATCTATTATCATTATCAGTGAGGTTCGAGGTGATGTAGCTATGACAAAGACAGCAAATTAAAGCTTATAAGTCGATAGATCTATTTATACTTCAATAGAATCATGAAAGCATGCTATAAATATGAGAGTGCAAGCAATCAACTAAATAGCCGATGTAGACATAGTGAACAAACAAGATCATATCTAACATTAAATAAACTCAATGATCAATAAATTCCAATCTAAAGCCCAAGCAGTGAGGATCGAAGTGATATAGCTATGGTAAAGAACGATATATCAGTTTTCATTAATCAATGTACTTATTTAAGATCAAATATGTCTTGAACGCGCACTATGTTTGATCAAGATCAAGATAGAGCAGCCGATCTGGCAGAATCAATCGTCAAAATAGAATTTAAACATGATATGGTAAAAAGACGACCGATTGACATAATATGTTGCCGATCTATCTTGACCTCGATCAGGTAAATTGGTGATGTTGCTATAATTAATAAAGATATCAATAATAGCAAGATCGATAACTGATGAATCTACTAAAAACAGCAAGGAAGCCTTACTAATCTCTAATAGATTCGATAACCGGTGATTTAATCCAAATCAACCAGTGAGGTCACAAGGATACATCTATGCTTTAATCTAGATAAATCGATACCTAACTTATATCAATACTCGCAGTGGGGATCAAAAGATATAGATGTACAAGGATAGATATAAGTCGTGACGGTACTTGAAACAAATCGGAGGTCGGACCTAACCGATGCAGCCCTGCTTATTGAAGAACTCGCCAAAATCTACAGTACTCCTACTCCTAAGGGTTGGCGTGAAGACGGAAAGTTTGTTGTATTGATTGATTCTACAATAGCCGGGGTGCAATATTTATACCCAAGGCTTAAACAAGAGTCCTAGTCGAGCATGACTATTACAAAACTTGGAATAGAAGAAAACATCCTAATTTAAGATACATTGGTCTCTATTTTACCCTAAATCTAGAGTCCGACACGTTTTTAGCTTCAATCGTCCCCGCTTTCCTTATCGGTAACATCCAAATCACAACAAGTGCATGACGTCATGGCCTATACGTCGATTCCGACACCGGTCCGGTTTAGCCGATTCTTCAAATGACACAGCTGTTACGGCAAATCCCGAAAATTTCGAGTTTTCGTGTACCATTCCAAAATCTGGTGTAAACAAGTATTATGTGGATACTACGTTTGCGACTACCTGAGAGCGTGTGGCAAATTCAGCAACAGCTGGCGGCAGCTCAAGAAATCACAAGATTTGTTGCGAAAGGAAAAGGTAACCCATAAGAACTTCACTCGAACAGTAGCGGACATATGTAAATTTGTCACGGAGTCCTGCATGCATGTTGGGGGAACGTTCTTCAATGAGCAGAGCGAGTTAGCAATTGTAGAGAAGTACGAGAAGATCAGAAACTGGAGCACCATGCTATGCTTCCCGGATTACAAGTTATCGGACCTCTTTGGATTAGGGAAATTAAAGTAGCGATGATCTTAGTTTCACATGTAAATATATGACATGCATGTAATGACTTGAATGTTGGTTCGTGGTATGATAAGGATGAGACACGAATGAATGTGATATATGTTTGTGCTCTATATGTGTATTTTCTGCTTTGTCTATGTTTAATTTGCAAAGACATAATTCAAATTCAAATTTGAATCAAATGACGGTAAACTATTTTTTTAAATGGAAAATCATTAATGGCGGCGGGCAAATAATAACTAGCCATCTTGGTTAATCGGTTAACGGATGCGAGCGCTTTATTGCAACTGTCTCAGTTAATCGATTAACGGGGGTGACCACCTCCGTTAATAGAAATTAACCGAGGCGGTTGCCTTAAGGCACCCGCCTCCGTTAATCCGCATTAACAGAGACCTTTGATTGGAGGTGGTTGCAAGCCTGCCTCCATAAATCCATTTCACCTGCGTCCATTAAGCATTGTGTAGTAGTGGCCCTGGAGGAACATTAGTAATGGTTGGTAACACCAACCGGTACTAAATGTGCGCGTATTAGTGCCAGGTGGTGTTACTAGCCGGTACTAATGTAGTTGAACACACCAACTGGTGCTAATGTGCCTCAGGCTTATACCCCCTTCTTCTTCCTCCTCGAGCCCGAGCCATGAATATAGAGCTCATGTTTAAGCCATCTGGGGAGGAAGAAGAAGAGGAGGTGCTGCCCAATTTTTCTCTACATTGTTTTAGAGATTTCACTACTCCTAAGAGCATCTCCAAGAGTTTGCCAAATTTTACTTGGCAAATCTTGTGATTTGGCAACTCCCAAAATTATATGTCAAGTAAAAAAACAATCCACTTCCAAGAGTTTGGCATTTTTGACTTGGTAAAATAAAAAAACCCATTAACAAAACAAAGAGGCCTGCTAAGCGAACGAAGAGCCCCGCTAAGCGAACGAAGAGCCCCGCTAAGAAACGAAGAGCCCCGGATGCCAAGCCGTATACGCGCGCGTATATTTGCGCGCGCGGAGGGAAGATTTGTCAAGTTGCTATTGATGTCAAGTTGTTTTGCCAAATTGTTGGAGGCTATTTTTTCTTGTTTTGCCAAAATTATATGGATGTCAAGTTGAGATAACAAACTCTTGGAGATGCTCTAAGTGCTCTAAAGGTTAGCAACTTCATCCTCTCTCTCCTTTTATGGTTAGGATATTGTGTTTCTTGCTTTTATGGTTAGGATATTGTGTTTCTTGCTTCAGAGATATAGAAATTATAGTTTTAAGAATGGAGTGAATGGAGAGAGCTTTTTTTATTCATGCATGCATTTGAGCTCTAATTTTTTTGGAAGTTTGCATGTATACATGTTGGCTGGTTGGAGTAAGATGGGAATAGAGAACTAACTAAATAGAAGAAGGAGATGGTAAAAATTGTAGGTTTTTTTTTAATGGAGATAGATTTATTTGTTTATGTTTTTCCTATTGTCCAAAAATCATGAATTTTTTACAATTAAGTGTTCATGCATGTATGAGTGTTGTGTAAAATTTTATCATTAGTATAGCTTGTATGCAGTAATTATTTTATTTTTGTTAAGCAATGTTCTGTACTTTTTAAATTCACAAAATTATAGCTGCTGAGATAAATGGTCAAAATTTTTATGTGAATATTTCAAACTGGTATCTTAAGCACCGATTTAATGCAATACTTGCAAAAACTAGTTTAATTTATATAGACTATTTCATTAATTCTGAAATCTTGAAATTTTTATAGAAAGCTATGTTCGTGGTGCTACGGGCATCATGGAGTTGCTGCCCGATTTCTCGACATCTTTTTGGAGATTTCACTGATCCAAGTGCTCTAAAGGTTAACAACTGTATCCTCTCACCGTTTACGATTAGGATATTGTGATTTTTATTCATACATTCATTAGAGCTCAAATTGTTTTGGTAGTTTGCATGTATAGAAACCGGGGAATAACTAATAACTAATGCGGATATTCCGTTTTTGATTTCATTCACAATTTTGTAAGTGACAAAGTGACGAGTGCCGATATCCAAGTACGTAAACAACATTCAGATATAATTTATTCTTTTCACATTGTGTTGGAGTGTTGCTTTAATATATTCACAATTTTGGAAATGACAGAAGATGAAGATGAAGGAAGAACTCCTCCCGCTGGATACGATTAAGGCAATTCAAGAACAGCTCATGGGGTTTATGATGGACGAGGTCAAGTCGGACAGGAGAATTCCACCATGATGGACACATTTTTCATGTAAGACAAGAGTTTCCTTGAACAAAATAGTAAATGTTAAAATATAAGTAATTCCAATTGTATATATTGTAATATATTGTATATAAGTAATACCAATTATATATATATGTAATGCCCTTAATTGTATACAAGTAATTTGTCAGCAACCTGACGGCCACACCTGCAGAGGCAGATCCTGAAGAAGCTGATGGCGCGTCCGTCACCCAGGATACTTCCGTCCAGCAATCTCGCGGAGCCCAGCGTGCGAGAGAGAGGGCATGTATGAAATTATCAGCAATATTCCTAAAACTAATCTGGCCATCGTGCCTTCGTCGCTACTCCTTCCTGTTCTCAGCTGTTCTTCCCCTTTCTTCCCCAATCCCTCCTCCTGGCTCTCACAATTGGTATCAGATATCTCGTTTCCGACCCTAGATTTCCTTCCCCCCACCCCCACTTCACTCGGCTCCAGCAATCTCGCGGAGCTATGGATCCCAACCTCCAACTCATCTGGACACCATGAACTCCAGGTTCGACGAGCTTGACCGTCGCTTCGCTGACCGGGACCGCCAGTTCGCGGAACGCTCTATGGCGGTCGATTCGCGCCTCGCGGCCCTGGAAGCCGCCCACTCCTCCTCCGACGCGCTGGAAGCGCCGCGTTTCCGAGCTGGAGTCGATCCGCGTCGATCCCGTGGCCGCAGCCGTCGAGCAACGTCTCTCTTCCCTCGAGGCGAGCTACGTCGACCGCGACGCTGACTACTCTCAGCGGATCTCCGAGCTGGAGGCCATCCGCGTCACGCAGATCAAGGACGAACGCGACGCGCGGGTGGTGGCGCTCGAGTCCACCGCCGCGGATCTCGCTGCCTGGCGTCCCGGCGTGGAGGGTCTCCTGGATGATGTCCGACTGCAAGTCCAGAAACTCGGCGTCAAGTGTGACCGCGCGGTGTTCGACACAATGTCGCACCAGCCCGGGATCACCGTCCCCAACTTCGGCAGCCGTGCACTCGTCTGCCAGGCTCACCGCCGATCGGCCCCACGGGCACCGCGTCAACACAACTACACGGGATGTGGCCTCCGGGGTCGTCACCACCTGGACGCACGTCCGGCCAAGGGTACGTGCTCTTCCGCTCCTCATCGTCCTGATTTAGCCGCTTTCGATTTTCCACACCCACCCCCGGTCACGGTTCCTCCTCGCCCACCACCGCTCCCACCTCCTCCCGCTCCCACACCGCCCCGTCCCCATGGAACCCTCGTTGCTGCCAACACCAACGCAAACCAAGCTACTGGCCGTCTTCCTAAACTATCCTTTCCTCGATTCGATGGGGATAATCCTCGCCACTGGCGTTCCCTGTCTGAAAATTACTTTGACATGTATGGCGTCGCCGAGTTCATGTGGATCCGTGTCGCTAAGCATCATTTAGATGGGGCTGCAGCTCGCTGGTTCCAATCTATGGAACCCAACCTCATTCTCTCTGACTGGCAAGGCTTTTGTCGTCTCCTCCATGACCGTTTTCACCGTGACCAAAAAGAGCCGCTAATCCGGCAGCTCTTCCACGTCAAACAAACTTCCACTGTCGCCAAGTATGTTACTCAGTTCACTGAATTGGTCGATCAGCTGTCGTCCTGTTCTTCCAATACAGACCCCATGTACTTTACCATGCGCTTTATTGATGGTCTTCGCCAAGACATCAAATCTATTGTTCTAGTGTTGCATCCTCTAAACTTGGATACTGCTTGCACAATTGCTCTGTTACAGGAGGAGGCATGACCTGCGCATTCAGCAAGGGCGCCCTGCACTGGTGAATGGTCATCTTCTACCCGGCCTCCGCTAGCACCGTGCGCAATGCCGTTGTTGCCCGCTCCGGCTCGCCATGACAAGCTGGCTCCTACCACGACGGCCACCACGCCCCCTGCTGACGCCAAGCTCGCCTCCATCAAGTCTTACCGGCGTGCGTTGGGGCTCTGCTATAAGTGCAATGCCAAGTGGTCTAAAGATCATCAGTGTGCACCCGAAGTGCTTCATGCTGTACATGATCTTTGGGAATTTTGTTTCGATGATGATGACGAGCCGACTGAAGATTCTGACGAACCAGTGCCAACTGAACAACTATGCTTGGCCTTTTCCAAAGCCGCAGTTACTGGTGTTCCAGCCTCCCGCACCATTCGGTTACTGGGATCAATTGGTGACATTCCTGTGCAGATATTGGTCGATTCAGGCAGCTCTTCCTCTTTTATCAACACAGAATTGGTTGCCCAGCTTCAGTCAGTTGATTCTGTACCCTTGACTGCTGCAGTTCAGATTGCTGGAGGAGGTATCTTGCACAGTTCTCAGTTGCTCCGTCAGGTTTGCTGGTCTGTCGGGCAGTGTTCTTTTCAGTCGGATTTCAGGGTTCTATCTTTAGCCATGTTTGATGTTATCGTGGGGATGGATTGGCTGGAATCTTTCAGCCCCGATGCAGGTTCACTGGCGACAAAAATGGCTAGCGATTCCTTATGATGGACAGACACAGGTGTTGCAAGGATTGCTTCCGGATTCCCCTGACCATATCCTCCTTCAAGTGGAATCGGTCAGCGTCAGTGCAGCCACTCCTTCTAGCCCTCCAGCTCTACCTTTGGCAATTCAAGGTCTACTCGATGAGTTTGATGACTTCTTCAGACCTCCCACTTCCTTACCACCATCCCGAGCATGTAACCATGAGATTCTGCTCATTGATGGTGCCCAGCCAGTGTACATCCGTCCATACCGATACCCTCCCAAATTGAAAGATGAAATGGAGCGCCAAGTCCAGGATATGCTGTCCCAAGGACTGATTCAACAAAGCTCCAGTTCCTTCTCATCCCCTGTATTGCTTGTCCACAAGGAGGACGGGTCATATCGCTTCTGTGTCGACTTCCGCCATCTTAATGCCTTAACCAGGAAATCCAAATTTCCCGTGCCGGATTTCGATCAGTTGATGGATGAGTTGGCCAATGCCAAGTGGTTTTCAACACTGGATTTGCGCGCCGGCTTTCACCAGATCCTCCTCTAGCCGGGTGAGGAGTACAAGACTGCGTTCCAAACTCACTTGGGCCAGTATGAGTTTCGAGTCATGGCGTTTGGCCTCACGGGCGCCCCGGGCACCTTCCAAGGAGCCATGAACGTTACTCTGGCGCCTGGGTTGCGGAAGTTTGTGATTATCTTCTTCGATGACATCTTAGTTTACAGCCCAACCTTGGAGGATCTTGTCACTCACCTGCGTCAAGTATTCCAATGGCTTCGGCAAGATCAGTGGCAGTTGAAGCTTTCTAAATGCAGCTTTGCTCGAGAGTCTATTCACTATTTGGGGCATATCATTAGCGGTGCTGGACTGTCCACGGACCCTGCCAAGATTCAAGCTGTAGCTGACTGGCCAGTTCCTACTTCTGTTCGCGATCTTCGGGGATTTCTGGGCTTAGCCGGGTACTACCGGAAATTTGTCCGATATTTTGGAGTGATCGCTAAGCCACTCACTGACTTGCTCAAGAAGGATCAGCTATTTATATGGACCAATGATCATCAGCATGCCTTCGCCTTGCTCAAACAGGTGCTGTGCTCAGCACCCGTGCTGGCGATACCTGACTTGTCTCTGCCTTTCCACATTGGCGCCGTGCTGCAGTAGAACAGTCACCCACTGGCCTTCCTCAGTAAATCTCTTAGCCCCAGGAATCAGGGCCTCTCTGCGTACGAGAAGGAATACTTGGCGATACTCATGGCCGTCGATCATTGGCGCCATTACTTATTGCAAGCTGAGTTCTTCATTCATACAGATCACTGCAGCCTGGTTCACCTCAATGAGCAACGACTTCATACGGCCTGGCAACAGAAGGTATTCGCTCGCCTCCTCGGCCTGCAATACAAGATCATTTACAAGAAGGGCGCCGACAATGCGACTGCTGACGCTCTTTCCCACCGCAGTCACCCGGATATACTTCATGCTCTGTCATCTGTACAACATTCTTGGCTGGCTGCAGTGGTTGATGGCTATAACTCTGATCCTGAAGCTGTGACCTTGCTTTCTCAGCTCGCAGTTCAACTAGATGCACGTCCACCCTTCTCCCTTGTACAGGGTGTCATCCGCTACAAGGGTCGTATCTGGCTAGGCGCTAACAAGCCTGTGCAGTCCCAGATTCTCCTGGCTCTCCATGCCAGCCCGATTGGCTGCCATTCTGGTGCCCCTGTTACCTACTCCAGGATCAAGCGCTTGTTCTTTTGGCCTGGAATGAAGGTTGATGTCTGGACCTTTGTGCAGTCCTGCGAGGTATGTCTCCAAGCTAAGCCCGACCGTGCTCGTTCTCCTGGCTTGCTTCAGCCTTTGCCCGTGCCTTCTGCTTCCTTTGAGGTTATAACTATGGACTTCATCGAAGGGCTACCGCAGTCTAGTTCCTTCAACGCTATTTGGGTGGTTGTTGACAAGTTTTCCATGTTTTCTCATTTTGTTCCTTCGAAGCATCTGTTTATGGCAGCCTCAGTAGCCCGCTTGTTCATGGAACACATTTATTGCCTGCACGGTATGCCCAAGTCTATCATTTTCGATCGGGACCGCATTTTCACCAGTAAGCTCTGGCAGCTATTGTTCAAATCTGCCGGCTCTGAGTTGCAGTTCAGTTCCTTCTACCACCCGCAGACGGATGGACAGACTGAGCGAGTCAATCAGTGCGTTGAAACATTCCTGCGTTGTTTCGTTCATGCCTGTCCGGCCACATGGAGCAAGTGGTTGTCCTTGGCAGAGTATTGGTTCAACACTTCTACACATCCTGCCCTTGGGCGTTCGCCATTTGAGGTGCTGTATGGGTTCCCTCCCCGCCACCTGGGCTATGATCTTGCTGATGCGGCTCCAGTACCCGAACTCCACCAATGGTTAGAAGATCGGGAGCTCAAGCATTCTCAGATCGAGCAACATTTGTGCCATGCCCAAGTCGGATGAAGCGTCAAGCAGATAACGGGCGATCTGAACGCCCCATCCAGGTCGGCGCCATGGTTTTCCTTAAGCTATAGCCGTACGTTCAGTCGTCTTTGGCTCGCCGAGCAAATAACAAACTGTCATTCAAGTTCTTTGGGCCCTTCAAGGTGTTGCAGAAGATTGGCCAAGTTGCTTATAAATTGGAACTCCCTCCGCAGGCCACTATTCATCCGGTGTTCCATGTCTCACAGCTGAAGAGCTCCCCTGGGCGTCAGCAGGTTTCACCTGTTCCTGTCTCTGATTTGCATGTTACTAGGTACCACTCAAAGTGTTGCAGCGTCGATGGTCCATGGGCGAGCGTCCTACTGAACAAGGCCTCATCCAATGGTCTCAGATGCCGCCCGAGCTCGCTACCTGGGAGCCGCTGACGTCCCTGCGCCAACAGTTTCCTCGCGCACCGGCATGTATGCTGGTTCTGAAGAGCCGGGGAATGTCAACAACCTGACGGCCACACCTGCAGAGGCAGATCCTGAAGAAGCTGATGGTGCGTCCGTCACCCAGGAGCCGTCCGCGCCCAAGCCCACAAGAGTACGCAGGCCCAGCGTCCGAGTGTCTGGCCCAATGTGGTCCAAGTGATGTATTCTTATAGTCTGAGAGGCTGCGAGAGAGAGGGCATGTATGAAATTATCAACAATATTCCTAAAACTAATCTGGCCATCGTGCCTTCGTCGCTACTCCTTCCTGTTCTCAGCTGTTCTTCCCCAATCCCTCCTGGCTCTCACATAATTCCAATTATATATATGTAATGCCAATTGTGTACGTGGTACGCAATAGGGTACATATAGCAGCGCTGCATAAATAAACAGCAGCAATAAAGAATTAATTTGGAAAAAAAAGATCCTTTAGTACCGGATAGTAACACCAACCGGTACTAAAGTGGTCGCCTGCACGTGTTGCGTATGGACCGGTTGTATAAACCAGTACTAAAGATCAAGACTTTTAGTCTCGGATTGCTGGTACTGGTTTCAAAACCAAGATTGAACTGGGTTTGGAACTGGTACTAATACCAATCAGATCTAGGGCTGGCAGTGGGGCAGATTTGGGTCAAGGACCCATGGTTTCTGGACCTGATGGGGGCGGATTCGGGTCTGTCTCTCCCCCCTGGGCGGATTCTGTATTCGCCCGCATATCCCCATTGGAGGCCCGAAACAAATTAAACCCACCAGCAGTTAGTGACCCAATAGCCCACCTAACCTGACCTAGGTATAAAACCCTCGCTCCACAGCTGTTCATCACCTCTCCTCGAGACCCTCCAGCCAGCAGCCGCCGTCCCTGACTCCCCAGAGCCTCGTGTCCTCGCCTAGGGATGGAATTCGGTCGGCTTCAAATGAGATAACACACTTTTTACATTTATATCCATATTTTAAAATGGATATGGATACAAAGCCGAATTTATCAAGTACGAATAGAAATCGGACCGTTTGAATCCGAATCCAAATTATACATATATATACAGAGTTCATGAATCTATACATTACAATGGTACACACGCAGACATGAAACACTTATCCTTGCCATGGCGCGCACATCATGATAGCTCAAGTAATATTGTCAATTATTGGTTAGTACGTCTAAGGATGTCGTCGTTGCGTATGATGTTTTGCAATAACATTGTCGCAATTGATTACTCCCTCCATTCCTTTTTATAAGAAATAGTTTGACATGACATAGTCTTCTAAATTACACTTTGATCATTTATTTATTTTATATCATATTGTTTGTACTTGTAAACTTAAGATAATTGGATAGTAAAGATTTAATTGCAAAACTTTTTAAACTTTGGCCGAATTTCTAGAGTTATCTGAAGTAAAACTTTCACAGATTCACAGTCACTTTTGCACATGCTAGTTTAATTTTACTGGCTGGTGCTCGATCAAAACAGCGTAATCGCTTGTGATTGAACTGACAGGATCTGTGCATCCATACCCCTTTTGGATAAAAGAAAGATGAAGAAGATCAGTTCAAGGACAAGGCATGCGTACGGATGGA
Source organism: Miscanthus lutarioriparius (assembly GCA_904845875.1). Classification (NCBI taxonomy): domain Eukaryota; kingdom Viridiplantae; phylum Streptophyta; class Magnoliopsida; order Poales; family Poaceae; genus Miscanthus; species Miscanthus lutarioriparius. The sequence goes on along the minus strand of CAJGYO010000009.1, from coordinate 105,949,533 downwards.
CCGAGCACGAGCAGCGGTTCAAGTTGGACAAGTTACCCAATTTGCCGTCTCCACTGGATCGACCAGAAGTGCCCTGTCGATCAAGCGCAGCCCCGCACATGTGCGTGAGTGCGTCTCGAGACGACTCGGTGTAACGCCTTCCATTCCATTCATCTCCCGTACTCTGCAACGATGCTGAGAAATGCATAGCCTCCGCCATCAGGCCATTGTTCACTCTGCAAACTGCAACGATGCTGAGATATTGCGGACATACGTGCTCCAGTCCTCGCCCATGGCAGGTGGGTTTCTTTTTTTTCTGCCCCAGCCCGGTCGACATGATCGGGCCGCCGTGGCAGGAAGCTACCTGTGTTGACGCGGTCCAATCTGACACCAGCCTCATTCCTTCGACTGATGACTCCCGTAGTGTTGGGACGCTGAGGCCTGGCCTCGAAGGTCCCCCCATTTTGGAACACTAACGAGCTCTTTTTGATGAAAGACAGCAGAGATACAGACTCGAGCCTTCACGTGGAGGACACACATGAGAAGGCCTCAAGCGGCCCGGCAAGCTCATAAGCAACCGCGAAGGCTCAGGAGGAGGGAAATCTGGACCACGGAACGGAGGCATGAAGATGCACGCCGAAGGCAAGAAGTATCTCCATGTTCCTTTGTCACTGAGAGGCGAACGGAGGCATGAAGATGCACACCGAAGGCAAGAAATACCTCCATGTTTCTCTGTCACTGAGAGGCGAACGGAGGCATGAAGATGCACAATGAAGGCAAGAAGTACCTCCACGTTCCTCTATCACTGAGAGGCCTACGGCGGGAAGGCGGTGCCGCCAAGGAAGGAAGGCGGTCGTGACTGAAAGGGCTTTCCATGGGCCTTGGCTCGACACGACAAGGACCCAAGGAGGAAGGCGGTTGCTCATGTAGAAGGATGAGAGTGCCCTTCGATGCATTAGGGGCGTGTCAAGGATATTTAGGAATATTCGCCAGCTGTCAGAGGTCATAAATGTAAAGAAGCTCACATGTAATACCGTCCTATAAAAGCGGGACTCGATCCCCAATAAAGCAGGTTGGCCATTGGGTTTGAAACCCTAAGTACATTTGCCTTGGTAACTGTGCTCATCACATCTGGGCCTTCGGGCATCGCCGAAGGTCCCTCTCCTCTTACCGTCGAGAAAGTCCGGTCGCCTGACTACACCACCATTGTCGGGTCTATTTCCCAACATTGGCGGCCACCGTGGTAGGCCAAGTACAAACCCCATAATTCTAGCAAAAAGGAAAGCCTCCGCTCGAGCTCAAGGTGAGGCATCCACACGAGGGAGACCGAGGTGCACCACCTGTAGCACATATGCCAGCACTCCTGAGCCTCAAGATAGCGAAGAGGAGGAGGCCGTGACAGCGGATCAACCCACGGGCGAAGGTGAGTAGGTCAATCCTAACCTAACATCAGATTAGGTGCTCCAGCAGTTGCAGGCTGAGCTACAGCAGGCCCAGCAAGAGGGGGATAGGCTTGCAACAGCCTTCGCTGCAAGTCAAAGGGCAATGCTCGTGTCTCAGCAAGCGGCAGAAGCTCGCACTCCTGACAGGCCTTATCGTCATTAGGAGTCACCCGACTCAAGGGCCTCATCTCTTCCATCTCGGACACAAGGGGGAACTGCACGGCCTCGTTCCCTCGCACATCCTTCATCCTCGTGAATGGAGTCCTTACATAGAACCAGTAGCGCGGCCAGTCGTTGGGCCATCGGTTCCGCTGAGCCATCGTCTCCTGCTTCTCCTCCTTCCTCCAAGGCCTCCTAGGCATAAAGGCGCAGCTGTCGAATTGTGCCTCATGAACCACCCCATCGATAGTTATCTTCTTCAGCTGGCGTTGCAGCTCATAATGAGCACAGAAGCAGTCCAAATCAGGCTCGGACCCATAAGACTCACATGCCCAGCAGAACTTAGCCAGCGCCAGAATACCATTAAGGGTGTAGATGGTGCAGCTGCACTTTAAAAGACTCCAACACCTGCCTCAGGAAGACCACCGGGGGGTGCGAAGGCCACAAACGAAGAAATCCTTGAAGACAACCACTTCACTACCCTCCGGCTTGGGAACGGTCTCATCACCAGGAGGCCTAGCCTTACCTTTAGGAAAATAACCCAGAGCAACATATTCGGCTATCGATTCCTCTGTAACCAACGAAGGCCCAAACTCCCAAGTCTTCGGGAGCTCCGCCTTGACACCTCCACCCTTCACCAGATCCCGAGGGCTAGCGCCAACACTCTCCAGATCATCCTTGACGTCACGGGCCTTAGCACTAACCATCATGGATTGCCCGTAGTGCTTTAGCCAATCCCTAGATCAGATCCCAAGCAGACGAGAATACGGACCACTTAAGGAAGCCACCGCCAAACACAAAGTAGAAAGAAAAGCGAAGGCTTGGGCGAATAGCGCGCAAAATCAAAACAGGAAAGACTACCCTGAAAGCGACAGCACGCGCGCCCTGGCCTCAGCCCCCCTCCTTATATAGCCTCCCGAGCAGGTGGTTCAAGTTCCACCGCCAACTGTCACATCCCGAACAAACCGCGTCAGTTACGTTTATCCAACCAGGAGATGACACGTCAAAAAAGGACGGCCTGACACAAACTCGCCTGGGGGGAGGGGGAACCTTCGACGACCGGCTCCTGCGAAGGTCCGAGGATCGAGGCCCACCTGCGTCAAACCTAACCCTCGGAGGGGGAGCTGTTGGGACGCAGAGGCCTGGCCTCGAAGGTCCCCCCATTTTGGAACACTAACGAGCTCTTTTTGATGAAAGACAGCAGAGATACAGACTCGAGCCTTCGCGTGGAGGACACACATGCGAAGGCCTCAAGCGGCCCGGCGAGGTCATAAGCAGCCGCGAAGGCTCAGGAGGAGGGAAAGCAGGACCACGGAACGGAGGCATGAAGATGCACGCCGAAGGCAAGTACCTCCATGTTCCTCTGTCACTGAGAGGCGAACGGAGGCATGAAGATGCACACCGAAGGCAAGAAGTACCTCCATGTTCCTCTGTCACCTAGTACAACGACCAAAGATAACATATACTACGCCCACCGCGCAGCACAGCAGCATGTCTCCAGCTCGCCACCTCCACCTCGCTGTCGCGGTGCTCCTCGCTGCCGCCCTCCTGCTCTCCGCCGCCGTGCCGGCCACCAGAGCGCAGGAAGAAACTAAGCATGAGGAGTTCAGCTACATCCCCAGCGACGAGCACGGGCCGGAGCACTGGGGCCACATCAAGAAGGAGTGGGCGGCGTGCGGCACGGGGAGAATGGATCGGAGTCCCCGATCGACCTCTCCAACGAGCGCGTCTCGCTGGCGCGCTCCCTCGGCTACCTCAGCCACTCCTACCGTCCCGCGGAGACCTCCATCGTCAACCGCGGCCACGACATCATGGTACGTTAACACCGGCATGCAGTTCGCAGCTTGGCCGGGAGTCCGGGAGCATTAATAACAGTCCTTCTCACGTTTAGTTAGCGTATAATACACCGTCCATTTATTTATTAGTAGGAGCAAATTAAATTCAGGTGCGAAGCGTTCGCCTGTTCGCTTGCTCTTATACGATCGCGGATTATAAGTTGGAACAATATTTTTCTTTTACACCAAACCAACCAGTAATAAATAATTCATGATCGTTTATGGTTTGCCGAACAGGCTGCATATATGCATGTCTCTGACCGGCCGGCCGGTTGATTGCAGGTGAGGTTCGAGGGCGACGCTGGGAGCCTTGTGATCAACGGCACGGCGTACCACCTGAAGCAGCTGCACTGGCACTCGCCCGCCGAGCACACCGTCGACGGCCGCAGGTACGACATGGAGCTGCACCTGGTGCACGAGAGCGCCAAGAACAAGGCAGCGGTGATCGCCATCCTCTACGAGGTCGGCCGCCACGACGACGCGTTCCTCCACCACCTGGAGCCCTTCATCAGGCGGATCGCCGGCGTGCGAGACCGGGAGGAGCGCGTCGGCGTGGTGGACCCCCGGCGCGCGCGCGGCAGGGCCAGCGTCTACTACCGCTACATGGGCTCCCTCACCACGCCGCCGCCCTGCACCGCGAGGGGGTCATCTGGACCATCGTCAAGTGGGTACGCTGCTTTGCATTGGCCTTTGATTGTATACTTTCACATGCATCACTCATCATTCGATCAACGTACGACTCGTGTATTATTGACACACACTTGCGTCGGTTGGTTGGTCGCGTCACGATCATATGATGAATGTATATATCATCACTCATATCATATACATTCTTTTCTGTCGGCTTGGCTTGGGTTGGTGAGGAAATTTTTAGTACTGGTTCCATCTGTTTTTCAAGCGTTGTTTGCTCTTTTCTGCAGGTTTGCACCGTATCCAAATACCAGCTGGAGTTTCTCAGGGAAGCCGTGCACGACGTAAGTCGATCTCGCCAACTTGTTAATGTCCACACGCATGATAAGATTGCTCGTACTTTTGCCTCTGTTTTTCTACTGGAATGGAAAGTAAATATGTCTCTGCCACTGCACGTCCCCGTTGTTCAAACTCAAACATGGCTAGAATCTAAAGCAATATTGACGTAGTGTGCATGTACGCTGGTTTTGGTTTTTCTCAGCCTGACCAAATCTCGTCTTTGCGTGGTTTACCTGCTGCAGGACAACGCGAGGCTGCTTCAGGAGGCGAACAACAGAGACATCAGCATCTTCCGTCCTAAGCCCGATAATAGGGCCCGTTTCAAGCCTCATATTAGTGATGTGTACATATGGGCTTGACACGGGGACACCAGTAGTAGGACACGTTTGTGAAAAGATTCAGTCCGGATGAAATTTACATACATATATTCGATAGCTTATGGCGGATATTCTATTTGTAATTCTTTCTGTTTAAGTTCCTTTGTTATATGAGTAAATAAAAATGCTTATTCATGTCCACTTTCATGGGCGTCAGGCATGTTCATAAAATTTTGTTTTGTCCATGTTGATGTGGGAACCAATTTGGGTTCAATACTAAACTGCCATTACATGAAAAACACAATAGTGATCAGTCACTAATCTGTCCTTCGCATCAGGCCAAATTTTGATACATATTGCAAGGAATGATGGACCCAAGAGGGCGTGGGTTGAATTAAGTCAACTAAAAACAAAACTAGGTTCCTTGCTAACTCGCTCAACACAAACAAAATCATTCTACCACCGATGCTCTCTCTTCTGTCTGTCATGGCGGCGGTGATGCTGACCCCAATAGCAGGTGGCGCATGCTGGCAAAGGCGATCAATGGCATGGATAGTGTCTGCTATGCTAACAAATCTACATGAATTCCTTTTGTGTCTCTTTGTGTATTGTTCCTTGGTGGTTCTTTTTTACTTGTGCATGTAGGTCATCAAAAGTAAGGCGGTACACTACCGGAAACCTCAAATTTGCCGAGTGTTTTTATGTTTGCCGAGTGTATTCCCTCGAGCACTCGACAAATAAATTGTTTGCCGAGTGCTATCCTAAAAACACACGGCAAAGAAAAACACTCGGCAAAGATGGGGGTTTGCCGAGTGTCAAACAAAAAACACTCGGCAAATAGGGTGTTTACCGAGTGCCACAAAAAAACACTCGGCAAAAAGGGAGGTTTGCCGAGTGTCCAAAAACAACACTCGGCAAAGCAAAAAAAATGTAGAAAAAAACCCACCAGCCCCTCCCCTCCCACACGCACACACCCCCTCCTCCCACACCCGCCCTCCCCTACCAAGCCCCCCACCCCCCCCCCTTCCTCCCGCACCTCCCTCCCCTCCTCCCTTTGCCCGCCCCCTCCCTCCGCCGCCAGCCCCTCCCTCCACCACCCGGCGAGATCCCCTCCTCCGCCGCCCCCTCCCTCCCTCCCCCTCCTCCCGCCCACCCCGACCCTCCCTCCTTCCCTTCTTCTTCCCGTCGGTGGCTGGCCCTCCCCCCCCTCCCTTCTTCTTCCCCCACGGATCCGCCCCCTCCCTCCCTCCCCTTCTTCCCCGCCGATCCGCCCCCTCCCTTCTTCCCCGCCAGATCCCGCCCTCCCTCCCTCCCTTCTTCTTCCCCACGGGATCTAGCCCTCCCTCCCTCCTCCCTTCTTCCCTGCCGGATCCGGCCCCTCCCTTCTTCCCCGCCGAATACCATCCCTCCCTTCTTCCCCGGCTCCCCCTCCCCTACCTTCTTCCCCGGCGCAGACCCTCCCCTCCCGCTTCCCGGCACCGCCTCCCCACCGACGAGATCTGGCGGCCGGTGCCGCCCCCTCCCTCCCACCCTCCCCCAACACCGAGATCCAGGGAGGGGGCCCGGCGACGACGCACCCCAGGCGGCGGAGGGGATGGTGGCATGGGCCAGGGGCGAGCTACAGCCCCATGGCCGAGAGCAGCGGCGCGGTGGTGGGGGGTGTGGTGGATGAAGTGGATGCGGCGTGGTGCGGGCGGCGGCGGCAGGCGTGGATGGTGGCGGCGGGCATGGATGGTGGCGGAGGCGTGGATGGTGGTGGCAGCGGCGGTGCTGGTGGTGCGGGCGTGTTGTCGGCATGCCTTTTTATTTTTTTGAAAAAAAGTTTGCCGAGTGTTTTTTGGGCACTCGGCAACGTCTTTGCCGAGTGCCCGACAAAAAACACTCGGTAAACTAGCGTTTGCCGTTAAAGGGTTTGCCGAGTGTCGTTTGCCCAGTGTAACACTCGGCAAACCCTTTGCCGAGTGTTTTTGGGGCTTCGCCGAGTGCCCCTGGCACTCGGCAAAGCTCCTATATCCCATAGTGATTGTTTTCCAAATGGGGTCTGGCCCTTGTGATTCTTCTCATGCCAACTGACCTTATTATTTACCTTTTATTGGTTTTTGATAACTTGAATGAGATTTTGTCGAATCCGTATCTCTTCTTGGCTCTTATGGTTCTTCTCATCCCAAGTGAGTTTGATAATAGCTTTTACATGGATTTCTATCACTTGGATGAAATTTTTGGTTTTTGTCTTTCAAACCTATAAGGAAAATGGACCCCATGGGCCATTTAGTTTGGATTTTGGTGTTTGATGATCAACATGACTATTTGGACTAATATTGTTTGCTAGTGTTTTTGGATATAGTTCAAAGGATGCAAAGTGGACTTCGACTTAGACAACGTGGTGATCCGGATGATCAACACCTCAAGCAAGACTTTAGAAGACATGTTGAATACCTAAAAGTACAAGCAAGAGTCCAAGACCCAAGATGAAAGAAGCCCGGACGAAGACTCGCGAAGAAACAAATGGGCAGCTGCAACTACAGCACCGGATGTGTCCGGTGCAGGCAGCTAGGGCACACTGGACGCCAAGGTGTGCACGAAGCATAGCCACAAGCGTTCACCGGACGGGTGCACCGGACAGGGGTTCCCGAGAGGATGCAGCTCGGGTTGGAGAAGGCCAGAAGGCACCGGACATCACACTGGACGGCCAATCTCCAATGGTCGGCAACGGATAGAAAGCCAATGGTAGCTGACATGAACGCACCGAACGTGTCCGGTGGGTGCACCGGACATGTCCGGTGCCTGCGTAGAAAGCCTATGCAGCCTCCAACGGCTAGTTTGCAATGGGAGGCTATATATACATGCCCCAACTAACCATTTGAGGGGTGTGAGAGTTGGGAAACATGCCAAGGGTGTTGCTACACCATTCTAGTTCTCTCCACATGCATAGTGCTTAGTGAATCACTTGGTGATTAGTGCAGGTGCTTTGCGAAGTGCTTAGGCTAGTTAGACCACCGCTTATACGCTTGCTCTAGGATTAGGCCTAGTGTTTAGTGAGGTTTGCATACCTCTTGTCATATGGTGCTTGTGCGCACCATTATTGTACTCAGAGGGGCTTGTAGTCTTGTGAGACCACACCAATCGCGTTTGTGGTGTGGCCGCCACTGTATACCGGAGGGAATGTCACATCCGGCACAATTTGGAATTTGGCCCATAGTGGCCCATGTACATGTTAATGAGATATGGTGGAGGGTTTAGTCCCATCTTGGTTGTTTAGGGTGGGTTAGACAAATATATAAGGCTTCTAGAGTCCATCTCATCATCCCCGGGTTAATCCTTTTACGTGAAGTGAGGACGAAAGCATAAGTGTGATGATGATAGGTGTGCTTCACTTAGTGTGTAGAGTGGATCTGAGCCGTTTGGACTCTGGGGCGTTACAAATGGTATCGGAGCCAACCTTCGTGACCACGGACGCGTGCAGGTCAGGGACGCGGACATGGGGCTCATTGTGTGTAGGCCCTGTGGGGAGCACGGCATGGCACATGTGTTGGCACTGGACGCACGGTCGCGTGTGCTAAGAGGGAACATTCTTGGTCATCATTTGCCCGGTTATGGGTCTGTTGGGCCGACGAGGACGACGGGCCCTTTGAGGGTGTGTGTGTCACATCGGGCACAATTTTGAATTTGGCCCATAGTGACCCATGTGCATGTTAATGAGATATGGTAGAGGGTTTAGTCCCACCTTGATTGTTTAGGGTGGATTAGACCAACATATAAGGCTTCTAGAGTCCATCCCACCATCCCCGGGTTAACTCTTTTACGCGAAGCTAGGACAAAAGCGTAAGTGGCATGGTGGTAGGTGTGGTTCATTCAGCGTGTAGAGTGGATCTGAGCCGTTTGGACTCTGGGGCATTATAGGGAACGAAGCCCACGGCGGTTTGGCCAGAATCTCAATAGTGAAGACAGCGGGGAGTGATCTGGAAGAGGCTATTCCGGAGACCCACTTGCACGTGTGGAAGGCCCGGGGCTATCCACGGAGTTACTCGACTAGGAGCTTGGCCCTTGCGTGGGCTTCCTTATGTGGGGCTCCAACGAGGACTAGGGGGAAGCTTGCGTGCTTCTCGATACCTCGGTAAAAATACAGGCATCGTCAAAAGGGAGTTTGCATCTCTATCGCCCTTTACCTTCCGCATTTACATTGTGTACCTTGGTTGTGTGCTTTACCTTCCTAGCTTAGTTGATAGACTAGTTGATAGGATTGGAACCTAGGTTGCATAACTCTTTTGCAGTAGACATAGCAACACACTTAACAAAACCTTAGTTGCACATTAGATAGTTTATTTATTGCATAGGTTTTGTTTAGGTTGAAATTAGAGGCCAAAGTTTAGAAATAGTTTTTAAATTGCCTAATTCAACTCCCCCTCTTAGGCGTCATGTGCCCTGTTCACTTGAACTTTTCAGCCCAGTTTATCAGCCATGGTACAATATTTTTCTCTCACAACAAAACAACACTAGTCGGCTTATCAGCCGCAGAAACAATCAGCCAAACAACTCGACGGTCCCATCAAAACCATTTCTATCTGCATGGATTTTGTCAACAAGCTCATCAAGGGGTGAGAATGTGAAACCAATGATGCCTTAAGGGAGAGAGAGTGAAAGATTACCTTAAGGGGGAGAATGTGAAAACCTAGTTTTGATAAGGACATTGGTTTGCTTGTGATGAGTGATTGACAAATGATGAAATAACTTTGAGTGCGTTTTGGATTGCATGAAGCTTTTGTGTCTGTTATTTTACTCTTGAGTTGCGTTTATCCCTTGCCCATTATTTGGGAACCGAGAATTTTTATTAGAACTTTCATGGTATTTTCTCATATTAGGTGGCCTTGTGTTTGCTTTTACTTGACTTTTAGACAGTTGAATGATAACTTTTTTCTTTCAAAATTTCTTCTATGTGCTTTGGTGATAGTCAATGCATTCATAAAGGGAGAGATTGAAAGTCAAAGTTTTTTTCTAACTAATATTAAAATTAAGAGGAAACAAAAAAATTAAGAGGAAACATTAGTCCTAATGATCACGTTGTCACTCAATTACCAAAACCACTAATGAACCTTCCTAGGTGCCATTTTCGTTACACGATTGCTCCAGTGATAGTGCGGCTTCGTCCTCTGCTCGGCACTCTTGTCCATCCTCCGCTCGTCTCCTGTGCCATCCGTTCGTGATTCTCGACATTTTAAGATCTGGTTGTAGTGGTGTGTGTACTAGTTGTAGAGGTTTTTGAGATCTCGTTACTCAATTATTGTTTGTTGATTCTTGAGATTCTTTAATATGATTACTAAGTGCACTCTTGGTGAAAGAAACGTGTTTTTTTGTTGGATGAATGATGAATATGGCTACTGAATGTTGGATGCCTGTATCTACTTTTGAGGTTTTGAGCAGTATTTTTACATCCGCTCAGCGCTCATTTTTTCTGTGCAGACAATTAACACAAACGCATGATGTAACTTGCCACCAATGCTAATAGAAATTTACATGTTGGTTGGCATAATCTAAACGCAAGTGAAAACCAATTTATACAGGTGGGTCATGCAATGTTGCCATAGATGAAAACTAGCGGATTTTTTTTTTTTTGACGATGGTAGAAAGGTGTGCCGGCCGGCCGCTTTCTTACGGCGCCTCACAATCAGTCTGGTGCGCCCTTCACCGGATCTAGTGGCCGTGAGGTCGGATTTGGCGGTATCCAAGGGTGGGCTCTCTCGGAGGCCGGCGGCAGAGCAGATGTAGCAGGTGGTGCGGGCCGGCTATGGCCGGCTTTGCACCGGTGGCGGCCTCCTTGCGGTGGTTCCCCTCCATGGCTCCTTGGGGCTCAGATTTGTTCCTGATATGGATGGATCTATGCTCCCCATGGCATTGTCGGTGTGCAGGATTGTGCGGTGGTGGCCGTGATCGATGTACAGTCATCAACACTGGATCTTGCTGGGCATTGGCGTGCTGTCATTGGAAGTGGGTTGGGTGCTAGGCGAAAGTCTTCGTCTCGCTGTTGGGCTGACGACAACGATGTCTTTGGGATCCATATTCCTTGGAGGCGCCTGTCGATGCACCCCTCCTCTCTCGATGTGGATCTTGCAGGTAAAATCATTGTCCATGTTGGATGGGCAGCGGCGGCGTGCCTACGTCGTGTTCCTTCCTGAAGGCATTGTCTTTGCAGTTCCACACGGGGTTCCCACTTTGGTAGCTTCGTTTTGACATCAAAGTTTCCAAGTAAACAAGGATGCGAAGGATTGCTACTGCACAAGATCAAATTTTGTGGCCTGAAATCAAGAGTTTCTAAGTAAATTAGGATGCGAAGGATTGCTACCGCACAAGATCAAAGCAGTTTTGAAGCAAGGGCATAGAAGTTGGAAGGTTAGTTTTTCTAGCTCCCTTAGTCTTGTTGCTTTATGTTTTTTGCGTACCTCTTTTGAGGCTTAGAGTCTAAAGGCTCTTGTAAACTTTGGCTGTGTATGTCCACGTATGGATATATGGATATAGAGGCCGGATTTCTATCCATTATCTAAAAAGAAATGCACTATTTTCACTGGTCTTTCGTACTGGCCGGTTCCGAAAACCTCTAGGGAAAATAGAAAAGGTACCGTTAATAGAAATTGTTTCTGTACTAGCGAGAGACAATGAGACAGAACTGAAAGAACGACATGTCCTAGCCATTCATGCGATTAAACTGAAATATCCATAGAAATTCAGAAAATATTTTGCAAGCATAGGACAAGGTGCCACCCTAACGTCAATCATACGTCAGATAGACCAAACGACTGAGGCTTTCAACAACCCGGTGTTATCCAACGTCTAGCAGTGAGATATGTACATCATAAGAAGGCCGTATCTGTCCCTATAAGGCTCATGAAATCCACTCTCATGCCGACAAAGTATATCACAGGTCCCAGTTGAAGGAGCACAGATCCCTCCACAAATTTGACTGTTTGATCAGTATCAGAGATGATAGAACTGCAATGCACGCCTGTGCTTATCTCTTACTCGGTACAACACCATGTGGCATGCGCAGAAAAAAAATGGTCTAAAAGCAATCCTTCAGAAACGCAGATAGAAAAAATGTACTCCGTGACGCCTCGAGAGGCCGAGACAGATATGGAGTAAGAAATGTTTAGACGCCACCAGCTAGCGTTTACTTCTGCGGCATACTTGCCCGTGCACACGGTAGCAGGTTTGAGTTTTGAAGCGCCATTTGCACACGGTAGTTTTTGCCGACGTGCGAAAACCGAAACTAAAGATCACGGCGCATTTGAACACGTACGCTAGTTTTTTTTGCTGGTGTGTCAACACCTGGTGCTATGGTACTATTGCCATGAGTTTCATATGTGATTAGAGAGTTACTGGCTGCAGCGTGAGAACCAATTAATTATTGTTCAGCTGAGGCGGCAGTTATTTAGTTGCACATATTGTTATCGTTTTTCTTGGCAAGAAAAGTCAGAGAAGCTATATTTTTTATCTCGTACCGTCAAAGGTCGGGAAATATATTCGGGCATCGCAGGCATATCCTTGTTAGCGGAGCTTGAGGGTGGCTATACCATGACCTCAAGGCGAGTTCCTGATGTGTTGGTGGTGGACTGTTTCTGCATATGGTTGTGAGTGGGGTGCTGTGGAGGTGCTGGCGAAAGCCTTGAAGGAGATCTTACTGATCTTGACAATGGCGACACCTTCACGCGATGTTTCCCTTTCTGAAGGTGTTGTTATGGCAATCTGCACCCTCGTGTCCATGGATCTCCAGGTGAAAAACTTGCCTCGGATTTTGAGGTGGGTGGCGTCGGCATCTTTCGTCATTTTCCTTCTTGGAGGCATTGTCTCGGAGGTCCTTCTTCACACAACGTCGACCGGTGGGTCTATGTAACCCCAACATCTGGGGCGGTCGAGCTTCAAATTTGTGCAAGGTGTATTACGTGTTGTCTTCACTAGGGCAAGGCAGTCAGTTGTGGAAGGCCTTGATGTTGGAATGCTATGAGCCTATGACAAGTTTGGGTAACGAAGTTAGATTAGGATAGGAAATTGAGTCTCGTTTCTTTTTTTGCCTTAACTTTGTGTCACCGTGTGGTGAGCCATGGTCTAAGCACCATTAGTCTGTGTTAAACAGCTATACTCATTCTTGCGTGAATGTTGCAGGCCGGAATGTTAAATTCTTCTATTTTTGAAAAAAAGGGAAAAAATATTGGCTCTGGTGCGCACAAGGTTGAAAGGTTACAGCCTTATTAAACCTGACCTGCTTCTCACGTCGACTTGGATGGTGGTAGAATCGCCGGTCAGTGGAACCGATCATCAATTGGGCAGCATCTGATCCTTTCCTTGACTGTTGGTTTAGGTATTTCCAGCTGGTCTCTGCATTGCTTTGGAATTTTCTTCATGGTCACAAAAGCGAGCAGGTCCCAAAGGTTATTCCTTACTTGTTGCATGTGGTAACGTACCTTGTAGTACATGGTAGTAGTAAGAAAAGAAACTATATAAATACTCTCTCCGTTCTAAATTATAAGATGTTTAAACTTTTCTAGATACATTATTTTTACTATGTATTTAGACGTAGTGTATATCTAAGTGCATACAAAAAAATGTGGATCTAGAAAAAACAAAACCTCTTATAATTTGGAAAAAGATAGTACTATATATATATATATATATATATATATATATATATATATATATATATATATATATATATATATATATATATATATATATATATATATACCGGCAAAACTTCCATTCGCAATGCAAGGGGCCGGCCCGTCTGTGAGCTTGCATGGTAGCTTATATGCATGCAAGGCGCCGGCCCGTCGGCGCCACGCCACTACCAGGGCCAACCAAATCAGTTAGCATTTTCCTGAATAGCTTAGGACAAGTATATTGGTGTTGTCTAATAGATGGTTTCATGCAGTGCCAGTAATCTTAAGACAGAGTTAAAAGCATGTATAATGACTGTCTTTTGAGTTGTTTCATAGTAACTCACAATTCCTAAATTTATGCATAGACTAAAAGGATTATTATGAGTTGCAAGGCAACAACAACTGGTACAATGGTGCAATAGCTGTCTTATAGTCCTAAACTTTAGCTTATAAGGTGGTTGCTTCGCGAAGCAACAACCTCTTTCTCATCTCTCTCTTTCCTCTACATCATTATAAATTTTACTGATTGAAAAAGATGTCGTTTCAAAAGATGTAGGAGTGTCTCTTACTGATCAACAGGGCAAAAATGACACAATTATATGATGGAAGATCCATAATTTTGCATTTGAGAAGTTCTCTTGTACTCGACCGGTCCTTGAGCAATACCCAGAAGAAGACCCTATGTTTGTGCTGAGAACAAGAATTCCAGACCCATGAAAATGCCTGATGAACTTGTCTTCTACTAAGGTGTTTGTAAGTTTTTGAAGGAGCAAAAATAGCTGAACCCCAAACATTTTGCCAAACATCAAAAGGTTGTGTAAGCAGCACTGAACCTAGCTCCTCCGTCAGCTATTGTAGCTGAATAAAGGACTGGGTAGACATGGGAAGGTGAAAGAGATCACATAAATCCTGTGAGTCTTTGACTCGTTGAAATGAGACGAATTTATTCTGGGCAAAGGAGTACAGCTCAGGGAAAGCATTCAAATGTATCTGCCCATTCCATATGTCCTGCCAAAAGAGAGTGGAAGCCCCATTGTTTAAACTGACATTTAAGTTGACAGTTGACAGTTGACAATCCCTTGAACGTGTATAAGAGTTTATTAAGTGCATCTCTCCAGCAGATGCATCCCTACTTCCAGGCCCGGCCCTGGGGCAGGGCGTGAGGGACAACCGTCCCCGGCCTAGGGAGCCGGATGGGCCCCTCCCCAGGTACGCAGACACTAGTAGTATTCGGCGTATGTGAGCCTAGTAACAAACATACGTACGCAGAATCACAGACGCAGGCACGCCGCAGCAGTGACTCCTCGGTCCTCGTGACGACGCAAGACGCTTTGAGCCTTCGACTGCGAGTCGCGGAGTCAGTGACTGTTCATTCTCTTTCCTCTGCATACGACTGTGAATTTGCCGCGCTGCGAGTCGCCGGCGGGCGGCGGGTAGCCAGGCAGGCTGCAGGCAGGCACGGCCGCACGTGAACGAGTGAGACTGAACGTAAATACGTGATCCGCATAGGTATGAATCTCTGATTCTCTGTCCTATCTCATGTACGATCCCTAATTCCCTACTCCCTCCGTCTCTAAATATCTGTTGTTCTCGCTTTCCGAGAAATGACTCTGATTAAATTTATATAAAAAAATATTAATATTTATGATACATAATTGATATCATTAGATAGATCTTTTAATCTAGTTTTTTTAATAAATTTATATGGAGATACAAATGTTGCACGCATTTTCTACAAATCTAGTCAAACTTATGGCACGAAAACCGAAAACGACAGATAATAAGGGACAGAGGGAGTATTCCGTAACCATGTACTGCCGACCGCTAAGGTAAAGGTTAATCATTGATTCAGATTTCACAGACCCGGACGGACATCATTTGGAATTTCAGATTTGCAAATTGTTTAATCTTTGACTAATTGTTTCTCTAAATTTTAATGGTACCATGCCATCAAGAAAGTATGCTTCTCACAATGACAAAAGAAAGAAAAAAACACGAATAGATGTCTTGATACAATAATAGAGAGCGGCTCTTCATAAATTTCTTAACAGATGATTTGAGATATGGAGGAACCAGCTAACGCTAATCCAGAAGATCCAAAGGTTAAATGGATTGGAAACATTAATCATTGAGAAGCGATTGTTGGAGATTGATATTGACACCGTTATCGAGGTCTTCGCATCGAGGAATGTTAGAACAAAATTTTGAGGTAATTCAATATGTATACAAATTATTTTACATGAATATTGCTTTTGCATTCAGTTAAGTGCTTATTAGTAACATTTTGTATATTTATGTATATATACTGGCCATAAATGATACTAGTATTATCATGTTTATATAAAAAGGCCTAAAATTTTAGTTTTGTTCTAGGTCCAAAAAATCTCATGACCGGCCCTGCTAAGACTACAAGAACAAAGAGTACTAATTATTACACGCCCAAAGCAGCTGATACAACACGCAGACCGTTTGCAAACTGCATACCGAACCATCTAACGGGCTGTTCGGATGATGGTTTCTGCAGCTGATAAGTCGGCCGATGCTGTTTTATTATGAGAGAAAAACATTGTACCATGGCTAATAAGCCGGGCTGATAAATTCAAGCGAACATGGCATAAATTAGGGAGCCAGATTGGGTGACTTTACAGAGCAAAGTTACATTATAACTTTCCTGCGATCTCCACCCTCCATTCAGTATCCAACGACTCAGCACGCATTCAAAGCAAAAGCCTACAGCGCTTAGCATTTTTCGTCCACTCAGTAGTCTGCGGCAGGTCCATGCCGGAGCTCCGGCGGGCTGCCTTCCCTTGCGGCGAGGACGCGCAGCAGGCCCGGCCACTGGAACCCGTAGCCGAGGCCGTAGTCAACGATATGTAGGTGGCGCCCGTCGGTGTCGTGGATGGTCCTATTGGAGAAGACGAGGCCACGAAGCTCGAAGAGGGAATCGACGGTGCGAGACTCTGAGCTCATTGTGGATCATGGACGGAGTGAGGCGGTGGCGCTTGGGGGTGCCTGCGGGCTGCTGCTGCTCTGGCCATGGGCGAGCTTCGATGTGCGTCGGCCTCCGGGCTCCGGCCGCGGGGCGCAAGAGCTCTGCAGCATGCGGGCTCCTCCGAGTGCGAGCGCTAGCCGCCGGCGCGAGCTGTGCAACGCATGGGCTTTTCTGGGAGCGAGCACCGGCCGTGCGGGGACGCAGCCGCTGGGCACGAGCTCCACAGCGGGGGGCGCACAAATGCATGACGCAGCCGCCGGGCGCAGAGCTCTGCTAGTCTGCCACTGGACAGTGAAGGATGTAATCGTAGCTGTGGTGTTAGTTTGGTCAGTTTGAGTATTTAGTTTCAGGTATTTCAGTTTAGTCTGTTATCATGTCAGCCAACGTCGTGTAATCGTGTCTTGTGCTCGAGTCGAGTCCTATACCTATAGTCTTCAGGATAGTGGAGTCAAGTGCGCAGGTCCCTTGTTCTTCAGGCGATCGCGGAAGAGGATCCGCGCAAGCAGAAGATGGCCAGGTATATGGTTTCTGGCTTCTGCAAGTTGCCCAGCACGCACCAGTAATTAGATTGTTAGGTGACAGGGAATAATGGATGAGATGACCGCTTGAATGAACACCCTATGTGACTGACGACCTCGGACCCATATATTGACCGATCCATCCTATAACAGTCCTCTAACACACTGGAACTGATCCTGCCATTCTACCTACCATACCATGGCTTCCAATAGAACCACTCACAGGAAGCTGAACATAGGGACATTATTATCCATCGTTGCCACCATGCTGGATCGCCGAGCTGCCATGCTCGTGTTGTTCAGCTGCTTCTTGTTCCCTGCTCACCATGCATGCACAGCAGCAGCCCCAGCCAGCCGCCAGTGGTAACAGAAAGAGTCCGAGCTGCATATCGCACGAGGGGGACGCCCTGCTGGCATTCAAGCAAGGTGTCACCTGGGACCCTGCAGGCCGCCTCAACTCGTGGCAGCGAGACGGTGATCACGGCGAGCAGGACTGCTGCCGGTGGAGAGGCGTCAGGTGCAGCAACCGAACTGGCCGATCAACCAGATTTGGTCGGCCAGGTAAGTCCTTCTTTGCTTGCTCTGGATCATCTAGAGCATCTTGACCTCAGTGAGAACGAACTAGAGGGGCCAACTGATCATATTCCTAAGTTCTTGGGCTCTCTCAAGTATCTCAACCTCTCTGGCATACTACTCTCAAGAGCTTCAACTAAATTTAGCCAACGCATGCATGAATCAAAGTGTATGCAGAAGTTGTTACATAATGTTGCTGGTTTTCTCTTTGGAATGAAATGTGATATCCACACCCTTTGCCGTAAGAGTTGTAATATCACTACCTTATGATGACATGGCCAAATTAAATACTAATAATAATTCGGGCTTGTGCTTATGTTGATCACAGCATCCTTGTTTTGGTGTCGGATTCTGCCTAATTGCTTACTCGTGTTGCGGTGCCATGTTTCCATGTTCGTCATCCACATCAAGGAAGGCTCACGTCTCCTCCATGACCATTGTTTCCATGCTCATCGTGAACCGTTAATTGCTGAAGTGAGAAAGAGGTGACTGCACTTATGTTCAGTGTAGAATTAGCACACAACTTACAGACACACATAATATCCACATCCACATTAAATTTCATGGTTGATTTCTCTGATTTTACATTTGGCCGACATCTCTTCCAGATGGAGATGGGTCCCACCTCTCTTCCAGGTGGACGGCCCCCGTGTGGGCCCACTCTGACTTTGATCCAGCAGTTCAAAATCGGTTCCTGTGTGGTGTTGCTTAGGTAGATGGATTGCACTGGTTGTTCTAAAAAAAATAGATGGATTGCACTGGCATTCAGAAGTTTCTTTGCTGGCAAAACATTATTTTAGTTCGGAGATTGTATGATTGAGCAGCTGATCTCCTCTCCTGTGTCCTGCCGGTTTCTTTTAAAAAAAAACAGTTGCATACTCAAAGTACACTATAAGTAACATTCACTTACAAACATTGAACAGGCAAGGGGAGCAAATTTCTCAGAAATTGAAGAGCCCAATATATGAGCACAGTTTCCCTGGTGGAGTACACTGCTACAGCAGGAGTTCCACTGACTACTTGCCTAGTGACGAACATGCATGGTACCTTGTAATCTTGACGACGCACTGGAGAGGTGCCAATAAAATAGGGTGCATAATGAGTTTGAGATGCAGTAGTACTCCAGACACATTTGAGATTACTTTATGACTAGACGTAAAAATTAAAGTTATAGTCAGCAGCATGATTGTTCACTACCGGAAACAGTAGCTTTGCCGTGTGTCGGCAAAGCCCAAAAAACACTCGGCAAAGGTTTTGCCGAGTGTTACACTCGGCAAACAGCACACGGCGTATATAGTGCCGGCAAATGTTTCTTTGCCAAGTGCTAAAACCGACGCTTGGCAAAAAAAAAGCAATGTGATGGCGCGGAGACGGTCACGGCGCATTTGACGAGTGTCTAACGGCCTGGGCACTCGGCAAACATGCCCTTGTTTGCCGAGTGCCCCGGCCATGACACTCGGCAAACATGCCTTTGTTTGCCCGAGTGTCCAGGACCTGACACTCGGCAAACATGACTTCTTTGCTGAGTGCCAAGTGTCACATCCCGGACACTCGGCAAAAACTGGCCATTTTAGGCCTAGATTTTGGCCTCTTTGCTGAGTGTCACAGTGACACTCGGCAAAGATGGCCATTTTAGACTCAGAACGTACAGATTTTTGCCACGTGGCCTCTTTGTCGAGTGTATTTAGCATGGCACTGCACTACGTGAAAAATAGTTTGTACCAACGGGGCTTTTTTTTCTTTAGGGGCGGCTGGCATTGGAGCAGCCCCTACAGTGACGTGCTCGGGCTCCAGCATAGCAGCCACCCTTACAAATGGCACAGTAGAGGCGGCTGGTAATACGAGCCGCCTCTACAAATGCGTCGATTTGTAGGGGCGGCTGGTATTACCAGCCACCCCTACTGTGTCCATTTGTAGGGCAGCTGAATCACCAGCTGCCCCTACAAATGCCCGTTGTATATATAGCGGCCACCTTCAGGAAAATTCTCTCCCCCTCCTCTCTCAGTCTCTCTCATCGCGTCATTCTGTGCTGGCCGGTCCCTCGCTGATAGGATTCCTGATCCTACCAGCGACGTTGCGTAGTTTGTATGGGTGTGAGGGAGGAGGAGCAGGCCGCGTTCCTCGCTGCCGGCGGCTGGGCGCCGTCGCGAGGTTGTAGGCGAGGAAGATGACAGGGGGCGGCTAGGGCAAATCCCGGCTCCCTGGGGGAAGCCGGAAACAATTAAGATTGTTTCTGCTTAATCCTCAATAATCCCAATTACAATAATTTATACTCAAAAATATCCTTTTACGAAATAACCCTCAAGCTAATAGGTAAATATTAATTCATTATAAACAATAACTAAACGGGCCTATTCAGCCACTATTGGACCGGTTGCGCCTCTTATACTGTATACCGGTCATAACATCTCTTCCCTCCTCGGCAAACAGCTCGTCCTCGAGCTGGACCTCAGGATATTGCTCCTTGAATTCTTCCAGCGGCTCCCATGTCGCATCATCCACTGGAAGCCCCTGCCACTGGACAAGAACGCGCCACTCGCCGCGACGGAGTTGAGCGCGCAGCACCCGCTCAGGCGCTTGCAGAAGGCGGCCATCCTGTACCGGTGGAAGAGTAACTGGAGCAGCCGGGGGAGCTCCCGTGTAGGCCTTGAGCTGACTGACATGGAATACGTCATGAAGGCGAGCGCCGGCAGGAAGTTGCAGACGGTATGCCACCGGCCCGACGCGCTCGAGCACCATGAACGGCCCAGCGTAGCGTGGGCGGAGCTTGCCCTTGGAGTGCGCGACGAGGACCTGCATAGGACGGTGGAGGAGGCGCAACAGCACCCAGGCGCCCACCGCGAAGGACACGTCGCGATGATGCTCGTCATAGTACCGCTTGGCGTACTGCTGTGCCTGAAGGAGACGCTCCCGGACCTCCTCCAGGAACGCGTCGCGATCGCGAAGCATCGTGTCAGCCGCCTGAGTCTGAGCCGCCCCATGCTGGAGCGGAAGGAGGGGCGGTGGGGGGCGGCCATAGACCACCTCGAACGGCGTTGCCCGGAGCGCCGTCTGGAAGGACGTGTTGTAGCAGTACTCCGCCCAAGAAAGCCAGTCGACCCAGGAGCGAGGACGATCCCCGGTGACGCAGCGAAGGTACATCACGATGATCCGGTTGACCACCTCGGACTGCCCATCCGTCTGTGGATGGAAAGCCGTACTCAAGCACTGCTTCACGCCTGAAAGCTTAAAGAGATCACGCCATAAATTGCTGGTGAAGACGGGGTCGCGGTCGCTGACGATGGAGGTGGGGAAGCCGTGGAGGCGCACAATGCCATCGAAGAATGCACGTGCCACCGACGCAGCCGTGTAGGGGTGGCTGAGGGCGATGAAGTGCGCGTACTTGGAGAACCGATCAACCACCGTTAGGATGACCGATTTGCCATGCACCTTGGGGAGGCCATCGACGAAGTCCATAGAGATGTCCGCCCACACCTGCGATGGAACAGCCAAGGGCTGGAGCAACCCCGCTGGGTGCGTTGTCGGCGTCTTGTTCCGCTGGCACGTGTCGCAAGAGCGGACGCAGTCCTGCACCAGTACGCGGTCACCTGGGAAGTAGAAGTCTTGGCGGAGACGAACAAGGGTCTTCTGTATGCCCTCATGGCCGGCCTTGTGTGCCAGCGCCACCACCTGGGGACGTAGGTCGCCATGTGCCGGGATGAAGACACGCTTGCCGTGGAGCAGCAGACCGTCCTCGGCGCGCCACGGCGCCTCCAGCTCCTCGCTGGTCAGCTGCTGGAGGAGTTCACCGGCCTCCTGGTCCAGTGCCATTGCCGCCCTGATGTCGTCGTAGAGACGGAAGGAGGGCTCGGACACAGCCATCGCCGTGGGGCCGTCCTCGTCACGGCGGGAGAGCGCATCGGCGGCGGTGTTGAGGCGCCCCGGCCGGTACTCAACGGTGAAGTCGAACCCGAACAACTTGCTGAGCCACTGATGTTGAGGAACAGTGGACAGCCGTTGATCGAGGAGGAACTTCAAGCTGTAGTGGTCGGTGCGGACGAGGAAGCGGCGGCCCCAGAGGTACGGCCGCCAATGGCGCACAGCCTGGACCAAGCCGATGAGCTCGCGCTCGTAAGCCGCCAGCTTGATGTGACGGGCAGCGAACGGCCGACTGAAGAAGGCCAGGGGACCCGCCCCCTGGTGCAGCACCGCGCCGAAGCCAGTGCCGGAGGCGTCGCAGTCGACCACGAACTGGCGATCAAAGTCCGGCATCTGCAACACAGGCGCCGATGATAAAGCGCGCTTGAGGCTGGAGAACGCCTCGTCAGCCGCCTCATCCCAGGCGAACGCCTCCTTGCGCAGGAGACGTGTGAGGGGCGCAGCGATGGAGCCGAAATCCTTAATGAACTTTCTGTAGTAGCCGGCCAGCCCCAAGAAGCCCCGTACGCCGCGGGGTGAGCGGGGGGCCGGCCAAGCTGCGACCGCCTCCACCTTGTCGCTGTCCATGGCGACGCCGTCTTTGGAGATGACGTGGCCCAAGTAGGCCACGGAGGAGGCGCCGAAGGAGCACTTGGACCTCTTGAGAAAGAGACCATGTGCGCGAAGGGCGCTGAGGACGAGGCCGACGTGTTGGAGCTGTGCTGCCCACG
Organism: Miscanthus lutarioriparius; assembly: GCA_904845875.1. Taxonomy (NCBI): domain Eukaryota; kingdom Viridiplantae; phylum Streptophyta; class Magnoliopsida; order Poales; family Poaceae; genus Miscanthus; species Miscanthus lutarioriparius. Next base: position 105,927,476 of record CAJGYO010000009.1, on the reverse strand, counting down.
ATGTGCTGTAGATGAGAATGTCATCAAAGAAAACCAGCACAAACCTGCGGAGGAATGGGCGAAGGACGTCGTTCATCAACGCCTGGAAGGTTGCCGGCGCATTGCAGAGGCCAAACGGCATGACCAGGAACTCGAAGTGCCCCTGGTGAGTGCGGAACGCTGTCTTGGCGATGTCCTCATGGTGCATGCGCACCTGATGATAGCCCGAGCGGAGGTCAAGCTTGGTGAAGTACTTGGCACCGTGGAGTTCATCGAGAAGCTCGTCGACCACCGGAATCGGGAACTTGTCCTTTGATGTTTTATCGTTGAGAGCCCTGTAGTCGATGCAGAAGCACTAGGAGGCATCCGCCTTCCTGACCAGAAGGACCGGGGCAGAGAATGGGGACGTAGAGGGCCGGATGATGCCCTGTTCCAGCATGATGGCGCATTGACGCTCGAGCTCATCCTTCTGCAGCTGTGGATACCTGTACGGCCTGACCGCCACCGGTGCCGTGCCAGGAAGGAGATGGATCCGATGGTCGTATGGCCGCACGGGCGGCAAGCCGCACGGCTCCTCAAAGACGGCGCCGTGCTGCTGTAGTAGTCTGTCCAGCAAGGGCCGAGGCTGGTCGGCTGCGTCCGCGGCCAGCAGGTGTTGAGGTGCCGGTGGAGAGCCCTCGCACTGCCAAGTAATGCGTCGGTTGTCCCGCTGGAAGGACACCGTGTGGCCATCAAAGTCCCAGGTGAGGGGCCCCAAGGTGCGCAAGAAGTCGACGCCGATGATGAAGTCGAAGCAGGCCAACACGAGGCTGACGCAGGTGACCGGGTACGACGCGCCACTGATGGAGAGTGGAATGTCGCGACCGATCCCCTCGCACGGCAGGCGCTCCCCGCTGGCGACGGTGACATGTAGTTGCGCGGCGCCCGGGGAAGAGAGCCCCAAACGGCGCATCACGTGGCCCTGGAGGAACATATGCGTGGACCCGGTGTCCAGCAAGGCGAGGAGTCATTCACCCTTTAGCAAAACAGGCAGGAGCATTGTGTTTTCCGTTCGAATGCTTGCGAGAGCATACATCGAGACAACAAGGGCATTAGCTGTAGGCTCCTCTGCCAGAGTAGCCGAATCCTCCGGTGGCACAGCCCCTTCGTCTTCTGCGGTCGCGTATTCATCGACGGTCTCGAGGTAGAAAAGGCGCTTGCACACGTGTCCCCGCGCATACTGCTCATCACAATTGAAGCAAAGACCCTGGCGTCGCCGCTCCAATTGTTCCGCCGTAGTCAGACACCGAAAGCGCGGCTGGCCGGTGGCCGTAGGAGACAGGGCCGGCGGCTGGGTGGCAGGAGCCCCTCCCGTTGCTGGTGCAGCCATGGATGGTCGTGGTGGTGTTCGAAGGCCCGCACGAGGTACATCGTGGTCTACAGGTCAGGCGGGTGCTGCAGCTCGACGTCCACCTGGATGTGCTCCGGAAGACCGCCGACGTAGAGCTCGGCCTTCTGCCGTGGGTTCAGATCATGCGCGTGGCAGAGAATCGCGTTGTAGCGGTTGGAGTACTCCTGTACCGAGGAAGTGAAGGGCAGCCGCGCGAGTTGAGCAAGTCGTGTGCCCTGCGTTGGGGGCCCGAAGCGGAGTTGGCACAAGGCGCGAAAATGATCCCAAGCAGGCATGCCTTCATCCTGCTCCAGCGCGTAGTACCACGTCTGGGCGTCTCCGCGGAGGTGGTACGAGGCTGGCGAGCCAGGTCCGGTCCGAGTCCAAAGTTCGCTGTCCACGGAAGAATTGATCACAGTGGTTCAACCAATTGAGTGGGTCGGCGCTGCCATCAAACGTCGGAAACTCTAGCTTGTAGAAACGCGGGGGCGCGTGTGCTCCTTGGATAGCTACGGCGGTGGGAGCACCACCCTCCATGGCGATAGCCACCGCTGCGTCGTTCCCGGAGGGCAGCGCAGCCGAGGATGGGGCGCCTCTGTAGTAGAGGTTACCCGCAGCGTCACCGTAGAAGACGCCGGGGGTGAGAGGCAAGGACACATCCCCACCCGCAAAGGCATGCGGTGGTGGCACCATCGACGTGGAAGTAGCCATGGTGTAGATCGGAGCGGCTGCGGAGCCCGCCATCGCCCATGACGGGATTGGTGACGGCGAAGGCGGCCATGGGAGCATGTGGAGGGGGAGTCCAGTGCTCGGAAGCACCGACAGACTCACGGGCGGCACCCCCACGGAATGATCTGTGGGCGCAGCGGCCGGCGCGGGGAGGGTTGGTTGCGGCGGGGGCGGTGGAGGCAATGACGCTGGCGGAGGATGTTGCTGCGTGAGCCCCGTCCACGCGGCCTGCATCGCCGCGATACTCCGGATCATCACGGCCATATTCGCCGACATCTCGGCGACAACCTCGATGAGGGAGTCCAGCGTGAGGGGCCGGGCACCCGAGGACGCGGGGGAGGCGGCCGTAGAGGATACCGCCGACACGGCGGAGGAAGAGGGCTACGGCAGCGGAGGGAGTGGAGGAGAACCTGACATCGCTGATACCAGGTTGATAGGATTCTTGATCCTACCAGCGACGTTGCATAGTTTGTATGGGTGTGAGGGAGGAGGAGCAGGCCGCGTTCCTCGCTGCCGGCGGCTGGGCGCCGTCGTGAGGTTGCAGGCGAGGAAGATGACAGGGGGCGGCTAGGTCAAATCCCGGCTCTCTGGGGGAAGCTGGAAACAATTAAGATTGTTTCTGCTTAATCCTCAATAATCCCAATTACAACAATTTATACTCTAAAATATCCTTTTACGAAATAACCCTCAAGCTAATAGGTAAATATTAATTCATTATAAACAATAACTAAACGGGCCTATTCAGCCACTATTGGACCGGTTGCGCCTCTTATACTGTATACCGGTCATAACACTCGCAGTTGGCTCACGCCGTGAGGCGCTGGTGGCGACCGATAGTGCCCCCGGACTGCGGTGCGGCGTCGGCCATGGGACCCGGCGGTGCCCGTCTCCGTCCATGGAGCCGCGCGAGCGGGCCTCGCCGGTGGCCGTCGGTGTGCCTCCTACCCCTTGCTGCCTCCTCGCGCGGTCAACGTCTGCTTCGGTGCTCCACGAAACTCTAGCCTCTCTCTCTCCCTCCCTCCCTCTCTCCATAGCACCATAGCCTGGGCGTGCGGCGCTGTGACTGAGAGCTGTAGGTGTGCTTTGTTCCGTTGTTTGCTTCTTTTAGACTAGGTCGGTGGATTGGATTCTGGATTCGGCTGTTGGTGCTCGCTTATTTTGAGTATTAGGTTTCCTTGAAGTACCTACGGATTTGAAGGTGACAGTTGGATCGGAGTGTGTGCTACTGAAATGCCTTTCTTCTGGTTGGGTTTACGCTATAAAAGATCCTGCCTACTTCTTGCTCAGTTGCTTAATTTACACATTACCTGAAATTAATTATATATTGGTCACTCCAAATTCTAGAAACTATCATGAGTACATGGGTTAATTTTTATGATCATATCACTTGATACGTGCTATCAGGTTTATGCAACCTGACAGCTTCTAATTTTTCACTGGCCTTGATCTCAGAGGAAAAAATAATTATCTGTTTCAAACAGTATGAGTTAGCAGCTGTTTCAATGCAGGATGTTATCTATAAGATTTCCCTCATTTTCTTATGTTCATTCTTTTCCTTTAAATATTTGATTGATTGCAGGATATTTTGAAAGGGGCTACAGATGCAGAACCCAGGTGTCAACATCATCTATATTCAGGTAATATACCATTCAGAAAACATGGGTTAGGTCAATATGATCTTTCAAGCTTATAATATATTTTATATTGGATTTTATAGCCAGAAAACAATGTTTTCTTGCGGAGTTTATCTATGGTTCCAGGAAAAGTAGTCAATGCCTGTCTACAAATACTTCATTGTCCATTATAGTTCTCCAGTATCAATGAATGGTACATCAACTTCCAATGTCATGTCAATTGTTAAGCATAAAGGAATTCTATAGTTACGTAGAATCATAGTATGATGCGTACGCTCCAGTGTTGGTTTGAATTATGAACCTCTATATCTAGAGACTATTTTCCCTAAATGAACATTGTGTATGTGTTGATAATCTCGTGTGTTCATGTGTTTATTGGTGTCTTTACCTCTGCCCGTTGCAACAAGTAATTACAGATGCATAAACTCTTTCCCTTATTTTTATTTAGACACCTCCACCTCAAATCAACGTTGAGCAAACCCTGAAAAAGCATTTTTGCTCTGAGTAAGTTACTTTTGCAGATAATACCGAGACAACGCATTATTATTTAAACTGAAACACGCTCAGTTTTTCCCCTTCTTCGTTTTGCACTCAGATTCAGATCTTGTAGCCAGGCCACCAATAGACACAAGAGCTACTTGCAGGAAGCTATTCCACGAAAAAAAGGACGCTAGCCTGGTACACTGTTGCTACATAATTGGTCAGTTCACAGGGTGTTTTAGTGCTACCTTTGTGAGGTTTCAATGGTTCATGAGGATTCATTATTGTCATCCATTTTACAGTGCCTCTTCGAACAACAGACATTTCCTCGACTGAATGTTCTTTGGGTAAGGCCATTATTCACAAGCTATGTTTGTGTTCCTAACATTAGGTCTGCGACTTACACACATTCTTTATTTAGATACCTCCTTATATGTCTGCTCTATCGTTTTATAGCACATTTGTTCAGAAAGACGCTCCCTGTTTTTCTCCGCCCTATACCTACAGAGATTAGGCAATTCATATTGCCTGCTGTTGTGCTGCACATGCCGAATCAAAGGGAACAATGAACTCTACCGTCTCAAATAAATTTCATATTCTTCGTTGTACTATAGTCATCCTACCTTACATTGTCTACCTGTTTCCATGGTTGCACCTGTTGTTTCAAACTGATTTGCAACAGCCATATTATAGACATGTTTAAAAGTATTAATTATCCACATGCTCGGCAAGTATTCTCTTAATTGGATAGATAAATCCTTTCTCAACTGAATTGATGCTGAATTTATATAAACTGCTCTCCAAAGTTGCTGCTGAATTTATTTAGTTCATCCTCAGGATTCCCAAAGGAAACAGATTAATGTGTTCCAAAGTCTACTGTTGCCACCCTCTCTCTCCGCTTGCATTCTCAGCGGTCGTCAGATCTCGTTGAGGAGGATGTGGGTTGTCTTCCGCTAGGGCTGCGTCGATCTATGAACGGCGGTGGCATCAAGGTATGAGTAGTCCAGATCTACGGCGGTGACTCTCCCTCACTTGCTTCCTCTCCGGCCACCGCACGTGCACCCCTTTCTCTGTCACTGCCTCACTTGATTCCTCTCCAAGCCGCTAGCTGCACGCCGTGCCATGGCCGTGTCGTGCTCGCCGCGCTAGGTTGCTGCGATTTCCAGGGCATAGCACTAATGCAGTGAGCTCCTACTTCTCATGGATGAAAGCGTGAATCGAATTCGGGTATATTGATTGTAGATCTGGGGTTAGGGTTGCTGATCAGATCCGTTTTAGTGTTGGAACGTGGTCATATCTGTGGTCTTCTCCTTGAATTTTTAGCTGTCGTGCATAGTTTTGGGTATAATGATTGGGGATCTTGACTAATGGAATATACATTAATCCTGCATAATTGCTCTTGACTTCGTGGAATATCTATGTTACGCACTAGTACTTGGCTGTTATGTCTATGTTTATATATACTGATGATTTTTGTAGCCTTCAATTGCATGGAGCTCACCTATTTCATAAATTCATTGTTTATTTAGATATGAACATCTGATAAAAATGCTTCCCGGAGGTGCTTGTTACTATTTTGTTGACAACAAACTAATCAAAGTGCTGATGGATGCCAATTTTCTAATTTTATTTTTCTATTGCTCTCAGGTAACTTGAGTACCTGGCTAGAGAGTACCAAATCCAACTGTATAACTTGGTTTGCTGATCAAAGCATCTTTCTTGTATGTAGTAATGATGGGAACAAAGTACTTCTGTCTCAGTCCAGCCACCAGCTCCAGTATGCATCCGATCTCTAGCTTAAGCTGAATTATTACTGCTACTGCCCTTAAATAGATATGTCATGTGTGACCTACTGAATTACGACAAGTTAATTAAATCTTTTTTGCCCAATCAAATGTTCTCAATTCTATGCATACTAGTGCTAGAAAACTATCAAATGTCCTCGACCGTGCCGACACGCCAACAGCACGTGCCGACGGTGGTGACGGGGCTGCGTTCTCGGTCGGTCGGAGGACCTAAATCGCAAACGGAGAAGACGGAGGATCTGCCAACAGCGCGTCATCTTCGCTGCCACAAGCAAGCAGGTGCAGGCCACCGTCATGGCCACTGCCAGCAGCAGTCAGCAGACAGTGAGTACCACTCGTTTGCTTCAGTTCCTGCAGATTACGAATTCCGTTTTCAGTCTGCTTTAGTGCTACATTGACCTGATGTGTGACTGCAACTCTGCAAGTGGAAGGATTATTAGAAGCTTCTGATTTTGTGATGTTCGATTGCTAGATCTGAGCGCCATTGATTTTGTTATTCTGTGGTCTTTCACATAAAAATCATAGTCACCATGAAATGTTATTACGATTACTGGAAAGTTTAATAGATGAAATTTGTTGTTTCATTTATCTGGAGTAAACTGTCCACCTAAAAGTCATGGAATATTTGTTATAATCTGGTATAAATAAATATGTATTGTCATTGAGTTTCACTACAATCGCATAAGAAGATAAGTCATGATGGAGTTGTGCATGAAAAATATATGTTCTGGTCGAATTTGAATTGTAAATTTGAATGTTTTTTTGCGGAAAAAATGTACTGTAGGGGCGGTTCTAGACTGAACTGCCCCTACAAATAGGTATTATAGGGACGGCTGGTACTATGGCTGCCCCTACAAATTGATTTTGTAGAGACTGCTGGTAACCGGCTGGTGTTACCAGCCGCCCCTACAAATGCAAGATTTGTAGAGATGGTATGGTAGGGGCGGCTGGCCGAGCCACCTCTACAAACCATCGCAAATCGCCCCTACAAATGCTTATTGTAGTAGTGCTCGGCAAATAGCCCTTTTGCCGAGTGTAACACTCGGCAAAGATACCATATATATCCAGTTTATTTGGTTCGGTCACATATAACGTACCATACTTAAATAAACATTATATCCATCACAGATAGTTCACAATAAGCATCATAGGCAGTTCATATAGATATATCGACAACACATTAATGCAAATAAACTTCAGAATCACAAGTAGGTTCATTCACAATCACAAAAAAAATTCAAATTCACAAGTAAGTTTGTTCACAGTCGCTCTCTAGGCTCATCAGAAATGCAAATAAACGTAGTCACTGTGACCACGGTGACTACTGTGACCACGGTCGGTCATAAGGCTCATTCGATGCCGCAGATTGATTCTGCACAAAGGAGAAGAGATAAATCATTCACAGTGATTGAGAACAAAACATACAAGTATTAGAAATAAACTAGCAACTAAAAACAGTGATTAATTCTGCGGAAACTAAAAGTAGCTAAGTTACGATGATTGAGAATGAAACAGTGATTACAAGGTTAACTACAAACTAGAAATAAACTAGAAATTAGAAACTAGAAACACACGCACATCACAACGGAGAAAAGATTGATTATTCATAAACTAGAAACAGTGATTATAAGGTTGTGAAGTGACTCACAGTGCCGAAAACAGTATTTGGAGCGGGTTGAGGAGGAGGGACTGGCATCGATGGCGGAGGTTGACTGATTGCAGCGTAAACACCCCTCATCATTTGAAACATCTGCAGCCGCTCTGCCTCCATCCTCTGCCAATCTACCTCCATCCTCGCCTCTAGCTCCTCCTGGAGCCTCGTTTCTTGTTACAACTGAGCCTACAATATTTCATTCCAATGTTACAAAGCAAAAGTTTGTAAAAATCAATGAACGATAAATAAAACAGAAATAACCAGGAGTGCGTCCATCTGGAACCGTGTAGAGTCTGGCCGTGGGCGTATCACCAGGCTAGAACTCATGCTCCGTGCTCGAAGCTGGGAAAGAGTGGGAGTACCGGCCGTGTCGATTGTGCCATCGCTAATCCAGAACCGGCCATGCTTCTTGCCTCCTCCCGCCCTCATGACCACTTCTCCATCAAGGTCATGGGCGCTCGGATCGTACTATGGGGATAGAAGGGGCCGCCATACCAGTGTTGGTGCTAGTCGCCGGTGATGGGTCAGACTAGGAACTGGCAAAGAGACGCGTTGAAGAGCGGCGAGAGCGATGCAGGGGGCCAGGGGCAAGGGCGGCGTCGGTGGGGGCCGGGGGCTAGGGCCGGCGTCGGCGGGGGCCAAGGGCAGTGGGCGGCACTAGGGGCATGGGATGGGCACAGCGTGGGCTCGGCCGCGGCGCGGGCGCGAGAGGCCGGCGGCGTGGGAGGGAGCCGGCGACATGGGCGCGAGACGTGCTAGTGGTGGGGCGTCGAGAGTCGATGGTGGCAGCGCGGCACGGGCGCGGGCGCAGGAGGTGCGTGTGTGCGGGTGAATTTGCGTATGTGCGTGTGTGCAGGTGAGGGAGCGCCGAGCTGGAAATGAAGAAGGTTTGCCGAGTGTCGGACCGAGGCAGCTTTGCCGAGTGTTGGATCGGGGCGAGTGTCAAATGGGGCACTCGGCAAACCCCGCTTTTTTTCATTTTCCTTCTTTTTCATAACGTGTTTTCCTTTTTTCTGATGTACTTTGAAAATACCTTGTCAAATTGACTCAACAATATATATTTAATTTTTCTACGAATATTATTACATTATTTTATGCAGTTACAGCTCAAATTTAATTTATATCAATTAAAATTCTATAATTGCACTTAATAAATTAAAATTATCAAACGGATCCAAAAAATTACTAAAATTTCACATGAAACAATCTATGTTCTCTATTGCCTATACAAAAAGTTTTGAAGCCAAACCCCAATTCGACCGTCACTTTGACTCCAAATCCTACCGGATCCTTCTCAACGCTACGATTCTTCTTCTGAGATGCTTCGGTTTGTAAACATCGTGCATGACAAATTATGCGAAACCTTCTCAATTTTTTACCATAGCCTCCATGTATGATATCATCACATCATGACAAATCTCATGATTTTCAGACTCCATTTGCTTTTTTTAGAATTTAAAAATCAATCGGCCACACGTTTGTGGTCATGTTTTCTGAATAAGATGTTCGAAATTTCTTTTCATTTCCCGAGTAAGTCCCCACATTGGACTCAATAACATGAATATCATTTTTCTACTCATTGTATTTTATTATTTGAATCACTTGCGGTTCAAATTTGACTTATACCAAAAAATTCCTAGAAATGCAATAAATTAATTAAATATAGCAAACAGATCCAGAAATATACCAAATTTTAACATGGAATACCACATGTTGTATGTGGAGAATAGAAAATGTTTCGAGGTCAGAAGAGAAAAAAAAGAAATTATTTGCCGAGTGCCACATGTTTACACTCGGCAAACATATTTCTTTGCCGAGTGCCACAAGTTTAGCACTCGGCGTAGACAGGGTGCAACGCGGAGGCCATCAGCGCGGCGCTTTTCCTTACGTGTCGAGAAAATCAATCAATCAACTAGTACTGTATACTCGCTCCGTCTGTTACGGGATGTGTACTGATTAAACTCTTTTAAGTTTGACTAGATTTATAGAAAATATTAACAGCATTTATATCTCCGAATAAATTTATTATGAAATATATTCAAGGATTTATCTAATAATACTAATTATGTATTATAAATATTAATATTTTGTTATATATATTTGATCAAAGTTAAAAAAAAAAGTTAACTTGTCGAGAGGTGAGAAATTTTTTCTTTTGGCACGAGGGGGAGTACTCTACTAATGTACAGTAAGCTTTTTGTGAGGGGATGAGAGGCAGAGGCAGAGGCTTCTACACGGCAGGTGATCGACGACCTCAAGTATGTTGACCTCTCTGGCATACCATTCTATGGTGGCAACTTGTCAAGGCTGCAGATCTTTCCAATTCCAACTTGATCTGCAGTATCCTCAGCATCCGTCTACTATAATAATAACACTCTCACTCCAGAACGGATCCACTCTGACTCCAGAACTGATCCTGCCACCATAGCAACATTATTGCCGATGGTTGCCACCATGCATCGCCTAGCTGCTGCCATACTCGTGTTGCTCTGCTGCTGCTGCTTGTTCCTCGGCACGCAGCAGCAGCAGCAGCAGCACCTCCAGCCAGCCGCCGGTGGTAACAGAGCGAGCCCGAGCTGCATACCACACGAGAGGGACGCCCTGCTGGCATTCAAGCACGGCGTCACCAGCGACCATGGCGGCGTCCTCAGCTCGTGGCGGCGAGACGGTCGCCACGACGAGCAAGACTGCTGCCGGTGGAGAGGCGTCCGGTGCAGCAACCGAACTGGCCACGTCCACGAGCTTCAACTTGGAGGTGGAGGCACCTTCCAACCATATTTGGCCGGCCAGATAAGTCCTTCTTTGCTTGCTCTGGATCACCTAGAGCACCTTGACCTCAGAGGGAATGATCTAGCAGGGCCAACGGGTCGTCTTCCCGAGTTCTTGGGCTCTCTAAAGAATCTCAAGTACCTTAGCCTCTCTCGCATACCGTTCTATGGTGGCGTGCCTCCCCAGCTTGGCAACTTGTCAAGGCTGCAGTATCTGGATCTATCATTTATGGGAGGCATGAACTCAACGGATCTCTCATGGTTAACACACATTCCTTCCATACAATATCTTAACTTGAACAGAGTGAACCTCAGCACAGTAGCGGATTGGCCACGTGTCATGAATATGCTTCCTTCTCTGAGGGCCCTCCATCTTTCAGGCTGCTCTCTTGCAAGCGCAAACCAGTCGCTGCCACACCTGAACCTTTCAAATCTCGAGGAGCTCGATGCCTCCCGGAACTCCTTCCACCATCCAATGGTGACCAGCTGGTTCTGGAACATAACAAGCCTTAGATTCCTTTACCTCAGCTTCACTAGTATGTACGGTCAATTTCCGGATGCTCTTGGAGACATGACATCCCTGCAAGTCCTTGATCTTTCATTTAATTATTATGATGATGACTATGACGATGGGAAGGACCGCATCATGACCATGGATATGAAGAATCTATGCAATTTGGAGGTTCTCAACCTTGATTTATCTCACTTATATGGTGACGTAGCTGAGCTGTTTAGGAATCTACCTCGATGTTCACCCAACAAATTGCAAGAATTGGACCTCGGTTCGAACCATTTAACCGGGATGTTACCAAGATGGATAGGGCAATTCATGAGCTTGGTTGTTCTGAATCTAGGTTGGAACAACCTAAACGGACATGTCCCACATGAGATTGGAAAGCTTAGTAATCTGACCCATCTGGATCTAAATACAAATAAACTGGATGGCACGATAACTGAGGAACACTTTGCTGTTGCAATGAGCTTGCAATATATAGACTTGTCATATAATGCCCTCAAGATTGAGATCAGCTCGGACTGGCAACCACCATCTACATTAGAGTATGTATACTTTGCATCCTGCCAGATGGGCCCACTGTTTCCTGGGTGGCTTCAGTGGAATGTGAACATCACCCATCTTGATATCTCGAGTGCAGGTATAGCTGATAGGATTCCACAACGGTTCTCCGATGCCTTTTCAAATGTTTGGTTCATGAACATCTCCAACAATCAACTCAACGAAACTTTGCCGGCTGATATGGGCTCCATGTCACTTCAGGAACTCTACCTCAGTTCAAACAAATTAACTGGTCAGATACCCACGCTGCCACCAAACATACATACCTTGGACTTGTCCAATAACTTCTTGTCAGGACCTCTGCCCTCTGCTACTAGATCCGCCAATCTAAGTCAACTTTTTCTGTTCTCCAACCAACTCACTGGTCATATTCCTGAATCTTTTTGTAAATATCAGCAATTACTTGTGTTGGACTTATCCAACAATTTTTTGGAGGGAGAACCACCGTTGTGCCTCGGGGTAATGGAATATATGGAATTTGTCGCCTTAAGTAACAATAGTTTGTCAGGAAAGTTCCCGTCTTTTCTGCAAAAATTGACAAATGTGCACTTCCTAGATTTGTCTTGGAACAAATTCTCTGGAAGATTGCCAATGTGGATTGGAAGCTTAACATCATTAAGAGTTATATGATTAAGTCACAACAAGTTCATTGGTAGCATTCCAATGAACATCACAAACCTTTCTTGCCTTCAGTACATGGACCTAAATAACAATAAAATATCAGGCTCTCTGACGATCTACCTATCAAATCTTAAATCTATGGCAAACGTATACATGATGGGTTGTTATGGCGGCCTTGATACAATTGATTCTCATCTTAATAGTTTGTCTACGGTCTGGAAGGGGCAGGAATTGAACTATGGTTCCTTTCAAAGAATTTTGGACACAAGTATGACGAGCATTGATTTATCTTCAAATGACTTAACCGGTGAAATTCTAGAAGAAATAGTTGTTCTTGATGCGCTTGTGAATTTGAATCTATCAAGGAACCACTTGACTGGAGTTATTCCAAAGAAGATCGGGGAAATGTGATCATTGCAATCATTGGACCTCTCGAGGAACATGCTTTCAGGGGAAATACCAGCCACTCTGTCAAATCTAACGTTCTTAAGTTACTTGGAATTATCATACAACGATCTTACAGGAAGAATTCCATCGGGAGTACAGCTTGATACCCTGTATGCAGAGTATCCATCTATGTACATTGGCAATGTCGGTCTTTGTGGACATCCTCTTCAAAACAATTGCTCGAGTGAGCGTCATGCACCAAAGCAGGGTAACCTGGGAAGAACTGAAGAAGGTTATGGGATACCATTCTTTTATCTTGGACTCGGGTGCGGCTTCGTGGTTGGTACATGGATTGCATTTGGTGTTTTGTTGTTCAAGAGAAACTAGAGAATTGCTTGCTTTCGACTCTCAGACAAGTTGTACGACAAAGTATATGTCCTTGTTGCTACATGGACAAGAGCAAGACAAACACAAACTGATTAGCAAGAATGAAGCAAAGGCGATGGTCGGTGCTTCAACTAAAATTAGCCAATGCATGCATGTATGAATAATGGAAGTGGGAGAGAAGTATGTTCAGGAGTGCTTTGAATTTTGTTACTACCAGTATTACATATTGCCATGGTTTTCTTTACGAAATGAAGATTTGTGTGTCCGTGTTCATCTCTTATATCATGTAATAAACTGAGAACCGACACTTGATCATTGGCCAACATTAGTGTTTGTTGTACAAGATAGATATTAGTTGTTAGTATATAGATAACATAAGTATGTTGTAAACTCTAGTTGATCTTCAGGATGTTGGTTTGTAGTTTGTACAAGATGTTCGCCTGGTCAGCTTAGGGCGCTATATAACACGTAGACGCGGCCTCTACAGAGGTTAACACGCTTCACCAAGTTTTACAGTAATAATTATTTCCTTATGATGATGAACATTAAGACATGGTCAATCAATTCCATGTAGCGCTTCAGGCGGCTCTACATCATCGGTCCCTGTGGGCCATGGTAGTCGGATCCGGCAACCTGAATACGACCAATCGTTGCATGTTCCACACTCATCGTCCACATTAGGGCTTGTTTGGCTGCACCTGTATCCAACTTAGTCCACGTGTGTTGAAGTGGATTGAGGTGAATACAATGTGCAGCCAAACAAGGCTTGGCGTGCCGTGGAATTTCAGTGTACCTAGGCGAGGGATGATATGAATCAAAATATCATGGTCTCATCTGCAACCAAAGTGTTACATATAAGCAACATTCACTTACCATACACATTGAACAAGAAAGCAGAGAACAAGGAGAGCAAATTTCTCAGAAATTGAAGAGCCCAAGACATGAGCACCGCTTAACTGGTGGAGCAGTAGTATACTACTACACCTGCAGTACCGCTACCTACAAACTGGAGAGCGCTGCTAGTCAAATCTCAAATGGGGTGCAAAATGACTTGGGGATAGTACTCCAGGCACATTTGAGATGATGACTTTTTACGATCAGGCAAATAAAAAAAATAAAGTTTTCATAAAAAAAATAAAGTTTATATATAGTCACCAGCATGATCTTTGTTACGTACCATCGCAAGGGAATAATCATGTTCAATCTGCCCACACTCGACTCAACACAAAACTGCTAATATGGTCATAATAACAAAACGAAAACTGAACCACGAAATGATGATGGTCCGGTTCTGGTTCTCTTCATCATAGACGAAAAGCAACACATAAGGCAGTCTAAGATGCTAAGCAAATGATTTATTCACAGCTCTAAACAAGTTATAAACTAAATCAGGCACCACCAAAAAAACAAGAACGCAACTTCACCCAAAGGCTACAGATCGAACTGTGTAACCTTTATAGAGTAAATCTTAGCAATTCCAACTTTCCAACAACCAACGGCCACTTGCAGGTTGCTAGCTGCAACGGCTGCTGCTGCATCTCTCCCTTCCATAGCTACCTTTTAGGCTTTTACATACCACATGCTGGGACTTGGACGGCGCTGGCGTCGTCGCCGCCCTGGGCGCGCCCCTGACCGGCCGTGGCCCGCGGGGCTATTTTTCCAGTGGAGCGAGACGACGACGTCTGCGAGCCGGCTTTCATGCATGGACGGCGCCAGCGACGACAACGCCCTAGGCCTGTCGGCCCTGTCCGCCCACGGGGCAGTTTTTCCAGCGGAGCCAGAGGGAGACGACGCCCGCGAGGCGGCTTTCACTGACGACAGCACCGGGTGTTGAGCTAATCCAGCATATGCACTGGTATGGTGAGTGGACTGGAGAAGCCAAGTCAGCAAGTCACGCGGGAGATTCAAAGTTTGAAATCGAATCAAGGCGGCGCGCCCACGACATCACGGTGGAGCAGCAGTTGCGCTGAGGGCGCATTGTATCCATGTTTTAGCAGTTTATTCGTAGGTGTGAGTGCTTTTGTAATGGCTGGGATATAAAGCCAAGAGTTAAGACTTGTTAGCAGTTAGCTAGTCCAGAATTGTCGTGCATTGTAATCGAACTTATCAATAGTGAAAAGGGGCACTGTCTCCCTGTTGGCAGTTGCCAGTTCGTGGTGCACACAGTGTTCTTGATCAATTTCATCGATTGATTTCTTGTGTTCTAGGCTAGACACCGATCAAAGCTCGTGATTGCTGGTCCTAATTCCTACATTCTGGTATCAGAGCCGCAATCAACGAAGCAACCACCACATAGTTCTCATCCATGGGGTTGACTGGCGGAGATGGAGACGGCGGTCGGGGTGACGGTGGGCGTGGGCACCAGCAGTTTTTCCCAACTCTGTCATCGACAAACTTCACCAGTTGGAGCATCAGGGTGCAGGCGATCATGGAGGAGAAGGGGTGGTGGGAAGTTGTGGAAACGTCAGAGGGCACATCGACGAGGCCACAGTCAGAGACGGTGGCCGGCAAAGATAGGAAGGTGCAGGCGCATCTGTTCCAGTGCTTGCCGGATGACTTGCTCATGCAAGTAGCCAAGAAGAAAATGGGAAAAGAAGTCTGGGACTGCCTAAAAGCGAGATTTGTGGGCGCAGATCGGGTGAAGGATGCGCGCCTGCAAACGCTTAAGGCGGAATTTGACGCGATGAAGATGAAGGATGAGGAGCCCCTGGACCAGTACGCCGGAAAACTGACAGCTATGTCAGTCAAGTACGGTAACTTGGGGGAACGCTGGAGGATGCAGATCTAGTCAAGAAACTGTTCGATACTGTGCCAGATTGCTTCATCAGCGTGGTTGCAGGCATTGAACAGTTTTATGACTTGAAAACACTGCCGTTCGAGGAGGCGATCGGGCGGTTGAAGGCATTTGAGGAGAGAATTCAGCGGGGAGCTGGAGGATCGGGAGCTAAAACTGATAGCAGTGGCCAACTGCTGCTCACTCATGCGGAGTGGGAATCACGACAGAAAAGATTCGGCAGTGAATCCTCGGGAAGAGGAGGGAGATCGTCGGATGGGGGGAGTCGTGGTCGTGGACGTGGCCGAGGGAGAGGCCGTGGCTGTGGCGGGCACAGGGAGGCGCAGGGCGCGACGAAGAGAGACAAGGGGCACATTCAGTGCTTCAACTGCAAAGACTATGGACACTATGCTAACAGGTGTCCAAAGGAGAGGAAGGGCGAGGAGGCTCATCACGCGAAGGCGGAGAATGTGTTGCCGGCGCTGTTGCTCGCGGTCGTGGAGGTGCCGAAGTCGCTTGAGCACGCGCCATGTCTGCACCAAGCTTCAGGATGGCGGCGAGCAGTGATCCTGAACGAGCAATGCGTGTTCCCGGAGCTACATCTCACTGGCGGTGGGGCCAGCACTGGTAATATCTGGTACTTAGATAACGGTGCTAGTAATCATATGACTGGGGATCCAGAAAAGTTTAAGGAGCTTGATCTGAAAATTGCTGGGAAGGTAAGGTTTGGGGATGGTTCAGCAGTAGATATTGTCGGAAAAGGTTCAGTCTTATTTCAGTGTAAGAACAGTGCTGATCAATGGCTGCTGCATGACGTGTTTTACATTCCCAAGTTAAAAAGCAACCTAATAAGCTTAGGTCAGCTCACTGAGACAGGTCATAGAATTAATCTTGATGATGATTGGCTTGAAGTGGTAGACAAAATGTCAGGGAAACTGATAATGAAGGTACAGAGAACAGTGAATCGTCTGTACAAGATAGAATTGCAGTTAGCAAAGCCAGTCTGTCTGATGGGGAGTTTAGAAGAACCTGCATGGTTGTGGCATGCTAGGTTGGGTCATGTCAATTTCAAGGTTATGAAATTGTTGGTGGAAAAGAGAATGGCTGCTGGAGTGCTAGAGATTACACACCCTGAACAACTGTGTCATGGGTGCTTGGCTGGGAAGCAGACTAGAAAAGCTTTTCCAAATGCTACTGCATTCAGGGCTGATAAACCACTTCAGTTGGTGTATGTTGATTTGTGTGAGCCCATTACTCCAACTACATCAGCTGGGAATAAATATTTCATGCTCTTGGTGGATGATTATAGTAGATGGATGAATGTGTTTATGCTGAAAAGTAAAGATCAAGCAATTGATGCTTTTGTGAAATACAAGGCAGAAACTGAAAATCAAACAGGGCATAAGATCAAAATGCTCAGATCAGATAGGGGTGGGAAATTCCTATCAAGCATATTTGCAGGTGTATGTGAGGTTGCTGGGATCAAGAGACAACTGACAGCCCCATATTCACCACAACAGAATGGTGTGGTGGAGAGAAGAAATAGAACAGTAATTGAAATGGCAAGATGCATGCTAAAAGGAACGAAAATTCCAGGGAGGTTTTGGGGTGAGGCTGTCAGACATGCAGTATATTTACTGAATAGACTTCCATCAAAACCAATGGGTGAGCAAACTCCATTTGAAGCATGGAATGGGAAAAAACCACACCTTGGACATCTCAAGGTGTTTGGCTGTCTGTCACATGTGAAACAGACAATGCCAAATCCCAAGAAGGTGGATGACAAAAGTCACAAAATGGTGTATTTTGGTGTGGCAGAAGAAAGCAAGGCTCATAGGTTATATGATCCTGTGCAAAAGAAAATTGTTGTGAGTAGAGATGTGATATTTGAAGAAGTAGCAGAATGGAAGTGGAGTGGAGACTCAGTAGATAACCTGATGGAGTTTCAGGCTGAAGATGAAATTGGTGTCGACAACAAACACTGGGAAATAGTTGATGTTGATGAAGAACCAATTCAGGCACAACAAGAGCAAGGGGGAGCACAGGGTACAGAAAGCTCAGGTAGTGTGCCAAATGATCCACAGTCTCTTGGAATTGTGTCAAGAAATGATGCAACAGAAGAATTTCCACTGCAAGAAATTTCAGAGTCACATAATGATGCACAGTTAAACCTAGAGTTGCTAGAGAATGATCTATCAGATGAGGAACCAGTGCATTTCAGGAGTTTGAATGAAATCTACCAAAACACAGATATAGTGGAATTGGCAGATTCAGACAGTGAGGCTTTACTTGCTGAAACAGATGAGCCAACTAGCTATAGTGAAGCAGCAACAGATCCTGAGTGGGTGAAAGCCATGAATAGTGAATTCCAATCTATTCAGAAGAATAAGACTTGGGAGTTGTCAGATCTGACTGCAGGTCACAAAGCTATTGGATTGAAATGGGTATTCAAACTGAAAAGAAATGCAGATGGTGAGATTATTAAACATAAAGCCAGGCTGGTGGCCAAGGGCTATGTGCAACAGCAAGGAATTGACTATGAGGAAGTATTTGCACCAGGTGCCAGAATTGATACAGTAAAAGTGATCTTGGCATTGGCAGCAAACAGAGGGTGGAAAGTGCATCATCTAGATGTGAAGACAGCCTTCCTTAATGGTGAATTAGAGGAAGAGGTCTATGTGGCTCAACCAGAAGGTTTTGTCACAAAAGGGAAGGAACAGCGTGTTCTGAAATTGAGCAAAGCTTTATATGGACTAAAACAAGCTCCAAGAGCTTGGAACATCAAACTGGACAAAAGTTTGAGGAAACTGGGGTTTGTGAAATGCCCAAGTGAATCTACAGTTTACAAGAGAGGAACTGGAAGAGATGTTGTAATTTTGGGAGTCTATGTAGATGATTTGCTGATCACAGGAAGTGAATCAAGGGAGATTGAGAAATTCAAGCAACAAATGGCAGCTGAGTTCGAAATGAGTGATCTAGGACTGTTGTCCTACTATCTGGGAATAGAAGTGGAACAACATGAAGACTTTATCACTCTGAAACAGGCAGGTTATGCCAAGAAGATTCTCACCAAGTTTGGGATGGAGGATTGTAACTCTACCAGAGTACCTATGAATCCAGGGGCTAAGCTGGATGAAGATAAGAAGGGGAAAAGAGTAGATGTTACTGACTATAGAAGTGTCATTGGTTGTTTGAGGTATCTGATACACACAAGGCCTGATCTTGCATTCTCAGTTGGTATTGCAAGCAGGTATATGGAAAAACCTACTGTCATGCACCTGAAGGCAGTAAAGCAAATTCTCAGGGATGTGAAAGGGAGTGTAAACGATGGGCTTGTGTACACCAAAGGAGGAGATCCAGAGGTGTTGACTGGTTATTCAGACAGTGACCATGCAGTAGATGTTGTGGGAAGGAGAAGCACTGCAGGGATGGCCTTTTTATCTCAATGGTTGTCTGATAACATGGAACTCACAGAAGCAAAAGACAGTGGCATTGTCTACGTGCGAGTCCGAGTTCATGGCAGCCACAGTGGCAGCAATGCAAGCACTTTGGCTTAGAAGCTTGTTGTCAGAACTGACCTCGACACCACGCAGAACAGTGATGATGTTTGTTGATAACAATTCAGCCATTGCCTTGATGAAGAACCCGGTGTTTCACGGGCGCAGCAAACACATTGATACAAAGTATCACTTTATCAGGGAATGTATTGAAAGGGGACAGATAGTGGTGAAGAGGCTGAACACTGATGAACAGAAAGCAGATTTGCTGACAAAACCTCTAGCAGCTGGTAAACTCAAGG
Source organism: Miscanthus lutarioriparius (assembly GCA_904845875.1). Lineage (NCBI taxonomy): Eukaryota > Viridiplantae > Streptophyta > Magnoliopsida > Poales > Poaceae > Miscanthus > Miscanthus lutarioriparius. Next base: position 105,908,016 of record CAJGYO010000009.1, on the reverse strand, counting down.
TGATGAAACACTTGATTGGTGTTCGCGGTGTGAGTGCATAGCAGGATTAGGGGGGAGTATGTTGGGCTAATCCAGCATATGCACTGGTATGGTGAGTGGACTGGAGAAGCCAAGTCAGCAAGTCACGCGGGAGATTCAAAGTTTGAAATTGAATCAAGGCGGCGCGCGGTGAGCGCGCCCACGACATCGCGGTGGAGTGGCAGTTGCGCTGAGGGCGCATTGTATCCATGTTTTAGCAGTTTATTCATAGGTGTGAGTGCTTTCCTAATGGCTGGGATATAAAGCCAAGAGTTAAGACTTGTTAGCAGTTAGCTAGTCCAGAATTGTCGTGCATTGTAATCGAACTTATCGATAGTGAAAAGGGGCACTGTCTCCCTGTTGACAGTTGCCAGTTCGTGGTGCACACAGTGTTTTTGATCAATTTCATCGATTGATTTCTCGTGTTCTAGGCTAGACACCGATCAAAGCTCGTGATTGCTGGTCCTAATTCCTACACCGGTGACGCCAACGTGAGCCGCCAGCGCTTGACGCGCGGCGCGAGGTCGTCGGCGGGCCCGAGAGTACGTGGTGACGGTCCTCTTGACGGCGGCGGTCCCGTTGGTGTTGAGCGGAGGAGCAAGAGGAAGCCATGTGTGCAGTGTGCTGTGGGCGTAGCGCGCTTAGCTTCCTCGGCGCTAGAGGGGGGAGGCGATGTACCTATGCTGGAGAGAGGCATGACGGTGTGGTGCGGGCGACAGCTGCTGGCTTTGTGTAGTGAAGGTGTGAAGTAGGAGGACGTCTCACCTCAGACAAGCCCGGTCACGATTACTATCGTGCTGAAATTTTATATTATTTTTGAACATTTAATGACTCTCTTCGAAAATACTCCATACTAAAAATTATTGTTTTTTTTTCATGCCATGAGCTCTCGATAAGATCTATAAATTCTTATATTTGAGTTTTTTCATTTGAGGTCCTTAAGATGCTCAAAAAAATAATATAATATTCCAGCAGCATATTAATCGCGTATTATGGCTTGTCACCTTAGAAAAATAATATTATTCTTGTACGGTATCGAATAAAGATACTTTGTATATGAAAATTGTTGTTGTCGATGAGATTTATAAATTCCAAGTTTTGAGTTTTTTCGTTCGAGATCGTTAAGATGGTCCAAAAATTGATACAAACTTCAGGGAGCCAAACAATACTGGCGTTGACATGTGGGTCCCATCTGTGAGATCCTCGACATGCCACATATGGTAGCAGGTCGAACCAAACCCAGCACCGGCTAAGACTACAAGAACAAAGAGGACTAATTATTACACACCCAAAGCAGCTGATACAACACGCAGACCGTTTACAAACTGCACACCGAACCATCTAACGGGTTGTTCGGATGATGGTTTTTGTGGCCGATAAGCCGGCCGATGCTGTTTTATTGTGAGAGAAAAATATTGTACCATGGCTAATAAGTTCAAGCGAACAGGGCATAAATTAGGGAGCCAAATTAGGTGACTTTACGGAGCAAAGTTACATTGTAACTTTCCTGCGATCTCCACCCTCCATTCCGTATCCAACGACTCAGCACGCATTCAAAGCAAAAGCCTACAACGCTTAGCATTTTCCGTCCACTCCGGCAGCAGTCTGCGGCAGGTCCATGCCGGAGCTCCGGCGGGCTGCCTTCCCTTGCGGCGAGGAAGCGGGAGTCCAGCAAGTCGTCAACAAGCTCACCCTTCTTTGATGATGATGATGATGCTAACCGTAACAGCAGTCTGCTGCTGCTGGATTGTTGCAGATATCCCTTTGTGCAGGGGGGAAATGGGGAATGGGTCACTGTCAAAGATTTGGTGCAGCGAGATGACCTGCCGAATAAGGACAAGGACATTTGGCTCTCCTACAGCTTGTGCCGGCTTTTAGCAAGGCGCTACTATGGGTTCCACTGCGCCGAAGAAGGAGATGACAAGGTGCGCCGTCTTGCGCTGGCGGACCTGAGGACAACAGATGGCTACAAGAGGGCATTCACCATTGCTGAGGTGCAGTTGGCTTTCCTTCACGTTTACTTCTTCACCGCCTCCCTCCCAATCATAGAATCAGGATTGAAGTACATTGATGCTGCACAAAAGTTAATGGAGGCATTCACAATGATCATTTCAGTCTTGTCTAGTGCCATTATTCCAATCGCCCCGATTGCATCGTGTTGAGACCCCAATGTCGTTGCTGGTTAAAAATCTTTTGGCCATCTATTGGCGTCCAATACATACTGCTTTTCGAAAACTCAATGGTCTCCCCAACGACCGCCTCATCATCATCCGTTTTAGGCCTAGTCCTAATGCGCAGGATGTTTTGACCCGTTTCAAGCTCAAACGGGTGGTGCTTACTGGAGGAACAAAATAGGCCAATACTCAATTCTCCAAGACTACAACCGTCGTCCCTCTCCCAAGAAGGCACTTGTAGCCTGGTTCCACAGAATTGTGCTATCCCAACCATCGTATGGGTTCATCAATCATCTCCCAGTAGAAGAAGAAGAAGTCGATATGCTGCAGCTGGACAACATGAGAGAGTTGGTTGCCGATACTCTCCGAGATATAGATGGCCCGCCAACAAACGGTACCAGATCTCTGAAGATTAACATGGATCAGATAAACAGGGACGAGATAAGCAGGGGCAGTGCTGGTTATGACTGGTTATTGACCTGCAAGCAAGAAACTCACACGGACACCATCCTCATATGGCACATAGCAACCTGCTACTGTGACATGTCACTGCGCCATTGTGATCAGCAGGAAGGGTTCCCCCGATTAGCCGACACCGACACTTTCCATGAAGTTGCCACAACATTGTCAAGGTACTGCGCCTACCTAGTGGCCTTTCTTCCGGAGTTCCTCCCGGAGCACAGCCTGACCACCAAACAAGTGTTTCAAAGAGTCTTGCAGGAAGCACAGCAAGAACTAGGAACAAAGCCAATGAAGGACGAGGAGAAGCGAACCAAGATCCGAGGGCTACAGCTACCAGACCAGCAGGAACAGCAGACGACCTTTCACAAGGGTGTTGAGCTGGGGCAACAACTGGAGATGATCGATGACGACAAGGTACGCTGGAGGTTCATTGCAGAGTTCTGGGCGGAGACAATCATGTACGTCGCGCCGTCTGAGAACGCGGAGGCACACATCGAGCACCTGGCCAAAGGCGGGGAGTTCATCACGCACCTCTGGGCCATGCTCTCCAACGCCGGCATCGCGAAGTGCGCAACAGGGAATGGCATCCGCCTGCTTCCACTACCAAAAAGTAAGCAATTTGTGAGCTACAGGGCTAGCCATGGGTGCTAATTAAAACACCCAGCTTGTTAATCTTTTGTACTCAAGCCTCCAACTGGTGTGATGTTAGGTCCTGCAAATTTTGGTTTTTGATTTTGTTGGTCCATTCTATTTAGCTTCATATGGGATTTTTTTTTTTTGCTTATAATGGAGAGGACCACCAAAGAAGATAGAGACCACCAAAGCAAGAACTCAGGAGTGCCCCTTTTAATGATGGGTGTTAAGGAAAAAGCAAGCTAAAATTAAGGCTATTTCACAGACCTGCAATGGCCATTAGAAGCAAAGAAACTTGATGGTTCTAGCTCTGCAGTGAGCACAATAGTGATCAGCATGTGCTTTTGTGCTTAGTTAATCCTACTTATTACCTTTTACTGAATCTGGTGAATCATGCTTGGACTTATGTGACCATGTTCCGAACTTGTAGTGTTGAACTTCTTATGTTGTGTTTCAGATCAGTTTGTCAACTATGTGTTGGGCCGGATGTTGGGCTTATGTATTGGCTTTATTGAACATGTACTATTGAACCTAGCTGTGTTGAACATGTTCTCTGTAATCAAGCTGTGTTGAACATATGCCAGATGTTGGCCTCATGTATTGGCTTCCATTTGTTGAAATGTGCTATTGAACCTGCAAAATATTCAGTGCAAACCACATCTTCTGTGCAATCCGTGAAAACCCCATTAAAACCATACTTAGGAGTTTTCAAAAAATTTAAAACTACGCATACCAATAGTGCATCTGTAGACATGCATTGTGACAAAATTTGAGATTCAAACTCGTTTTGCAAAAATTCATATGAAAATAACAAATTTGATTTGCATCTATGGAATCAAGCTGTGTTCAACACTTCAACTTGTTATAGTTGTGTGATGGTTGATGATATATATTATTATTATATATTATTATTACAATATCTTGTGATCCTCATTTGTCTATGCTACAAAAATGTTCTTATATTTACCAATCATGTATGCTTCGTTTTGCCAACTGGGACTACAGAGAAGATAAATCTTGCCATTGATGTGGAAACAAAATGAGAACGTGACGTTTACATATTTGTGAAACAAATGACACAGTTGGTGAAAAAAGTTTCATTGTTGTGCTAAGAATCCAAGCTGGGACAAAATCAAATTGACTGTAGGGGTAAATCCATCCTTCCACTGCTACTATACAGTCCAATTAACAACAGTGTCGTAGAGAGTAGTGAATGTCAATGTGTGGGCTGTTATTAGGCTGCTTGTTTTTTTTTTTTTTTTTTGAGAAAAGGCTGCTTGTTACTCATGTATACTCAAGCCTCCGGCTGTGATGTTGGGCCGTCAGGCCCATTTTGCTTTATAGGGCATTTTTTTCTTTTTATGCAATTCATGAATTGTTTCATCTAACATCACTGCTCTTTTAAAAATGTTTCTTCCATATACTCTTGTCAGTTTGTTAGTCACAGCTTTTCTAAAAATCTTAAAATGACATTAAGTATACAAATCGGTCTATATTGATATAAGGGGAGCACTATATTTTTTATGGTATACGGGGAATTTAATTTAGGAAAAAAAAAACTTATAGGTACTTCCGGAACAGTAATATGTACAGAGTCACAGACTATATGTTGCAAGTTTGTAAAAACCTTAGCAGTGGCATGCTAAGCCTATGCTCTTGAAAAATATACACATATTTTTGCTTGCATGGGTGAACCGAACCAGTTCTCATTAGCCATTTTCCCCAGCTGTGCATGTATGTACATACTAACATACAGTACTCTCATCCCACGTAATTAATGGCTAAAAAAACACACAAAAACTCGATCGGACATACTGCTGGAACTAAAGGATGAAGTACTGCTGCTTATCGTCCAGCTGCTGCTTGCCGCCTGATGATCTCCTGATGCCGCGGTCAAGGCCACCACGCGCGGCCGCGGACGCGGACGACGACGAGGCGGAGGGCGAGGTGGTGGTGGGCGCGCGGAAGCCGATGTTCTCGACGGCGCCGACGGTGTTGAAGAAGAGGAGGCGGTTGAGCTCCTCCACCAGCGTGCGGTGCAGCAGCTGGCTCCGCATGTCCACCATCGACCGGTTCCGCGTCATCCTCCTCCGCCGGCTGGTCCCGTCGTCGTCCTCCCGCCGCCGCGGCCGCCCGGCGTGCTGGTGCTGCGGCGACATGCTGCACTGCCGTTGCAGCTGCCGCGCGAGCTGAACGGCGGCGGAGCTGCTGCCACCGCCGCCACCGAACCTTGTCTTGGATGAGCCGCTGCCGGTGCAGCAGCCGGGCATGGGCTCCGCCTCGTCGGCACCTGAGGCGTAATGCAGAGGAGAGTACTTAGCGGAGTGCACGGAGCTCATGTCATCGTCGTCGCTTAAAGCGTACCAGTGATGATGATCTACACCAACAAAGTTTTTTCAAAAAAGAAAATGCACACGTGTCAAGGCTCAATGTCACAGCACACTCCCGTGCATGTGTGCACACTGTGTCATGTATGTATGTACAGTTGTAAGCATCTAGATACGATCTATGTCCATATACATAATAAAGTTATATTATATATCTAAAATTGGACGCAGCTAACGCATGGCCGGCCGGCCTCATGGCCGGCCGATATGACCTGCGCCCCGACAGCTCATCTTCTTCCTCGTGGCATCATCTCTCTCTCCATCTACTCTCACCCCGCCACGGCGCGCTTGGGTTTCACCGAAGCTCTGCCACTCCCGCCCCAACCTGGCTCGGCTGCCTCCACTATCGTCAGCTGCAACAGCCTCCAGCCATCCCCACCGCCTAGCTGGCCTTCCTTCCCCTCCAAACCCCTTCTCTTCTAAGGTCGCCAGTGAGGAAGAAGAGAGAAGAGAAGCTCGCCGTGTTGGGAAAGATGAGAGAGAGAGAGAGAAAGGAGAAAACTGTCGGAATCCAAACTTGTAGATCCAGGAGGAGGAGGACCCACCCCGCCGGCACTGCTGGCACCGAAACCCACTACCACTGCCGGAACCGGCCGTCGCGTGGGGAAAGAGCCGGAACCCGCTGCCGCATAGGGAGAGAAGGAAACGCGTGCACGTGGGTAAGGAGTGCGCGTCTGTGTGCGCGTATGGAGGAGGCCGTGCGGTGGCCAGATCTCTGAAGATTAACATGGATCAGATAAACAGGGACGACATAAGCAGGGGCAGTGCTGGTTATGACTGGTTATTGACCTGCAAGCAAGAAACTCACACGGACACCATCCTCATATGGCACATGGCAACCCGCTACGGTGACATGTCACTGCGCCATTGTGGTCAGCAGGAAGGGTTCCCCCGATTAGCCGACACCGACACTTTCCATGAAGTTGCCACAACATTGTCAAGATACTGCGCCTACCTAGTGGCCTTTCTTCCGGAGTTCCTCCCGGAGCACAGCCTGACCACCAAACAAGTGTTTCAAAGAGTCTTGCAGGAAGCACAGGGTGCACTTGGAACAACGCCTATAGAAGAAAAGGAGAAGCACACCAAGATGCGAGAGCTGCCACTACCGCACCATCGTGAGCAGCAGACGACCTTTCAAAAGGGTGTTGAGCTGGGACGACAACTTGAGATGCTCAATGACGACAAGGTACGCTGGAGGGTAATTGCAGAGTTCTGGGCGGAAACAATCCTGTACGTCGCGCCGTCCGACAACGCGGAGGCACACATCGAGCACCTGGCCAAAGGCGGGAAGTTTGTGACCCACCTCTGGGCATTGCTGTCCAATGCCGGCATCCTGAAGCGGGAAACAGGGGAATGTCATCCGCTGCCTGCTTCCACTACCACAGAGTAAGCAATATGCGGGCTACACAGCTAGCTAGGCGTAGGATGCTAATACATCCAGCTTGTTATAATATTTTGTACTCAACCCTCCAACTGATGTGATGTTAGGTCCTACAAATTTTGGTTTTTGATTTTGTCAGTTTATTCTATCGAGCTTAACTTCATGTCTTTTCTACCAAGGTTAGCAATTATACACTTGTTTTCTATGATTATATATGAAATCTAGCTTTCGCTTCTAATTAGTTTCCTTCTCACCATAGACAAACTTCGGAACCTCCAACGAACGAAAAAGGAAATCAACTTCTGGAGGATCACGATCAATAAGGTAATCTGTACTACATGTTCTATTTTTGGATCAGCATAGCTGTTTCTTTGCTGAGAGAATTCCTGTTTTTTATTGTTATGCATGCACAGTGCAAGTGTAAAGGTCCAAGGAAGAAGCAACCTAAAATTAAGGCTATTTCACAGGCCCGCAGTGGCCGTTAGAAGCAAAGAAACTTGATCCTTCTAGCTTTGCAATGAGCACAGTAATGGTCAGCTTGTGCTTTTGTGTTTAGCTACATACTTACCTTTTATTGAATCTGGTGAATCATGCTTGGGCTTATGTGACCATGTTCCGAACCAGTAGTGTTGAACTTCTTATGTTGTGTTTCAGATTTTCAGTTTGTCAACTATGTGTTGGACCCGATGTTGGCCTCATGGATTGGCTTGATTTGTTGAACATGTACTATTCAACCTAGCTGTGTGTTGAACATGTTGTCTGTAATCGAGCTATTGCGCTGCTTATTACTCATGTGTACTGAAGCCTTCGGCTGTGATGTTGGGTCGTCAGGCCCATTTTGCTATTTCGTTTTATCTGTCCGCCCTGGCTTCATGTGTTTTGATTTGCAATATTATTTGGTGTAGGTCATCCAGTTCGTGTTTCTCATGTGTGTATTCAAGCCTTTTTGACTGTGGTGTTGGGTCATGTCCATTTTGGTTTTCATTTTATCTATCCGGCCGGCCTTAGCTTCACGAGTTTTGTTCCCTTATCATCCACTTCGCATATGTATTGTACTTTCAAGTCATTAGTCATGTACTTGTATTTTTGAGTTTGTGACCGAATAAGTTATTGGGATTTGGCCCAACGTCAAATACTGTTTATCATGACTATACATGTCATGTCTTGCATCCTTAATTTGTTCTTGCTCCACGGATATATGCCCTGCTAATCCATTGCATTGTATCAGGAGCATAATTAATACCTAATTCAATTTCAAACCGTGTACAGTTTGTGAAATACAAACAAACAAATACCAAAATCAGAGCTGATTTTTTCAAAGAAAAAACAGAGCTCACAGCTTCACACCAGTTTCGAGAACACCAAATTTGGTCTCCTCCCCTGCAGTCTACAGGTACATGTCCCTGCGTCACCAACTTGCCAAGTGGCTGCGGGAGAACAACGCCTGCCTGCTCTGCAGGGCAACTTCTATTTTGCCGCTCTACACGACACGCCAACGTTATCGCTGTCTGAACATGGTGTGCCTCGTCTCCATATTTCTTTTTTCTTATTTTTCAAGGCCACGAGAACATTTGTGTTGTCGTTAGAACTAGCAGAGAGGCCCGCGCAAATAACACGGGTCTAGCTAGATTTTTCTTTTCATCATATAACATTTGGATTTTTCTTAAATTGACTTTTGTAAATAGTTTTTTGTTTGATTACATTAGTCATCCCTTTATCCATCTAAATTACATCACCGGTACGGACAACCATATATCAGCCAATCAATTTCATGGTTTAAAACTATTGTTATCTTTATTTCATCTTTTTTTCCTTTCCTATCAAGTAGTTGTAAATTTCTCAGGACGCCAAATCAACATAGTATTTAATTTCTTTGATAAGCTTCATTTCTCAATAGAATCTACCAGTTTTCATCAGTTCCTTCGTCCTCTTCTAAAAATTTGAAGCTTGGACCGTCTTATACGTTATGGGCATGTTTGGGACCGCTCTGCTCCAGTTTTTGCAGCTCCACTCCAGCAACTCCGTAGCAGCTCCATTGTGGAGTTTAAGGAGTAGATGGCACCGTTTGGCACACAGCCTAGCTCCAGCTCTAGGTATGGGTTGTTTCCATGCAAATGGTCTATTATGCCCTTGATTGACGAAGGGTTGTCCTCTTCTATTGATGAAGCATCAACATCTTCCATGTCTTTTCTCCCAAGGTTAGCAAATTCTACACTTGTTTTCTATGATTATATATTAAAATCTAGCTTTGACTTCTAATTAGTCTATGGTTAGCCTGTTCGCTTGAACTTATCAGCCGGCTTATCAGTCATGGTACAATATTTTTCTCTCACAACAAATCAGCCATACAAATCGGCACAAGCGGCTTATAGACCGTCTGTCGGGTCCATAGACCCAGGGTCTCCAATGGGCCCGCTTTTCTGCAACACTTGGCCCAGCAGACGACGTAGCAACGATGCGCGCCTGGGCCGGCCCATATACACGATGACAAGCCGAGACCACGATCTGTCCACTGACCGGCTCCTCCGGCCAGGAGACCTGGTCGGCACCCCGATCAGGAGGCCTGGTCAGGGGCAGGACCACAGTCTGACTCCGACCGAGTTCCCCGGACCGGCGATATGTTGGACTACGCACACCGCTCCTTCCCGACCGATATGGTCGGGATCGACCGGGGACGCTCGCTCGGTGTGGACCCGGGGAGCAGGTGGAGCAGATAAGGGAAAACACTCAGGTCAACCGCCGTGTAGAGGACCGTACCTCTCCACGCCCCACACACGCATCGCACAGTGCCGCTGTGCCATGTCAGGCGGACACTGTGCTACCTGCCCGACGCGATAGAGCACGAATAGGGATGGAGGGCGATGGCCATCCCGTACCCGACGACGCGACCATGAACAGGGATGGTGGGCGATGGCCAACCCGTACCCGACGACGTGGACAACGACAAGACTAGGTAGCGCCCATACACCTTCTCTCTCTGACTTTTAAGGCTGACCCTTTGAACTATAAAAGGGGATACGCTCTCTCTCTCTCTCGACAGGCAGCACAACACGATTACTGTTGTGCTCAAATTTTATATTATTTTTGAACATTTAATGATTCCCTTCGAAAATACTCCATTCTAAAAGTTATTGTTTTTTTCATGCCATGAGCTCTCGATAAGATCTACAAATTCTTATATTTGAGTTTTTTCATTTGAGGTCCTTAAGATGCTCAAAAAAATAATATAATATTCCAGCAGCATATTAATCGCGTATTATGGCTTGTCACCTTAGAAAAATAATATCATTCTTGTACGGTGTCGAATAAAGATACTTTGTATATAAAAATTGTTGTTGTCAATGAGATTATAAATTCCTGGTTTTGAGTTTTTTCGTTCGAGATCGTTAAGATGGTCCAAAAATTGATACAAACTTCAGGGAGCCAAACAGGACTGCCGCTGACATGTGGGTCCCATCTGTGAGATCCATGTAAGCGCTAAATCGACATGCCACGTATGGAAGCGGGTCGAACCAAACCCAACACCGGCTAAGACAGTAAGACTACAAGAACAAAGAGTACTAATTATTACACGCCCAAAGCAGCTGATACAACACGCAGACCGTTCACAAACTGCACACCGAACCATCTAACGGGCTGTTCGGATAATGGTTTTTGTGGCTGATAAGCCGGCCGATGCTGTTTCGTTGTGAGAGAAAAACATTATAGCATAGCTGATAAGCCGGGCGGATAAGTTCAAGCGAACAGGGCTTAAATTAGGGAGCCAGATTGGGTGACTTTACAGAGCAAAGTTACATTGTAACTTTCTTGCGATCTCCACCCTCCATTCCGTATCCAACGACTCAGCACGCATTCAAAGCAAAAGCCTACAACGCTTAGCACTTTTCGTCCGCTCCGGCTGCGGCAGGTCCATGCCGGAGCTCCGGCGGGCTGCCTTCCCATGCGGCGAGGACGCGCAGCAGGCCTGGCCACTGGAACCCGTAGCCGAGGCCGTAGTCAACGATATGTAGGTGGCGCCCGTCGGTGTCGTGGATGGTCCTATTGGAGAAGACGAGGCCGCGAAGCTCGAAGAGGGAATCGACGGTGCAAGTCTCTGAGCACGTGGTGGATCATGGACGGGGTGAGGCGGTGGCGCTTGGGGGTGCCTGCGGGCTGCTGCTGCTGTGGCCTTGGACGAGCTTCGATGTGCGTGGGCCTCCGGGCTCTGGCCGCGGGGCGCGCGAGCTCTGCAGCACGCGGGCTCCTCCGAGTGCGAGCGCTAGCCGCCGGCGCGAGCTGTGCAACGCACGAGCTTTTCTGGGAGCGAGCACCGGCCGCGCGGGGACGCAGCCGCCGGGCACGAGCTCCACAGCGGGGGGCGCACAAATGCATGACCGCTTGAATGAACACGCTATGTGACTGACGATCTCGGACCCATATATTCACCGATCCATCCTATAACAGTCCTCTAACACACTGGAACAGATCCTGCCATTCTACCTACCATACCATGGCTTCCAATAGAACCACTCAGAGGAAGCTGAACATAGGGACATTATTATCCATCGTTGCCACCATGCTGGATCGCCGAGCTGCCATGCTCGTGTTGTTCAGCTGCTTCTTGTTCCCTGCTCACCACGCATGCACAGCAGCAGCCCCAGCCAGCCGCCAGTGGCAACAGAAAGAGTCCGAGCTGCATACCGCACGAGAGGGACGCCCTGCTGGCATTCAAGCAAGGTGTCACCTGGGACCCTGCAGGCCGCCTCAACTGGTGGCAGCGAGACGGTGATCACGGCGAGCAGGACTGCTGCCGGTGGAGAGGCGTCAGGTGCAGCAACCGAACTGGCCGATCAACCAGATTTGGTCGGCCAGGTAAGTCCTTCTTTGCTTGCTCTGGATCATCTAGAGCATCTTGACCTCAGCGAGAACGAACTAGAGGGGCCAACTGGTCATATTCCTAAGTTCTTGGGCTCTCTCAAGTATCTCAACCTCTCTGGCATACTACTCTCAAGAGCTTCAACTAAAATTAGCCAACGCATGCATGAATCAAAGTGTATGCAGAAGTTGTTACATAATGTTGCTGGTTTTCTTGTTGGAATGAAATGTGATATCCACACCCTTTGCCGTAAGAGTTGTAATATCACTACCTTATGATGACATGGCCAAATTAAATACTAATAATAATCCGGGCTTGTGCTTATGTTGATCACAGCGTCCCTGTTTTGGTGTCGGATTCTGCCTACTTGCTTACTCCTGTTGTGGTGCCAAGTTTCCATGTTCGTCATCCACATCAAGGAAGGCTCACGTCTCCTCCATGACCATTGTTTCCATGCTCGTCGTCAACCATTAATTGCTGAAGTGAGAAAGAGGTGACTGCACTTATGTTCAGTGTAGAATTAGCACACAACTTACAGACACACATAATATCCACATCCACATTAAATTTCATGGTTGATTTCTCTGATTTTACATTTGGCCGACATCTCTTCCAGATGGAGATGGGTCCCACCTCTCTTCCAGATGGACGGCTCCCGTGTGGGCCCACTCTGACTTTGATCCAGCAGTTCAAAATCGGTTCCTGTGTGGTGTTGCTTAGGTAGATGGATTGCACTGGTTGTTCTAAAAAAAAATAGATGGATTGCACTGGCATTCAGAAGTTTCTTTGCTGGCAAAACATTGTTTTAGTTCGGAGATTGTATGATTGAGCAGCTGGTCTCCTCTCCTGTGTCCTGCCGGTTTCTTTTTTTAAAAAAAAACAGTTGCATACTCAAAGTACACTATAAGTAACATTCACTTACAAACATAGAACAGGCAAGGGAGCAAATTTCTCAGAAATTGAAGAGCCCAATATATGAGCACAGTTCCCTGGTGGAGTACACTCACTACACCACAACACCGCTTCACCGTCAGATATCTGACGCTAAAAATTATATTTGGCGATGGATGATCTGATGCTAAAGATAACTCAGAGACCATCTGATGCTAAATCCTCATTTAGCGATTTGTTGTCTGTCGCTATAGATGTTTATGTTTAGCATTAGCCCGTCTGTCGCGAAAACCAGATATAGCGTTGATCTGTCTGACGCTAAAAAAATGGGCCCGACGCCCAGCTCACGCGCCCTGTCTCCATAAGCAATTCGTGCGCAAATTTTTGCCTGGCCCACGGCAAACGCACGCAGCCCCGTCCGCCTTATCCCATTGCTCGTCCATCGCTCCCCATCCACCCGCATCTATCTCTCCCTCACGACCTCCTCCCAGCAGACTGAAGCCGGCGTCGGCGCCCCTGCTCTTCTGTTCCCAACGCGAGCTCTCCCTCCCTCCCTTCTTCGGCGCTGAGGTCGCCATGCTCCCTAGATGGGCCACGGTGGCGCGGGTCAGGCATGGTGCACGAGTTCATAACCGCCAACCAGAACCCTAGCCGCTGGCCGATGGGGTGGCCGCCCTTCTTCTCCCCTGGCCAGATTGACGACGGGGTGGGCGCCCTTCTTCTCCCCCGACCGAATCTACTACGGGATGGCCGCCCTTCTTCTCCTCTAGCCGGATCCACGGCGAGTCGGCTGCCCTTCTCCTCCGGCCTGATCCACGACAGCACACCACCGCTCCGGCCACCTTCTCTTCCCTTGCTGTTGTGCTTCGCCGGTGATGAGCGCACCCACCCGAACCCTAACTTAAGATATTTTGCAGATCTGAGGAGGAGGAGGCCGGGGAGAAGAACCGGAAGTCACAGCTCACCCGATTGATTCCTTGCTGCAGCATCCCTCCCTCAAGCAGGACAGCTGGTACCTAATTGATTCCTCTACTCTGTATTTTTCTACTTGCTTCTGGTGTCTTCTCTCGAGCAGGACAATAGCATGCCAATTTGTTTATATTTGTTTTGCTTAAGCGTATCTTGGAAATTATAATTTGATGTGACTAGCATATCATAATTTTGTAGGTTGAAATGTTTCTCTAGTTTTTTATGCCATGTGGTTTAAAAAAAAAGAATTCAGGCCTTACCAGGGCATATTACACTGCATATCATGCATGTGCTATGTGTATGAATGATACAGTGGACGTGCTATGTGTTTCAATGTTATGATATACATGCATGTGCTATGCTTCTCAGCTGAGGTGGCATGAGAAGATAGTGCACACATTCCAGTTTCCACATTTTTTGTGGATTTCTTCTCATCCATATTTTGTTTGATATTCAGTTCATTTGAATTATTCGTGTACCAGAGACTGTGTTATAGTTAAAAATAAAGAGTGGCTTTTGCCACAGAATATTCTTTTATTTGAAGCACACTTTGATGCTATTTTTCAAGCTTAGTGTTATTCTCCATGGCCTCAATTAGTCTGAATGTTAGGACTTATCATGCTGAATTGAACATATATCATTTATGCCAACATGAACAAAAATTGGATGATTGATAATTTATTTTAGTTAGTTTTATCCTTCAAGTCTTCAACTATCTACATAAAGTGATTGGCAACAAGTGTTAAGCTATCAGAAATGTAACTTTACAAATGATCTTTAGTGTTGGTTGAATTTGCCCTGGTATTCTATTGGAAGTGATAAGTCAAAACCTGATTCTTTTTGGACATGTTTGATGTACAGATGAATCTCCGGTTCAAAAACAAAAAAGAAGAAGAAAAATGAGAACATGCTTGTCTTTGTCCTTCCTTTGGTTTCGATTTCATTGTTCTTTTCATGTGGCATTCAAAGACAGTTTGCCTGTGCTTGCATTTTCTGCGAACTGCAAGGCATTATTACATACTCAACTGCAAACTGAGTGTTGCTTATCTTGCAAAAAATATGACCTGAAGGTTTAGTATTCCAATTGAACTGATTCAGGAAGCTCCTGGATCTAGGGTTCCGGCGAGCTTTTCTCCTCTCTCTCTCCCAACTCTGATCTGTGGCGTGAGACATTCTAACTACATTGTAACAACCTTGCTTGTAAGCATACTATAACTAGTACCTAAGGCCTAAGGGAACTACGGTATGTAGCTTATCACCCTACCATTAGTAGTATGTGCTTCTGTATACACTTTTAACACTTCATTTACTCTTGTCCTTAGTGATTTTATTAGTTTACATGTGCTAGTAAACAGCTTACCCTTTCAGGGTTTGATATTCTAGTGCTAAATGCACATTGTTTAATAAACAGCTTACTCTCTGTGTTTCTCAAGCATCAATATTCAGAGACCCTTCATCACAATCTTAGCAACCTTTCTCGCATTGTTCTGTTTAATGGACTGCTTGCTGTTGGAATTATAAGCCCAGCCTGATATGGGCTTTATCAGATGTCATTAGAAATTTTGGACTAGTTACCATTTTGTTACTATGTGTTGCTACTTGCTGTGTCTACACTTTTGGGTATAGACCTGAACTGTTTGTTTCATTTTAAGCATTAACTGAGATCGTTCGTTCTGCGCATCAGCACAGCACATGTAATTAGTTTTAACTTTTTGTGTGTGTGTTGTGTGTGTGTGTGGGGGGGGGGGGAGTGTTGTGGTCTAAGCACGCTTCTTAAAATAATGCAGCAATACTCAGCTCTCTTGCGCATTCAAGAAAAAAAACCTTTAATGACTTACAATTAATAGTGTTTTAGTAGGTAGATATTGATCCTAAAAAAAGATAAATATTCTAATATTAACCCTGTTGTCTATTGAACCAGGAAGATATGGATGGTCGCAAGAGGAACCGTGAACTTACTGAAACTAGGGTTATCCAGGTTAGTAAGGCAAATATGGTTTATGTCAGTAACATGATGCAGATCAGATACATAACCTCCGAACATCGTTTAATTTAGGCTTTACGGGAGGAACTTGCTACCACAGAGCGTAGGGCTGAAGAAGAGCGCATTTCTCATAACGCCACAAAGATGGTAATTTGTCAAAGTTCAGTCTATTCAGCACTTTATATTCTCCAGAGTTTCTTCTGTTATATTCTAGTCACTTGTTACAATACAGGCAGCTGTTGAGAGAGAAGTAGAACTAGAACATCGGGCTGTTGAGGCATCAAACGCTCTAGCTAGAATCCAGGTAATTTTACAAGGTGTAACTATCATCATGCAAGGATTTTAAAGTCATGCAGCTAATTTTTTGGATGCAAACTGGAAACTAGCACATTGATGCTAAGCAAATGTTTAGTTCTTATTAAGCTCCCGTGTCATATTTGTGCACAATAAAACAATGAAAGCTCATCTATTACTTGAAAACCTCTTGTTAAAAGCATTGTTCAGAGTAGGAAAATTTTGCGCCTGTATAGAACTATAGATTGTCTGAAACTACTACTATTCACTTAAGGAGTTCAGGTCCAACCATGAGTCTACCAGTGGTCCAGCGTGAAATCATAATATTTGTCCTAACATCAAAACTTTAGTGGAGAGATGCTACCCAAAAGAATGAGAAAAAGCAAGCAATACATTAAAAGGTTCCTATACAAAAAAGAAATTGGATTAGCAGAAGTTTGGGGTTTCATGTCATTGTAGAGCAAGAGCAGTTGTACTGCTGACTTCTGCATATGCATGGGCTTCAGGCTTCAGCATGAATTCAGCCCGCAAGCCGTGGGGGGCGCGCTCAAGTTCGCCGCCTTAACTGCTGTGTCCGCCGCGGTTGGCAGCACGGGCTACGTCAGCTACGGTACGGCTCCCAATCCCTGCCCCACGCGGGGCCATGCGGTCCCGATGCTCAGCTTCGCGGTTTAGCTCCCCTTGGAGAATCAACGTGGCCTGGCTTTTGATTCAGTGTCCTGTGCGGTGATTCCTTTTCTTCTTCGGTGTTTGGCTTATTCTCTGGATGAAGTGGATAAGATGACGCGGGAGCTCCGGAAGAAGTCGAAGCAGCCCATTCCTGAGGATGCTTCCGGCTTTAAGGTAATGCTTCAATATGTCAAGTTTAAGTCTCTCTTGTTATCTCATTTTTGTTAGCTAGATAAAGTCGTGGGCAGCAGTGCCTTAAAGTTATTTAGGGGGAATTATGAAATGTGACCTTTGATGATGGGAGATCTAATTAGCTGTGTGAAACACTGATGATGCCACTATCGTGAAGCTGTTGAGGTGGCTATTTGGCAGCCCAACTTTAGCTCTTGAGCTAGAAATTTGTATGTGCTGAAATTGCATATGGGGAACTTTGGTTTTATTGCATTTCTTGCTTCAACCTTGAAATAGCAGCTGTCATTTCCCCCCACTTATTGTTCCTTCCAAAACTAGTACATGATTGCCTTGCTAGGATTTGAACATATAGGGTACTAAAATGTTTCAATGACGCTCTATGGTACGCTTGCATTCCGGGAATATAGTAGAAGGCCTGAATTGGTTTTACAGGACTAAGGTTTCCACTGTATCTCAACCATGCAATAAATTAACTATTTTTCTTGCTTGCAGAGGTTTCAGGCTATGGCTTATTCAGCAGCTATGAAAGGTAGTGGCTACAGCATACTCTTTCCTCATCTTTCTCATTACTATCTCTGCCCATTGGACTTTCTGTGTATCATGCATATCTTTTTGACCAGCTAACAAGCAATTCACCATTCTGTTATTCTTTCTTAAACTGGAGCCTGCAGGCAATTTCTGTCTCACTTCACTGTGTATAACTACCACCCTTAAATATAATATTCTATGTCCCTAACACTACAGCCCCTACTGTATGCAGGCTGTAACCTTGAATTTACAATCCCTTTGCAGTAGTCAAATATGATACCAGACATTACATTTGAGAATACCACACTGTAGCATATAGCCATATATGCATGTGTGAAATAGCTAGGTAATGTTAGCAGAAGCTTACATCACACATCATGATTGACTAGAGAAGGTTTGGCAATTGTAGGTAGCTTTTTGTGCTTGCTTCCTACAGTGATTGGTGAGTGTGGTTGCTGCAGCGACAGCCGCAGTGCTACTGCAGCAATCACTGCTGATCATACCCAAAAATTTTGTCAGTCAAGCGGCTTTCAACTCTTATTGTTTTATACAATCTATGTAAATAAATGAGCTTTGCTTGCCCTCATCATATATGACAGTTGACATGCCATTATTGCTAGATAACCTTACATGCTTGGTGACACCAATTCAATACTAAACGTCTGCCATGTTCTCTCACATAAGTGTGATTTATGTGCCCATTTCAGAGTGGAGGTTGGGGCCAATCCACCGGATGCAGGACATGGGCACAACTGTTGTCACATAGCGTTAGGTATAACCGTTAATGCATCCTGATGCTGATGGGATGCAATTGCATATTTTATAGTGAGAAAAAAGCTTCCTCGAAACTTGAGATAGGAGCTGTGATAAGAAACTTGAGATAGGAGCTGGTGACATGCATCTAAAATGGAGTGATTCCTACTTTTATAATAATACATCATACTGAAGCATAGTAACTTTATTTGATCATGGATCTATGTTTCGGGTTCATGAATGAATCTATTTGTATGAGAAATGTGCACAATGATGTTACTTTTGTATTAATTTGCAACCAAATGGTCTTTTATTTTTTTTAAATGCATTTAAATGATCTTGTCAAACCATTTGTTGCTAAAAACATTTGTAACGTCAAATTGTCTGTCGCTATAGAGTACTGGCAAGCTATCTGTCGCTAAAGAGTAGAAGCAGACTATCTGTCGCTAAAAAAATTCAGGGCAACGGACTGTCTGACGCTAAAAGTACTGTCTGACACTAAAGATTTTTAGCGACAGGACTTACAGCGTCTGCCGAAGTCTGTCTCTATAACCTTTTAGCATCAGACTGTCTGTCGCTGTAGCCGCTTTTAGCGTCAGACCGTCCATCGCTAATCTTGGTGTTGTGGTGTAGTGATTGCTACAGCAGGAGTTCCACTGCCTACTTGCCTAGTGACGAACATGCATGGTACCTTGTAATCTTGACGACGCACTGGAGAGGTGCCAGTAAAATAGGGTGCATAATGAGTTTGAGATGCAGTAGTACTCCAGACACATTTGATATTACTTTATGACTAGACGTAAAAATCAAAGTTATAGTCAGCAGCATGATTGTTCACTACCCGAAACAGTAGCTTTGCCGTGTGTCGGCGAAGCCCAAAAAACACTCGGCAAACAGCACACGGCGTACACAGTACCGGCAAAAGTTTCTTTGCCGAGTGTTTTTTATCGGGCACTCGACAAAGACTTTGCCGAATGCTAAAACCGACGCTCAGCAAAAGAAAAAAGCAATGTGATGGCGCGGAGACGGTCACGGCGCGTTTGCCGAGTGTCTAACGCCCTGGGCACTTGGCAAACAAGCCCTTGTTTGCCGAGTGCCCCGGCCATGACACTCGGCAAACATGCCTTTGTTTGCCAAGTGTCCAGGACCTGACACTCGGCAAACATTGCTTCTTTGGCGAGTTCCAAGTGTCACATCCTAGACACTCGGCAAAGACCGGCCATTCTAGGCCTAGATTTTGGCCTCTTTGCCAAGTGCCACGGATGGCCATTTTAGGCCCAGAACGCACATATTTTTGCCACGTGGCCTCTTTGCCGATTGTATTTAGCATGGCATTCGGCAAATAGCCCTTTTGCCGAGTGTAACACTCGGCAAAGATACCATATATATCCACTTTATTTGGTTCGGTCACATATAACGTACCACACTTAAATAAACATTATATCCATCACAGATAGTTCACAATAAGCATCACAGGCCATATAGATATATCGACAACACATAAATGCAAATAAACTTCAGAATCACAAGTAGGTTCATTCACAATCACAAATGCAAAAAAAATTCAGATTCACAAGTAAGTTTGTTCACGGTCGCTCTCCAGGCTCATCAGAAATGCAAATAAACGTAGTCACTGTGACCACAGTGGCCACGGTCGGTCATAAGGCTCATTCGATGCTTCAGATTGATTCTGCATAAAGGAAAAGAGATAAATCATTCATAGTGATTGAGAATGAAACATACAAGTATTAGAAATAAACTAGCAACTAAAAATAGTGATTAATTCTGCGGAAACTAAAAGTAGCAAACTTACAGTGATTGAGAATGAAACAGTTGTAACACCCTAAAATTTGCAATATTTAAAATAATGGAAATTGATTTGTTATGCATTTTTGTCGACATTTGAATTTAGGAAAATAATAATTTTATTAAACTAAAATGAAATATAGGTCAACAATCATGTATGTGCATTCATGCCGCTGTATATTATTTTGTATTGCTTGGTTTGAAGTCGGATTTCAAATTGAGTTGAAATTTCATTTTGAATTTCTTTGGAAAAAGTTAGAAAAGGAAAAATGAATTTCCCTCCCTCCTTTCTCCCTTTCCCTGTTTTCGGCCTGCGGGCCTATTGCTCCTCCCGCCGGCCCAGCTAGCCGTTGGCCCTTCTTCTCCTCTCCTCCCCGCACGGGCCTGTTTTTCCAATCTTCCGCGCGGGCCCATCCCTTCGGCCTGCTTCCAGCGCTGGTCATCTCCCACGCCCGCTCCTTCGTGCGGCCCAGCCGAGTGCCCGGCCTAGCCAGACGCCCCCGCGTGCGTCTTCACTCCGCCCTGCTGACGCACCGGGTCCACCCGTCAGGTGCTCCTTCCTTCTCCATCTTGTGTCCTAGTCGAACACCGTCGCCGATGCCGTCCGTGTCTGCTTCCTCTACGCCTTGTGCGCCATGCTGCCCAAGTCTCCGTGCCCCTTTAATAGCCACCAAGCTTGTGCCGCCTCCCTATTCCACCTTGCAGCAAGGTTTTCGCCCCTCGCGAGCTCACAGCCGCCTAGCCCTAAGCGCCGCTGCGAGAGCCGCCGCCTCATCGAGTCCCGCGCTCGTCTTGCTCCTTCTCCGTCGCACAAATCTAATCCGGCGGCCAAGGATGAAGGATACCCCTTCGTTTTGGAATTTTGCAAAAGAGCCCTTATAAGTACTTGAGTCTTAACCCATGGTCCATAGCGCCTTTTCAGATTCCGTTTTCTTCTTTTGAAAGCGTATTTTGCTTTGGGTAGATCTAAAATACGTTTTCAGCTATTTACAGTTTTACCACTAGATTTGTTTTAGCCATAAAATCTATGTTTTAACTCTGATTTGATCCGTTCAAGTTTTATTAGGTTCATAATTAAGTAATCTACATGGTTATATTACTGTTATGTAAGTTTTCAACTTTTAACATTCGAGGTTATATTTAATCTATTATTTTACTATAGGAAATCTTGTTTAATTCATAACTTCTTTGTTTTAGCTCCAATTTTTGTGATCTTCGCGTCTATGTGATCGTAGAGAGACGTAGATTCATTTTTTCAAACTTTTCATCTTGATTTTATGCTGTTGGTGTACTGTTCTAATCTATAGCTTTTGTTTGCTATGCATGATTGCTTCTGGATGCTTGTTGCTATGAATATCGAGTATAGACGGTGAGCAGTTCGTGGGTGACCAAGAGTATTACTTTGACGAGTCGAATCAGCAGGAGTACTTTGCTCAAGGCAAGTATAGCATGGGATCGTCCTTGTTTCCTATTCACTTTAATACATTAAATTCAAGTTGCATGTGTCACCTTGATCGGGATTCCCTAGAATTGAACTTATACCTTGTCACCTGCGGGATATGCATTGGGTAGCTTTGTTAGTGCTCAATTAAACCATGATCTTATAACTTGACTAATGGTATATGTAATAAACATTAAAATATGACTTTTTAGCAACTTGGAAACAGGGGGCTACAGTGTATAGCTACTTTCTAAATGCTTCAGATTCCTCTCCCTAAGGACTTATCTATAAGTGATCATCTGGGACTTACAGTACAGCTATGAGGGTTATATGGCTCTGGCTGTAGCTCAGTATGAGGACCTTTTCTAGCTTGTTAGAGGTTACCTTTATGGCGCAAGAGGGGTGTGTTCCAGGTTGGATATAGTGCGGCCTCTGTCCGTCAGTGTATAGGTTGTGCGTCATTGTGCCTATCGGAAGGGGGCCGTACATTCACAGGCCACAGAAACCTAGCGGCCCTAACTTGTTAGATGAACCTTTGAAAGACATCATAGTGACCCCTGCCTGCTCACCTTGGAAGTGTTTTGGGAGTTGCAAACCCGAGCATATGGGTATCACGACTCACAGTGAAAGTGTATAACCTCTACAGAGTGTAAAACTGGTATATCAGCCGTGCTTATGGTCACGAGCGGCCTTGGAACCCTTATGGAATAGATGCACACTAAGAATTATCTGTTTATGCTATTCATTATTCATGTTTACATTGATCATGTGTTTTTCATTTGGAATTGAATCAACTTATTGCTACTCTTAAGCTAAAATTGTGACAACTAAAAGCTGAATGCTGTTAAACCTGTGTCAAGTCTTTTGAGCCTCATGAACCCCATGTTACACTTGTTGAGTACGACATGTACTTACGCTTGTTTATTTTCATTATTTGGATAAAAATCCCGGATGGGTAACAGATGGCTATGGGTACGATGATTTCCCTGTGGACTACTAGACTTGTGGTCAACTAGTCGACGTCCCTGTGAAATGGAGCTTCCACGAGAGATCTTTTCATTATACTTCCGCTATGTCTATGTGAAGACTCTGTCTTAATATTCGTGATGTAAAAAACACTTGTGATGATACTATTCATAATTTGTCGGCTTATGTGTGTGACTGATCTCTGGGCGCACATAAGATTTTGCACCCCATTTTATCCTTAAAATCGGGTGCGACAACAGTGATTTCAAGGTAAACTACAAACTAGAAATAAACTAGAAATTAGAAACTAGAAACATATGCACATCACAAAGGAGAAAAGATTGATTATGCGTAAACTAGAAAGGGTGATTATAAGGTTGTGAAGTGACTCATAGTGCCGGAAATAGTATTTGGAGCAGGTTGAGGAGGAGGGACTGGCATTGATGGCGGAGGTTGAGCAATTGTAGCGTAAACACCCCTCATCATTTCAAACATCTGCAGCTGCTCTGCCTCCGTCCTCTGCCGCTCTAGCTCCATCCTCACCTCTAGCTTCTCCTGGAGCCTCGTTTCTTGTTACAACTAAGCCTACAATATTTCATTCTAATGTTACATGCAATGCAAAAGTTTGTAAAAAACAATGAATGATGAATAAAACAAAAATAACCTAGAGTGTGTCCATCAGGAACCGTGTAGAGTCTGGCCGTGGGCGTATCGCCGGGCTAGAACTCGTGCTCCATGCTCAAACTTGGGAGAGAGTGGGAGTACCGGCCGTGTCGATTGTGTCGTCGCCAATCCAAAACCGGCCATGCTTCTTGCCTCCTCCCGCCCTCATGACCACTTGTCCATCAAGGTTTGGGGATAGAAGGGTCCGCCATACCTATGTTGGTGCTCGTCGCCGGTGATGGGTCCGACTAGGAACTGGTGAAGAGACACATTGAAGAGCGGCAGGGGCGGCGCAGGGGGCCAGGGGCAGGGGGCGGCGTCGGCGGGGGCCACGGGCTGAGGCGGGGTTGGCGTCTTGGGTGCCGAGGCGGCGGCGCACGCAAGGGGGGGCGATCGCGGTGGGGGCTGGGGGTGGGCACGGCGCGGGCCTGGGCCTGGGCATGAGAGACCGGCGGCGGGAGACCGGCGGCGCGGGAGGGAGCTGATGGTGGCGGCGTGGTGAGTGCACAGGCGCGGGAGGTGCTTGTGTGCGGGTGAGTTTGCGTATGTGCGTGTGTGCGGGTGAGGGAGCGCTAGGCTGGAAATGAAGAAGGTTTGCCGAGTGTCGGATTGGGCTTTGCTGAGTGTCAGATCAGGGCGAGTGTCAAATGGGACACTCGGCAAACCCCGCTTTTTTTTCATTTTCCTTCATTTCCTTCTTTTCTATAACGTGTTTTTCTCTTTTTCCGATGTACTTTGAAAATACCTTGTCAAATTGACTCAACAATATATATTTGATTTTTCTACAAATATTAGTCCATTATTTTATGCAGTTACGGCTCAAATTTAATTTATATCAATTAAAATTCTATAATTGCACTTAATAAATTAAAATTATCAAACGGATCCAAAAAAAATTACCAAAATTTCACATGAAACAATCTATGTTCTCTATTGCCTATATAAAAAGTTTTGAAGCCAAACCCCAATTCGACCGTCACTTTGACTCCAAATCTTACCGAATCCTTCTCAACACTACGATCCTTCTTCTGAGATGCTTCTATTTGTAAACATCGTGCGTGACAAATTGTGCAAAACCTTCTCAATTTTTTACCACAGCCTCCATGTATGATATCATCACATCATGACAAATCTTATGATTTTCAGACTTCGTTTCCTTTTTTAAAATTTAAAAGCCAATCGGCCACACGTTCGTGGTCGTGTTTTCTGAACAAGATGTTCAAAATTTCTTTTCATTTCCCGAGTAAGGCCTCACACTGGACTCAGTAACATGAATATCATTTTTCTACTCATTTTATTCTATTATTTGAATCACTTGCTGTTCAAATTTGACTTATACAAAAAAAATCCTAGAAATGCAATATATTAATTAAATATAGCAAACACATCCAGAAATATACCAAATATTAACATGGAATACCACATGTTGTATGTGGAGAGTACAAAAAGTTTCAATGTTAGAAGAGAAAAAAAGATATTATTTGCCGAGTGCCACATGTTTACACTAGACAAACATATTTCTTTGTCGAGTGCCACAAGTTTAGCACTCGACAAACATATTTCTTTGTCGAGTGCCTCCCTTTGCCGAGTGTTTTTTGTCTCTTTTGCTGAGTGTATTTGTTTGCCGAGTTTTCCACTAACGGGCACTCAACAAACGTACTAACGGACGGCACACGTACTGACGGATGTGGGCTTTGCCGAGTGTTTTTTTTTCTCGTTTGCCGAGTGCCAAACTTTGCTGAGTGTTTTTTTGCCCCTTTTGTCGAGTGAAATTATTTTGCCGAGTGTTTTTGTGATAGCACTCGG
The DNA here is from genome assembly GCA_904845875.1 of Miscanthus lutarioriparius. Taxonomy (NCBI): domain Eukaryota; kingdom Viridiplantae; phylum Streptophyta; class Magnoliopsida; order Poales; family Poaceae; genus Miscanthus; species Miscanthus lutarioriparius. Next base: position 105,883,144 of record CAJGYO010000009.1, on the reverse strand, counting down.
CAAATAGCTTCTTTGCTGAGTGCCCGATAGAATGCAATCAGCAAACATTTTAGCACTCGACAAACACCCAGTTTCCGGTAGTGGTTGTTACCATAAACATACACCTGAATTAAGTAAACAAAAAGACATTACAGGAAACCTTGCTGACGACCATAGAAACAAATAGATGGAGAGAATGGCTGACCACCCCCTCCTCCACTACAACTCCTCCCCTCGCTTCCCTCGGAAGACGGCGGTGGCTGCCCGTGCAAGACCGGATGGCGGCGCCTCCCACATCCAGACCGGCCGGCGGCGCCTCCCTCTCCTACCAGATCCAACCGGTGCCCCTCCCTCCACCCACATTCGGCTGGCGCTGCCTCCCTCCTCCAACCGGCATCGACTCCCTCCTCTAGATCTGCGCTCACCCTAGTCTTCTACGGGCCTTCGACATTCGCCAGCGATGAGCACCCACCAGGTATGCGCCCACCCCTTTGCTCTCCCTTGAAACCGAGCACCGAAACCCTAGCTAACGTAATCTATTTGGGTTTTGTGCTCGGTTTAGGATTCGATTTGGGGGGTGGATCGATAGATCAATGTGTGTGAGCTGCGGTTGCTCAAACCTGGTTCATGTTTAATTAACCTGTCACAAGTGTGCTATTTTTAGAATTAAAAGCACGCTCCTGTTGTTACAATCTCCAATATTTTTTAGAGCTCATACATGGTGTAGATGTTTGAAAATACTTGAATTTCTAAACTGATACATTTTCGGTTATGAAGTACAACAATTATTGTCTAGTAACAGTTATTTCTCAATCTATCTTGGGTTAGCGTTTCACATTACTTAATTCTCTGTTGTACTGAAATGCTATGTATGGGTAGTCATTTCCATTGTCACAAGTATAAACCTGTGAATATAAAAGATTGTTACTGAACTGTACCTGCATCTATTTTGGTCTACAGATTTTTTAGACATCTTTCTCATATAAGAAAACTTGCCCATTCTACCATGTTAGCTTTCTATTATTGCATTCATGTGACAAACCACTCAAGATTACTCAACATCAATAATATAGATGAACCTGGGTACTGGACATTATGGTGCCAATTGGCTACCTGTCTTGCATATCACATTCTTTCATGTAAAACATCAGTCACATTTTTCATTGTTTAATTAAAGAAACTTCAAGTACTAAGAAGCACGTAAAATCAGCAAGCGATTGTGAATTAATTTACCATGCTTCACGGAATATTATGGGTTCAACTTCTAGAAGAATGTTCTTCTCCTCTATTGTTAGTTCAAACCGTTGTCTTGGGTGGAGGTGGACCTCTCTCACCGGTCTCCTTGGGGGTCTCCTAGGATTGTTTCTTTGGCTGCTCCAGTTACCAGATTTGGCACCCCATCCATCTGCTTTCCAGTCCTTGTTACCAGAATCAGTTGTCTCTTTCCATTGAGTAGTACCTTGTGAGTTCTCAGCAGGCACAACATTCCAGCCATCCCAAGAATTTGATTGCTTAGCATCTGAATTGCCCACTGGATTGTCACATTACTCCATGAATCATTCTGTGCATCAGTGTTATCCCATGGACTTTCATTTGATTTCCCTGTATTCCATGTGTCTGATTTCCTCCAAATTACCCCAGGAATCATGATCAGCATTTGTCTTCTTCCGTTTGTAAGTGCTTGGCTACTCCTCCCATTGGCAGTTACCATCTGCCTTCTTTTTGCCCCTGGCATTTCCCCACGCGTCCTGATCTAGTTTCAAACTCTACCCATTCCAGTTGCTGGGATGCTCCGAATTGCCATGGCCATCATCAGACTTCTTCTCCCAGGCACCATCACCTCCATCTCCTTTTCTTTTGTCCCATGTATTTTCTGATTTGGCCCATGGGTCATTTTTATTTGATGCCTCAGGAGTGCTGGACTTCTTCTCCCAATTATCATCACCTGCATCTGAATCCATTTTAGCACCCTTATCAGCCCAAGTATCCATTTCAGCTGGTTGTCCAGATACAGTTGCCTCGCCTGTTGGCTTCTCAGTGCTCCAGACTCCCCAATCAGTGGAATTGTCCTGCACCTTAGCATGCACTTGAGAATAGGTTAATGCCAACATTTTAAAGCATGGTTTGGTTAGCTAGGAATCATGATCCAAGTTGATTTAGCTAACTGAATTGCAAAACTATGTTCAATTGTGGTTGTGAAAATGTAGAGTTCACTAGTTTATCAGTTTGTGGTACTTTTGGAAAAGTATTGTGGCACTATAAGTGAGGTAGCAGTAGCAACCTTCAATGTCTGCATGGGTGGTGGCCCGAGGTTTAGGCGGGTTTTTGAGAGCTGGAGGCTCCGGCTGGGATCGGGGGAGCCATGTCGTCTCTTAGCAGGGAGCTGGTTTTCCTCATCCTATAGTTCCTCGATGAGGAGAAGTTCAAGGAGACGGTGCACAATTGAGTAGTCACCATGATCATGAATGGGGTTTTTGGAGCCTTGCTTTGCTGGGTGAGCTGGGATTTCTGATGCTTTTTGTGGTTGCCCGTGCAGGCTAGAGCAGGAGTCGGGCTTCTACTTCAACATGAAGCACTTCGAGGACCTCATGCAGGGCGGCGAGTGGGATGAGGTGGAGAGGTACCTCAGCGGCTTCACCAAGCTAGAGGACAACTGCTACTCCATGAAGATCTTCTTTGAGATCCGTAAGCAGAAGTACCTCGAGGCCCTTGATAGGTGACCGACTCATCACTACGCTACTCTTGGTCCCTTGTTGTTGTCAAGGTTGTTTTTTTTGCTGAATTTGCTGTCGGTGTCACATGCATGATAGGGCCAAGGCTGTGGAGATTCCCGTGAAGGATCTGAAGGTGTTCGCCTCCTTCAATGAGGAGCTGTTCAAGGAGATAACACAGCTACTGACCTTGGAGAATTTTAGGTACGGTAACTTTCCTTTTAGAAGCAAAATGTTTAGTGCATTGGGCCGGTGCATCCAGATGTGATTGTGTATTGATGATCAACAAGCAAATGAGCAGATGTGATTTTGATGGTTTAATTTTGATATGTTTAATAGCACATATTGACTTCCTTAAAATATCAGGAATGCAATTTGTGAACAGAAATTCTATGGTGCTCTTTGGTATCAATTCAATTAGATTGTATGGTAGAATTTAATTTTTATGTGCACAACTGATATAAATCAAATAGTTCAATCACGTAACTGCTACTTGTGTAGGTTTACAATTTTTGTTGTTTATCTTCTTTTTGGTTATTCTGATGCCAAATGATGTGTTTCTTTGACTTCCCTTAGTATTTATGGATGGATAAGGTGACAGTTAAATGTAGTCGATGCTTCCTTTGTTCATTTGACTTGTTGGAATTTTATTGCTCCTGGTTGTCCAGCGCTACAGAATCTTCTTGATATGGTTCTTTTGGGATTGTTTTCATGTGATTTGGACATCTCTACCTGTTTATCCCAAGTAACCAGCTTTTATCGACAATGTGCAAAGAAATTTTATCACTTTATAGCGGCTCTAGCTTTAGATGCTTATGTTATAGCAGATACCATCCTTTTTTCCTTATTGTAAGGTCGTCTCCATACATGCAACAATTGGGATTTCTCTACTTGTTATGCCTACAAGTCTAACCGTGCTTCTAGAAGCACATTTCGTGCATGTAAAAGGTGAGGCTAACTGGGCTTTATTTCTTTCTTTCTAATGCCTTTCAGTCTGAACTGGCAACATCAGCTCTGCAAGAACCCTAGACCAAACCCTGACATCAAGACACTCTTTACTGATCACTCTTGTGCTGCTCCTACCAATGGAGCAAGAGCACCTCCACCTACCAATGGTCCGCTTGTTGGATCCATCCCTAAGTCAGCTGGATTTCCACCAATGGGTGCTCATGCTGTAAGTATTATCACAAGCAGGCCATTTAACTTATCCTGACTATTGATTGCTTATACTGGTTCAATGTTGCAGCCACACCAATGAGGATCTTCATGCTGCAAATGTTGACAACAATCAAGGTTCCGACAATAATGATGATCATGCATCGATAATGTGATGGTTGTGTTTAGTTGCAAAACATGGATGTGATGGTGGTTTCTTCTTTTGTAGAGTTGTGCTTTTGCACATTAACTAGTAGTGGCTCTAATCTGTTAGCTTTAGTTTTAGCTATAATATGACTTAATGATGCATGCTGGTACTTTACTCATCTTGACTGAGACTTGAACTGTTGAGATGAGATGGTAATGCTTTTGAATGTATTGATGCCGGACCATTTGGACATCATCTATATGTAGCCCGGATGCCATTAATGAATGTGTTGAACATTTGGATCTTTATATGTATGCTATCTATTATGTTGTGATGAAATTACAGTATGGACAGTCCATATTTAATATGTTGTTGCTACTGTTCTGTTTGTATATAATTATTGTATCCAATTTGTGGAATGGTTAAGGGTTTTTTCTGTCGGTGGTATGTTATTTTTCTGTGCATTAACTGAGACCGACACAACATTTAAATTTAATATGGGCTAACGCATTTTTTTTGTATGCGTGTAACACCCACAGAAAAAATCATTTTCCTGTCGGGCTTTTCTTTTTTTTCTGTGAGGATCAACGCACACAACATTTAAATTTAATCTGGGCTAACGCAATTTTGCTATGCGTGTAACACCCATAGAAAAATTGTTTCTAACGGCGAACACACAGAACAATTAAATTTTTCTGTCATTATATTTCCGTGGTATTTTTCTGAGGATACACCTTTAGAAAAATATTTTTCTGATGGTATTCGCATTTTTCTGTGTGTTTTCACACACACAGAAAAATACGAGATTCCAGTAGTGGGTGCAACGCTTAGGCCATCAGCGCGGCGCTTTTCCTATCAATCAATCAATCAACTAGTCCTGTAAACTCGCTCCGTCTGTTATGGGATGCGTCCTGATCAAACTCTTTTAAGTTTGACTAGATTTATAGAAAATATTAACAACATTTATATCTCCGAATAAATTTATTATGAAATATATTCAAGGATTGATCTAATAATACTAACTATGTATTATAAATATTAATATTTTGTTATATATATTTGATCAAAGTTAAAAAAAAGTTAACTTGCCGAGAGGTGAGAACATCTTTTCTTTTGGCACAAGGGGGAGTACTCTACTAATGTACAGTAAGCTTTTGTGAGGGGATGAGAGGCAGAGGCAATAATCGAATAGATGATGACCACACTGACACACGCCTGACCGCTTCTACACGGAAGGTGGGCCTTCACGTGGGCCAGTACGAAGATGCCTGACCGCTTCTACACGGAAGGTGACCGACGACCTCAAGTATGTTGACCTCTCTGCCATACCATTCTATGGTGGCTTGACAACTTGTCAAGGCTGCAGTATCAAGTTTGTTGACCGATCAGCTCGGACTGGCAACCACCATCTACATTAGAGTATGTATCCTTTGCATCCTGCCAGATGGGCCCACTGTTTCCTGTGTGGCTTCAGTGGAATGTGAGCATCACCGATCTTGATATCTCGAGTGCAGGTATAGTTGATAGGATTCCACAATGGTTCTCCGATGCCTTTTCAAATGTTTGGTTCATGGACATCTCCAACAATCAACTCAACGGAACTTTGCCGGCTGATATGGGCTCCATGTCACTTCTAGAACTCTACCTCAGTTCTAACAAATTAACTGGTCAGATACCCACGCTGCCACCAAACATACGTACCTTGGACCTGTCCAATAACTTCTTCTCAGGACCTGTGCCCTCTGCTACTAGATCCGCCAATCTCAGACAGCTTTCTCTGTTCTCCAACCGACTCACTGGTCATATTCATGAATCTTTTTGTAAATATCAGCAATTATTTGTGTTGGACTTATCCAAAAAAAATTTGGAGGGAGAACCACCGTTGTGCCTTGGGGTAACGGAATATGTGGAATTTGTCGCCTTCAGTAACAATAGTTTGTCAGGAAAGTTCCCGTCTTTTCTGCAAAAATTGACAAATGTGCACTTCCTAGATTTGTCTTGGAACAAATTCTCTGGAAAATTGCCAATGTGGATTGGAAGCTTAACATCATTAAGAGTTATACGATTAAGTCACAAGTTCTTTGGTAGCATTCCAATGAACATCACAAACCTTTCTTGCCTTCAGTACATGGATCTAAATAACAATAAAATATCAGGCTCTCTGTCGATCTACCTATCAAATCTTAAATTTATGACAAACACATCCATGATGGGTTGTTATCACAGCCCTGGGACAATTGATCATCGTCTTAATAGTTTGTCTACGTTCTGGAAGGGGCAGGAATTGAACTATGGTTCCATTAGAAGAATTGTGGAGACAAGTATGACGAGCATTGATTTATCTTCAAACGACTTAACCGGTGAAATTCCAGAAGAAATAGTTGTTCTTGATGCACTTGTGAATTTGAATCTATCAAGGAACCACTTGACTGGAGTTATTCCAAAGAAGATCGGGGAAATGCGATCACTGCAATCATTGGACCTCTAGAGGAACATGCTTTCAGGGGAAATACCAGCCACTCTATCAAATCTGACGTTCTTGAGTTACTTGGAATTATCATACAACGATCTTACAGGAAGAATTCCATCGGGAGTACAGCTTGATACCTTGTATGCAGAGTATGCATCTATGTACATTGGCAACGTCGGTCTTTGTGGACATCCTCTTCAAAACAATTGCTCGATCGAGCGTCATGCACCAAAGCAGGGTGGCCTGGGAAGAACTGAAGAAGGTTATGTGATACCATTCTTTTATCTTGGACTCGGGTGTGACTTCGTGGTTGGTACATGGATTGCATTTGGTGTTTTGTTGTTCAAGAGAAACTGGAGAATTGCTTGCTTTCGACTCTCGGACAAGTTGTACGACAAAGTATATGTCGTTGTTGCTACATGGGAAAGAGCAAGACAAACACAAACTGATTAGCAAGCATGAAGCAAAGGCGATGGTCGGCGCTTCAACTAAAATTAGCCAATGCATGCATGTATGAATAATGGAAGTGGGAGGGAAGTCTGTTCAGGAGTGCTTTGAATTTTGTTACCACCAGTATTACATATTGCCATGGTTTTCTTTATGAAATGAAGATTTGTGTGTCTGTGTTTATCTCTTATATCATGTAATAAACTGAGAACCGACACTTGATCATTGGCCAACATTAGTGTTTGTTGTACAAGATAGATACTAGTTGTTAGTATATAGATAACAAAAGTATGTTGTAAACTCTGGCTGATCTTCAGGATGTTGGTTTGTAGTCTGTACAAGACGTTCGCCTGGTCAGCTCAGGGCGCTATATAACACGTAGACGCGGCCTCTACAGAGGTTAACACGCTTCACCAAGTTTTACAGTAATAATTATTTCCTTATGATGATGAACATTAAGACATGGTCAATCAATTCCATGTAGCGCTTCAGGAGGGACTACATCATTGGTCCCTGTGGGCCATGGTAGTCGGATCTGGCAACCTCAATACGACCTATCGTTGCATGTTCCACGCTCATTGTCCACATTAGGGCTTGTTTGGCTGCACCCGTATCCACCTTAGTCCACGTGTGTTGAAGTGGATTGAGGTGAATACAATGTGCAGCCAAACTAGGCTTGGTGTGCCGTGGAATTTCAGTGTACGTAGGCGAGGGATGATATGAATCAAAATATCATGGTCTCATCTGCAACCGAAGTGTTACATATAAGCAACATTCACTTACCATACACATTGAACAAGAAAGCAGAGAACAAGGAGAACAAATTTCTCAGAAATTGAAGAGCCCAAGACATGAGCACCGCTTAACTGGTGGAGCAGTAGTATACTACTACACCTGAAGTACCGCTACCTACAAACTGGAGAGCGCTGCTAGTCAAATCTCAAATGGGGTGCAAAATGACTTGGGGATAGTACTCCAGGCACATTTGAGATGATGACTTTTTATGATCAGGCAAATAAAAAAATAAAGTTTTCATAAAAAAAAATTAAAAAAAAGTTTATATATAGTCACCAGCATGATCTTTGTTACGTACCATCGCAAGGGAATAATCATGTTCAATCTGCCCACACTCGACTCAACACAAAACTGCTAATATGGTCATAATAACAAAACGAAAACTGAACCACGAAATGACGATGGTCTGGTTCTGGTTCTCTTCATCATAGACGAAAAGCAACACATAAGGCAGTCTAAGATGACAAGCAAATGATTTATTCACAGCTCTAAACAAGTTATAAACTAAATCAGGCACCAACAAAAAACAAGAACGCAACTTCACCAAAAGGCTACAGATCGAACTGTGTAACCTTTATAGAGTAAATCTTAGCAATTCCAACTTTCCAACAACCAACGGCCACTTGCAGGTTGCTAGCTGCAACGGCTGCTGCTGCATCTCTCCCTTCCATAGCTACCTTTTAGGCTTTTACATACCACATGCTGGGACTTGGACCGCACTGGCGTCGTCGCCGCCCTGGGCGCGCCCCTGACCGGCCGTGGCCCGTGGGGCTATTTTTCCAGTGGAGCGAGACGACAACGTCTGCGAGCCGTCTTTCATGCATGGACGGCGCCAGCAACGACAACGCCCTGGGCCTGTCGGCCCTGGCCGCCCGCAGGGCAGTTTTTCCAGCGGAGCCGGAGGGAGACGCTGCCCGCGAGGCGGCTTTCACTGACGACAGCGCCGGGGACGCCAACGTGAGCCGCCAGTGCTTGACGCGCGGCGTGAGGTCGTCGGCGGGCCCGAGAGTACGTGGCGATGGTCCTCTTGATGGCGGCGCTCCCGTTGGTGTTGAGCGGAGGAGCAAGAGGAAGCCATGTGTGCAGTGTGCTGTGGGCGTAGCACGCTTAGCTTCCTCAGGCGCTGGAGGGGGGAGGTGACGTACCTATGCAGGAGATAGGCATGACGGTGTGGTGCGGGCGACAACTGCTGGCTTTGTGTAGTGAAGGCGTGAAGTAAGAGGACGTCTCACCTCAGACAAGCCTGGTCATGATTACTGTTGTGCTCAAATTTTATATTATTTTTGAACATTTAATGACTCCCTTCGAAAATACTCCACTCTAAAAGTTATTGTTTTTTTCATGCCATGAGGTCTCGATAAGATCTACAAATTCTTATGTTTGAGTTTTTTCATTTAAGGTCCTTAAGATATTCCAGCAGCATATTAATCGCGTATTATGGCTTGTCACCTTAGAAAAATAATATCATTCTTGTACAATGTCGAATAAAGATACTTTGTATATGAAAACTGTTGTTGTCGATGAGATTTAGAAATTCCTGGTTTTGAGTTTTTTCATTCGAGATCATTAAGATGGTCCAAAAATTGATACAAACTTTAGGGAGCCAACCCATGAGATCCATGTAAGCGCTAAATCGACATGCCACATATGAAAGCGGGTCGAACCAAACCCAACACCGCCTAAGACTCTGGCCCGGCCTTGGGGCGGGGCGAGAGGGACAACCGTCCCAGGCCTAGGGAGCCGGTTGGTCCCCTCCCCTGGTACACAGACACTAGTAGTATTCGGCGTATGTGAGCCTAGTAACAAACATACATCATCTGCGAGTCGGGTTGCTGTTATACTTTCTGGAATTATTTTAGATTCACATTACCTATAATTTTTCTATCCTTATTTATTTTGATATTGTTTGCCTATAAGAAATTTCTCAATGCTTATGCCTTAGCCCTGAATATCATTTGTCTTAGCCCTGAAATTTCTTCTAGCAGAGAGAGTGGCAACTATTTCTCAATGCTTTAACCCTGAATATCATTTGCCTATAATTGTTGTATCCTTATTTATTTTGACATGAACATGCATCATGTAGGGATAGTCTGCCTTTTGTTTTGGGAAAGGCACATACATATGTCAAGACCACTTGAACGATAAAGAGCATTTTATCAATTTTGCAAATAGGAGGGGTAATGCTCTCTATTTTTAACGTTGTGCTGTTTTGCCTACTTTTTGGCAAGGATTCTTGGTTTCCTGTACTTATTAGTTTCCCCTTCAGTGCCAGAGCTTGTTGCCTTGCAGCCTGTTATGAACTTTAGGGCAGAAGCAGTCCCATGATGTCACTGTTTACAATCTAATTTATATACTTGCTCAGCTTACACGCTCAACCAACCCGCCCTGCAGCAATCCTACCAGTGTAGGTTGCAGCTGATTTTTATGCAGTTACATAGTTATAGTTCCATGTTAGATTTGTAGCTACGGAATATATATACAGTTATATCCTCCTTTATACTACTCTTGATTGTTATTTAGTATAATACAGAATTGGTAACAGATTAGTCTCTATTTTCTGTTTTTAAAATCAGTCTTGCAATCAATAGATGTTTGATTTCCTCTCACTCACATTTCCTTCCCCTAAACCTAGTCATTTTTACGATGTTCTTTTTCCACTCTTTAATTTCTAAATTTTATTGGTCAAAGGCCTTTGATATTTCCAATGTCTCATATATGTCAGTATTACAAGTCATTGCAACCTGATGCCCTTAGCCCTATGTATCTACGGCTCATAAAATGGTTGCATGGTACAATATTATGTAGAGGAGAGATGGAAGTACCTTATCTGGGTGATTATAGTCATACATAGCCAGTTTCATTTGGGGCATGCGCACATCCAAACTACTCATCTGGTTATGAACAAGCAGATTTACAAGCAGTTCAAAATTTACAGAGTATATATAAATTCCTTGTGGTGGATTGTAGCTTATAGGGATTAGTCCCCTATACATGGATTGCCCATGCAGTGCTTTCAAGACCAGCTAGGGCTGGCATTAGGAAATGATGTTGCGTTTATTATAGAATATGGCTTGTCATTTTCTGATGATATAACAACACATCAATTCTTTCTTGAGGAACATTGTGTCTTCATCTTCTGTAGTTCTCCTCTTTCTATCTATCCTGTAGGGTTTGTTGATGCCATGACCTCTTTTATGCTCTTTTCTGCCCTGCAGGTCTGATACCGTAGGTAATTGAAAACAGCTAAGAGAGAGTATTTTCATCATTGCTAGCTTCAGTTTACATTATTTTCAGTGGCGACCTCTTATGACATAGAAGAAATGTCATTAGCTGCCAGATCAAAATAGAACATTTACAATAAATTCTTCTAATGTTTCTCCCGGCTAAGTAATATAATTTTTTCCCCTTTCACGGGTTACATCCCAGAAGATTCTTCAACTTGCCAGACATGGTTTCTTCTATGTCATAACGGAGGGTTACAACCAAGGTATGTGACATATATCTATCTACTCAATTCTTACCCTGGACTTGCTAAATTCGAGCCAGTACACATCTAACATATCATTACCATTTCCATGCTGGTTCCACACATCACCCTCTCTTATCCTGACGAAGCCAAATGATGCTACATCGATAGGAGAAATGCAGGTACCATACACAGTTATAGCGAAGATGAAACAAAGTCAAAGGTGCAACATATTTTTAGAAGACATCTGCGAAGCAATCCAGCTTTAGTGTACTCATATGTTTACCATTGGCAAAAGTTGAAACTTCCTTTTCCATTAGGTACCTTTTCAGTTGTATAAAAATTAAGCACAATATTAATGATGGATGATGAGTTAATGTTCTTGTAGTTGTTCAAGCGGCTCTTCATTCATGTGTACACGAGGGAAACTTGGAAAAGCTTGAGCCAATTTCTGTAGTTTTCCTACGTGTGTATGGTCCGATTCCTTGCCAACATAAATTCTACGACTGTACATGATAATCGTCCTAATATACGACACGCGTTAGGGCACCCGCAATGTACTAGTTTTTTTTAAACTACAATAGAGCTGGGTTTGGCCGATGGCTGGCATATCCACGTTAGCAGAATTATTTTACAGCGTTGGATCTCCTTTCTACGGTTCACGTTACACCAGCCGTCCATTTACTCTGCCGCTCCACGTGTTGAGCCGTAACAGGTTGAGGAGCAAAATATCTCCCTCGTCTACTCCGCGTCTCCCTCTCACCTCCTCGTCTCCTCTGCTTCCTCCACCCCCAACGGCGCTGGCGACCCCCTTCCTTGCTCCCCGCACAGGTGGGAGCGACGGCCCCCTCGCCCGCGTCCCCTGCAACGGGGCCGGCTAGGGCTGCGCGGCGGCGGTTGCAAGGCCCCCGGCGGCCGGCGCCCCCCAACGTGGCGCGGCGCGGGTAGACCCCGCCGGTGGCCACGGGCGCGTCTGCTCGCCGGTTGGGTCCCCCTCCCCTTCGCTCTCTCTCCCTCTGTCCTTATCTCTCTCTGTTGGATTCCCGTCTGTCGGTGCTCGCGGGGGCTTGTGTCCTAGGTTTCCTGGGGTTGGATTTCAACTTAGTCTTCTGGGGATTTTAGTTCTTTTGTGCACACCTAGGAGTGGATGAGAGCCGGCTATTGTAGTCGAGGTTTGAAGATGAAAAGGAGCTGGGGCAAAACCAGCCCACGGTGCCATGGAGGGCTGCTCTCCTTGCTTCGTCATTGACAGCTAAAAGTAGTTGCTAACGCTTCCAGATCAATGTTTTAAATAGCCGGCTAAGCCTCTTAGCTGCTGACCTTCTCAGCAGCTAAGCACAGCTATAGCGGGAGATAGCTGCAGCTATACCATTTAGCTGTTTTTGCAAAAAAAATGAAAAAAAAGACATGACATTGGCATAACTTCATAACCATTACTGATTGAAAGGAGTACATTACAACAGGCTGCACTAGGCCATTTAAAACTAACAGACAAGGCAATAACCAGTTGATAGTTGATACATAACCAGTTGAATAAAGCTAACAGTTCAACACAAAAGGTCATCAAGAGTTCTAGTCTCACTAATCACTTAATCAGACAAGGTAATATTGCAATCAGACAGTGGATACTAAATTACTAATACGAGGCAATATTGCAATCTTCATTTCTTCTAGTCTCACTAATCAGACTCAGAGACATAGGGAGAGGAAGACTTATCAGAGTCAGTAGTCTGCATTAGAGTACCATCAGCACAATCTTCTGAATCGGATGAAGGAGCTTCAGGCTGCACTGGGCCATTTCTCATCAAAGACTGCAGGCTCCTGACTTTCCTCTTCTTAGGGTGCACAGGCCTTTTCCTTTTAGCTTGTGGTTGTGCTTGTTGTGGTGTGTGCTTATGTGATTCTTGTGTACATTGTTGTTGTTCCATTTCACTTGGCAAAGGCGTAATACCAGTAATGAATTCATTATCATCATCTGCCACAACATCATCTACTTCTTTCTCCAAAGGATCTCTATCCTTCTTCTCTCTCTTATTCCTTAACTTAGAATTAAATTTAACAAATACAAGATCTCTCATCCTTTCATGAAGTAGCCTATTGCGCTTCTTTGTATGAACCTACGAGTCAAGTAGTGAAGACAAGGCTGCAGGTCAGATTTAAATTCCATGAACAAACATTAAAATTCAAAAAAGATAGCATGCACACAAAGATGCATGTCATAATTTTCTTTTTACCTGTTCAAATACTGACCAGTTCCTCTCACAAGCTGAGGAGATGCAGGTCAGACTCAGAATCCTTGCTGCCAATTTCCTAAGATTTGGTGTGCTTGTGCCATGGTGCAGCCACCATTTTGCTGCATAAACATTAAACAAGTTAGAATTTGAACAGCCACCATCTTTGTAATACAGTGTCACAATTCGCACTCTCCAGCACTGTTATGGTTCAAGTTGGGTTTTCACTGAAGTCTGGTGGGCCTAGAAAGAGCTAGTGGTGGTAGGCTAGTCCGATTGTGGTAGCAGTTGGTGTTTGGAGTGGCAAGGTTGTGGGGGTGCTGCCGACTGTGGGGTGGAGGATACCTCAGGTAGCAGCTAGAGTTAAGTGCTTTCTATGTACAGATAATTAAAGCTATTGAGGTGCAAATGTGCAATGGCTTTAAGCCTATTGCTTGCAGTCACCTAACTGTAAATAAGTAGTCTACCAAATACATGTACAGACAATGGGACTATAGGGACACCAAACTATTAGAAGAATCAGACTCAAGATTTTTTTCCAGTCTAAAACAAGGATCCTTACTGTAGTGGAGGATAGACAATGCTTGAGCTAGAAAACTTTCTGTCCTAATCAGCAGCAACACACCTGGCACAGAAACTATGACTAATGCAATATCAAAACCAACACATCTGTGCCATTGCAATTCTGTTTCGAAATGCTGATGTCTACAAATGGACATCAATCAATTGACATACTCAAGTGGTTCACACCAGGCTGATAGATGTCAAAAGGTTAAAAAAATCACTATGAAAGAAGTATTCAGTTGACACTACTGTGTGGTTCACGCCAGGCTGAATTAGAATGGCTCAATTTTGCAGCAAGAATATAATATCTCCACAACCTAGACTTTCAACTACAACAGTTCCATCCTGCTGCTATTTTGTACAAGCAAATCTTTTAAAAAATGGTATCCCACAAGCAACACTATTGAACAGAATGTGGCAAAGCGTTTTCAAAATGATGGCTGAGCATGAATAGGAGGTGAAGCGATTCAGCAACCTCACCTGGATTGAAATTCTTGTTCTTTCGCTGCCTTGTAGCAATTTCACTTCCAAAACTCCCTTGCTGATTTTGATACAGGTCGAGTTCTTCAATTATCTTGTCTTAGGTTTCTTCATCACCAGCCACCATCTTTGTAATATAGGAAAATCACACCTGCTGCAAATGATCCATCTTTCACAATCTCTGACTTATTTGGGTAATAGTAGTAGGGGTTCAAATAGTACCCAGCTAGGTGTAGTGGAGTCTTGAGCTTGTTGTCCCATCTTCTATCAATGATATCCCAGACTTCTTTGAAGCGGCTCTCATCATTATCAAACCTCTGAGAAATTTCTTTCTTCACCTCCAACATTAATCCATGGAAGAATCCCATTGATGGTACATCGCTGTCCATTCTTCTCAACACATTAGCCAATAGCTCAAAGTAATTAACTGCAATGTCAACATTTTTCCAGAAGGCTTCGGATCTGATCACTTTGTTGGCTTTCTTCCCCTTGGCCTGCTTCAAGTAAGCCAATTCCTCCATCTCATCTGATTTAAATAGTCTTGTCAACTCTTTTTTGTTGTCTAGCAAGCTTTTTAGATTCAAGTAAGCAGTGGCAAATCGTGTAACCCCAGAGCGAACCAAGTCTTTCTTAAGAAACTTCCTCATCAAATCCAACACCCTAGTATGAGCATACAAGAAAACAGTCACTTGCCTTGCATTAGCAATGGTCTCCTCAACTGGTCCAAGCTTACCAATATCCTCTAGCATGAGATCCAAGCAATGAGCAGCACATCCATTCCAAAATATTGAAGGTCTTTTTGCTGTCAATAGAGTTGCTGCACTTGTATTGACGCTAGCATTATCAGTCACCACTTGGACAACATGTTCTTCCCCTATCTCTTCTATGTACCTATCCACAAGTTCAAAGATATATTTGCCATCTTTCCTGTCACCCGAGCATTCCACTGAATCTAAGAAGAGTACCCCATGAGCACTATGCACAACTAAATTCATCACTCCCCTACCCTTCCTATTTGTCCATGCATCTGTCATGATAGAACAACCTGTGACCTCCCATGATTCCTTATGCTCCTTGAATCCATCCATCACCTTTTCCTTCCTTTTCTGCAAGAACGGTCCACTCATCTCATAGGGACTAGGCCCTTTCAGATTTCTACCAAATTGACCAATGGCCTCTAACATATGATCAAAGCTAGGAAGGGTGACTGTGTTGTGTGGAATGCTAGCTTCATAGAACCAGTAACATATGTACTCACAAGTTCTATCCCTCCTCTCTTCTCTTTTCTGAGTTGTCAATGCTGTTTGAACCTTTTTGCTTAGATTAATTCCTCTCTGTGTCATACTAGCAGATTCTTCTATAGAAGGAGGCTTGTAGTACTTGTCAATAGTTTGACCACCTGCTACAGATCTAGAGCTACTAGATCCTCTTGTCGCCTTTGGCTTCACTACAAGAGCATTATTGCCATGATCTGAACCTTCACTGCCACTTTCACAATCTGAGTTTTCTATGTTAACTTCAGCTCTGTCCATTTCCTTTTCTTTGTTTTTCTGTTCTTTTTCACTAGTCTTCTTCATAAGCAAATCAAATATCTCTTGCTGCACTGGAGCTGGAACTTTTCCACACTTAGTAGTATTGAAACCTTTAATTCCTGCAAGATGGTACTTAATTCTTGTAATTCCACCACTACAGAGCTTGTCACAATACTTGCACCGTAGGTGATGTTTCTTGGTTATGTCTAGGCAGAAACAGTGAGCCCATGCAGGGTCATCTGAGTTGATACCAGGTTGTTTTGGTCCAGCTTCGACTGAGACAGAGGCAGCACTAGACGGGTTACCTATACAAAGAGCAAACTAAGCCACATTAAACTGGACTAGTGGCAGAGGCAGCACTAGACTAAGGTATTCTAAATTTCTAATACTGAGCCTTTTGTATTGCCATTTATTCATCTTCTCAATTAATCTCTCAATGTATTTCTGAATACGCTATCCTGCTCAACTCAACTGGACTAGTGGAAATGGAAAATAAATAATAAATGCGATATATACACCAGGCAGGCATCAAAGCAATCGGACACCATCTGGTTGCTAGTAATAAATTGCTGACTGTTGACACCATATCATTATAGATATGCTCATAGTTATCTCAAATAACATGCTGTGAAGCATTCATGATACAATTATTGTCATTTATTTACATACTTGTGAATGGCTGTGCGATAACCATTTTTTGAATCAACTTCCCAGTGTTACTGCCTGTGCTTAACATGGATAATTTCTGCATCTTTTGGTTACCAACAAAAGGTGGCTAATGTATTCAAACTGGTTACAGACTTACAGGTCCTTGATTACAAGACTCAACAAAGCAGACTCTTTCCATTGCTGGCTTCAGCATATGCATTTAGATTCGTGGGTGACTGGCTCAAGTGGCTATACATGAGATCTCGCTATACATGGATGTCACTCAGAAACTGGAAGCTAAAGACTACTCAACACTGCAAGAAGCAGTTATTATCAATTACCACCTAGGCCAAACAAGCACCGGAGGCAAGTATATGAAATATTGAAATTAGAGGTAACAAATATTGACAGCTTGTTTACATATAGTGAGATCTACGAGACTGCGACATACAAGCAAAAAAAAGAGAGGAGGTTGTGAGCACTGACCAGATTGTTGTGCCATGCCGTCGCCGTTGGTGCTCTACTGCTACTTCAGTGCTTCTGAGACGAGGAGCACCCAGCGCTACTAGACCTCCTCGTCAGACTCGCGCCGCTCGTGGTTGGGGAAGACGAAGAACTGCTCGTGCTGCCTCGCCCGTACTCATGCCGCACACCGCTGCCGCCGCCACTTGGATCTCCGGCTGGCCGCGCCGCTTGAAGCTCCGGCTAGCTGCGTCGCTTGGGGGGTGCTAGCTTGAAGTTGGACCTCCGGCTGGCCGCGCCGCTTGGGGGCCCCTCGCCGGCGCGCCGCAGCCGCCGCCGCCGAATCAGAAGGGGGGGGGGGCTAGCTTGAAGTTGGGCCTCCGGCTGGCCACGCCGCTTGGGGGGCCCTCGCCGGCGCGCCTCCGCCGCCGCCTCCTTTTCTGCGGTAGAGAGAGTGAGAGACCGAGAGAGACGGGTCACGAGCGTGGGAGTGAGCTAGGGTTGCTGGGCTACGGTGGGGGTGGGGGAAAATTGGGATAGGATGGGCCGTTGACTCATTTTCTGGCCCGCGAAAATTTTGGCTGCCGCTAAAAGAAGCTCAGTTTAGCGGCAATCTCCGCAGATCTCCAGCTATTAGCGGTTTTCGTTTCTTAGCGCAAAAAGTTAGTTATCTTAGCTTCCACGTTGTGCAGCAGCTATCTCCGGCTATAGCTTCAGCCGGAGATTTAAAACTTTGTTCCAGATACCGCCTTTCCGTCAGTTGGTGTGTCATGGCCGGATGATGACTTGGAGCAGGTGTGTACTGATGCGTTTATTTTATTGGTTGTTCAGTTTCATGCGGTTGTTCATCCATTTGGTTAGTTTATGGTTGGTTCTGTGAATTTGTATTATTTTAAATGGTTTCAGTTTCAGGTTTGATTTCATACTCTGGCCAACCACTGCAACTGCCCTAGGTGCCACTTACCACGCTGCATGTTGTTTTCTCTTGTAGTAGCTTGGAGGTACAAGCAGCCGCCACTCACAATGGGTTACCTGTGCAAAGGAGAGGTGCCACACTATCAGTAATTTGTTCCTTTTGTTTACTGGAGGTCATGGTACAACCCTGATTGCTGAAACATGTAACTATGTTTGCCACTTTCACTATTGGACAGCCTGTTTAAATAAATATGTAAATATGCTTCCACTTTGACTATTGGACAGACTGTTTGAATAAATAAATCATTGATCTTGGTCTCATATTTTCTGAAATATCAGTTCAGATTGCGCTTAAACGTGTGGATTATCTTTCGTGACATGTTTATTAAGTATGAGACTAAAACTGCTCCTTCTCTGCTCCATTTGGAGCTGTTTTCGTGAATGGAGTTTTTTTTCCCCATTAGTGCGTCCATTCTACCTGCTCATTTGTGTCTTTGTTGAGCAGGACAACAAAGTTGTTGGAAATAAGACACAGGTTTGGGGCTAGATCTTAGATTCATTTCATTAGCCTTGCCACGAACCATGGCAGGTTGGGGGTACATATAGAGTAGCAAACTTGGCCCTTAAGAAAGCCACAGCATATTCTAGAGCATATTCTAAAGAGATGCTAATCTAGATAAAGTAGAAGATAAAGGTGCTGACATATGCACCAACTACTCCTAATACCCATGGAGCTTTAACTCCTAAATATCCCAGCCAACAAGGCTTATTGTTGTCAAAAGTACGGGATTCTCTGTAAAGCTTTAAAGGGTTTTGATCTTTGCTGGATAAAGCTGCACAGGAATTAGAAAAAGGACATGCTCTTACTTTCGGTGGCAGGTGAACCGTTACTTTCTAGCTTACAGAAATCATGCTTGAGTTATCATCATTCTATCCCGTGAAAGCCTTCAGTGTCAACATGGTTGTGTTAAAAACAAACAATGTTACCTTGGCCTTTTTTATGCTAAACAAAAATTCACTTCTGTTTATACAGTTAGCATGCGACTGCGCTACAAAGTTTTGGCTCACATTGGTTTTTTTTCCCAATTAAGATGCACCTTTTCTTTTCCTAAAAAAGGCCACATAGTACAGTGCACAAGAATCTAAAACATATCTTAACATGTTCTCGATAGTAAGGTCTCACATTTTTATTGCTCCAACGTAGGTTCCGGCGGGCCTGGTGCAAGCGGTAGAGTCTTACCGTCTATGACCGGAAGGTCCCGGGTTCGAGTCGCGGTCTCCTCGCATTGCACAGGCGAGGGTAAAGCTTCTGACACCCTTCCCCAGACCCCGCACAGAGCGGGAGCTCTCTACACTGGAACACGCTATGTGACTGATGACCTCGGACCCATATATTGACCTATCCATCCTATAACAGTCCTCTAACACACTGGAACTGATCCTTCCATTCTACCTACCATACCATGGCTTCCAATAGAACCACTCACAGGAAGCTGAACATAGGGACATTATTATCCATCGTTGCCACCATGCTGGATCGCCGAGCTGCCATGCTCATGTTGTTCAGCTGCTTCTTGTTCCCTGCTCACCACGCATGCACAGCAGCAGCCCCAGCCAGCCGCCAGTGGTAACAGAAAGAGTCCGAGCTGCATACCGCACGAGAGGGACGCCCTGCTGGCATTCAAGCAGGGTGTCACCTGGGACCCTGCAGGCCGCCTCAACTCGTGGCAGCGAGACGGTGATCACGGCGAGCAAGACTGCTGCAGGTGGAGAGGCGTCAGGTGCAGCAACCCGATCAACCAGATTTGATCGGCCAGGTAAGTCCTTCTTTGCTTGCTCTGGATCATCTAGAGCATCTTGACCACAGCGAGAACGAACTAGAGGGGCCAACTGGTCATATTCCTAAGTTCTTGGGCTCTCTCAAGTATCTCAACCTCTCTGGCATACTACTCTCAAGAGCTTCACCTAAATTTAGCCAACGCATGCATGAATCAAAGTGTATGTAGAAGTTGTTACATAATGTTGCTGGTTTTCTTTTTGGAATGAAATGTGATATCCACACCCTTTGCCGTAAGAGTTGTAATATCACAGCGTCTCTTATGATGACATGGCCAAATTAAATACTAATAATAATTCGGGCTTGTGCTTATGTTGATCACAGCGTCCCTGTTTTGGTGTCGGATTCTGCCCAATTGCTTACTCGTGTTGTGGTGCCATGTTTCCATGTTCGTCATCCACATCAAGGAAGGCTCACGTCTCCTCCATGACCATTGTTTCCATGCTCGTCGTCAACCGTTAATTGCTGAAGTGAGAAAGAGGTGACTGCACTTATGTTCAGTGTAGAATTAGCACACAACTTACAGACACACATAATATCCACATCCACATTAAATTTCATAGTTGACTGCTCTGATTTTACATTTGGCCGACATCTCTTCCAGATGGAGATGGGTCCCACCTCTCTTCCAGATGGACGGCTCCCGTGTGGGCCCACTCTGACTTTGATCCTGCAGTTTAAAATCGGTTCCTGTGTGGTGTTGCTTAGGTAGATGGATTGCACTGGTTATTCTCAAAAAAAAAAAAGATGGATTGCACTGGCATTCAGAAGTTTCTTTGCTGGCAAAACATTGTTTTAGTTCGGAGATTGTATGATTGAGCAGCTGATCTCCTCTCCTGTGTCCTGCCGGTTTTTTTTTTAATAAAAAAACAGTTGCATACTCAAAGTACACGATAAGTAACATTCACTTACAAACATTGAACAGGCAAGGGGAGCAAATTTCTCAGAAATTGAAGAGCCCAATATATGAGCACAGTTTCCCTGGTGGCGTACACTGCTACAGCAGGAGTTCCACTGCCTACTTGCCTAGTGACGAACATGCATGGTTCCTTGTAATCTTGACGACGCACTGGAGAGGTGCCAGTAAAATAGGGTGCACAGTGAGTTTGAGATGCAGCAGTACTCCCGACACATTTGAGATTACTTTATGACTAGACGTAAAAATTAAAGTTATAGTCAGCAGCATAATGGTTCATTACCAGAAACAGTAGCTTTACCGTGTCTCCACGGCACACGGTGAAAGGTCCTAAATGGCTAGGGGGTGAATAGCCTAATAAAATTTTTTACAACAACACTTAAGACAAGGTGGTTAGACAACTAAATGGCGTAATGCAAGTTTTGCGCTAGCACTACAAGAAAGATGCAAGCCACCTATCCACAAGTCTAGTGAGCTATACTTTTCTAGGCACTCAAAAGTTAAGACTAAAAACTACTACTAGAGAACTAGCAAGAAAGCTAATTACAACTAGCAAGGAAAGCTATCACTACACAAGATGTATATCAAAGTAAATACAATAGAGTGATAGAGAGGGTTATACCGCCGTAGCAGGTGATCAACAATAAATACAATGAAATCCTCAGAATAGTAATAACACAAGATTTTTATCTGAGGTTCACTTGCTTGCCAGCAAACTACGTCCTCGTTATAGTGATTCACCCACTTGGAGGTTCACGAGCTAATTGGCATCACGCACCAAACCGCAATCGGGTGCTGCACAACCAACACAAGATGGGGATTCACAAGCTACGAGCAATCCACTAGAGATGCCTTTTGTGAACTCCCATAGGGAAGACTCAAGAACCCCTTATAATCACCACGATCGGAGCCAGAGACAAACACCACCCTCCGCTCAACGATCCTCGCTGCTCCAAACCATCTAGGTGTGACAAACCAAGAGTAACAAGAGAAATCCACAGCGAAACCTAATCACCAAGTGCCTCTAGATGCAATCACTCAAGCAATGCACTTGGAATCACTCAATCTCACTTTGATTTGCACTATCAAGCAAGGAGATGAGTGGGAGGGAGTATGCTTAGCTCAAAGGGATGTTAAGAATGTCAAAATGCCAAGAGAGATACCTCAAAGCCAGCCAACTACTATTTATAGACACCCCATTGAAAACATACCTGTTGGCCCCTTTAGTGGGCTGACTATGCGTCGACCGGACACGCTGCAGGGTGCACCGAACGTGTCCGATCACCAGCGTTTGGTAACTCTTTGGACGCCATGTGTCCTAGCCGTTTGAATGTTACCGTTGGCGTGCAACGCCTCCTTTGCGCATGCTCACTGCACTCGCACCCGACGTGTCCGGTCAACTGACTGGACTCGCAACGCCTCAGCGTCCGGTCCAACTCAGAGAGGTTCCAGAAATGATTTTTCCCAACCAGACGAGTTCGATCAGCTTGACCGGAAATGCCACAGCGTCCGGTCATCGCTGCACTGCTGTGCCTGCCGAGGAATCGAGGCAGCGTCGCGTCCAGTTGTGCCCGAGGGCCAGCATCCGGTCGCCACCGCACTGCTGCCCTTCTCCTAGCGTTTGTCACCGGACGCATCCGGTCCCACGGGGACCAGCATCCGGTCACAGCAGTGACCCCTTCTCTTATCTCCAACACTTCACCCTTGCTCCCAAGTGCTAAACACAATGTGTATCACCTTTGTGCATGTGTGTTAGCATATTTTCAAAGCATTTTCAAGGGTGTTAGCAGCCACTAGAATCTAAATGCATATGCAATGAGTTAGAACATCTAGTGGCACTTTGATAACCGCATTTCACAATAAATTTCGCCCCTCTTCATAGTACGGCTATCAATCCTAAATACACTCACACCCTCTATGGTGTCTTGAGTGCCAAAAACAAAATGGCCCTATCAAGTATACCTTTGCCTTGAGCCCATTTTGTTTTTATCTTTCTTCTTTTCAAGTTAGATCACTTGAACATCATAGCCGACCACTCCTTTACCTTGGCCGATCACTCCAAAGCACAGCCGACCACACGCTGACCACTCAAGTGCCTTGCTGACCACACTAGTGCCATAGCCGACCACATAAGAGTTTTGGCCGAGCACACTAGTGTCATAGCCGAACACTTAACTTGATCTTGGACCAATCCTTTCTTTGGTACACACACTTAGCACTTAGGTTAGTCCAAATAGGTTTCATCAATTAGCCAAAACCAAACTAGGGCTTTCAATCTCCCCCTTTTTGGTAATTGATGACAACCTTCACAAAGATATGAAATATAATCAATTTGAACTTGAGTTGCTTGTCCAAGCATTTTGTTCATGAATTGTATTTGGACAAGTTACACAAATGTTGTTTGGTAGTTATTAGCTCCCCCTACATATGTGCTAGATGAGTTTGGTACAAAGCATTGCACATATGTATTGATAAGAATTGTGGTAGAGTGAACAACTACCAAATGAATGCTAAGGAGTAAAGAATGGACCTTTGAAGCGTGATACCATCGGAGTGCACAATTTCAACCATCCTTAGCACCATGGATAGCTAGATACCACTTGAAAGCCACTTGAAAAATAATAAACAACTAGATACCTCATGAGATCAACATTATATGATAGGCTCTAGTGTCATTTAGTGAAACTATCACTTTGTAGCATATCTAGCTATCACTTATGCATGCTAGTATTTCAATCACCATACAAGTTCTATTTCTATCATACACCACACAAGCATGTTCATTGAATTTAGAAACTTGTGCAATGCAATCAATCATATGAATATGCTCATGTAAAGGCAATAATCAAGTTCATGAGCTTGCTCCCCCTACTTGTGTGCTTAAATTTTAATAGATCCTTCCCTTTTGTCATATCTTTCTTGTAAATAACGTCTCCCCCAGTGTTAACTTCTCCCCCTATGTTATGCAAGCTTTATAATGGAATCTCTTTTACCATAATGCATTTAATATCTTTGTACCACTTCTCCCCCTTTGTATCTTTTATCTCATTCTATCTTTGTGACTAACTTCTCCCCCTTTGTCATCCATTATCACAAAAGGTACCCAATTTTAGTAGGACGATTTTAGTCAATTAATAGCTAGAGGGGTGTGAATAAGCCTCTTGGGGTTGAGTCAACAGTTTAATTGGTTTAAACTAGACAACATGTATAAGATATTTAACTCGGTTTAAACCAATAACAAGCTTCTTCACACATCATGCAATGGTTATATTGCTAGTGTTGAGTTAAATACTTGATACACATTAGCTAGATCAAACACTAGGTTCACAAGCTCATAAACAAGTTATATGCTACCACTAGATCATAGTAAACATAGAAGCAATAGTGGCACCATATAATCATTAAAAACATTTGGTTTTAGTGAATAAGCCTAATAAGTGCAAAGTATGTCTAGATGCACTAAGCAAGTCCTTAGCAAGGAATGTATGCATGCCAAACAACTTTTACCTTTGCTTTGCTTGGAGGAGAGGTATGCCATATATATGTGGGGGATGGCTAGAGGGGAGTGTTATCAACACATATTGGAGAAGTCAAGTATGTTCAATTCATTCCTTATCTTGCAAAACCTCTTCTCATCCAATGGTTTGGTGAATATATCGACAAGTTGATCATCGGTGCCCACACTCTCAATTGAAATGTCCCCTTTTAATTGATGATCTCTTATGAAATGGTGGCGGACATCAATATGCTTTGTTTTTGCATGTTGAACCAGATTGTTGGTTAGCTTGATAGCACTCTCATTATCACATAGTAATGGCACTTTCTTGAACTTGATTCCAAAATCATTCAAAGTAGCCTTCATCCAAAGTAGTTGTGCACAACAACTACCCGTGGATATGTATTCGGCTTCGGCGGTTGAAAGTGCAACACTATTTTGCTTCCTTGATGACCACGAAACAAGTGATCTTCCAAGCAGTTGACATGTGCTCAATGTGCTCTTTCTATCCACTTTGCATCCCGCATAGTCAAAGTCTGAATATCCAATTAACTCAAAGTTAGACCCTTTGGGATACCATAATCCAACTTCTTGTGTATGCCTCAAATATCTCAATATTCTTTTTGTTGCTTTTAAATGACTTTCTCTTGGTGATGCTTGGAATCTTGCACACATGCATACACTAAACATGACATCTGGTCTTGATGCGGTTACATAGAGTAGGCTTCCAATCATTGACCGATACAATTTTTGATCCACCATGTTACCACTTGAATCCAAGTCAAAATAACCATTTGTTCCCATAGGTGTATGAATTGCCTTGGCTTCCTCCAATCCAAACTTCTTGACCATGTCCTTGATATACTTGCCTTGACTCACAAATGTACCATTCTTCATTTGCTTGATTTGAAGTCCAAGGAAGTAACTAAGTTCTCCAATCATAGACATTTCAAACTCATTGGCCATCATATTTCCAAATTCTTCACAAAAATCTTGATTGGTTGATCCAAATATGATATCATCCACATATATTTGCAACACAAACAAGTCTTTGTCTATCTTCTTGGTGAAGAGAGAAGTATCAACCTTTCCCATTTTGAATCCCTTTGAGAGTAGAAAATCCATCAACCGCTCATACCATGCCCTAGGTGCTTGTTTCAAACCATACAATGCCTTCTTGAGCTTGTACACATGGTTGGGTTTCTTGTCATCTTCAAATTCGAGAGGTTGCTCAACAAATACTAGCTCATTGATATAGCCACTGAGAAAAGCACTCTTCACATCCATTTGAACGAGCTTTATGTTGTGAGCACAAGCATAGGCTAATAAGATTCTAATTTCCTTCAATCTTGCAACCGGTGCATATGTTTCTCTAAAATCAAGATCTTCCACTTTTGTATATCCTTGTGCAACTAATCTTGCTTTGTTTCTCACAACTATTCCATCTTGATCTTGTTTGTCGCGAAAGACCCATCTAGTGTCAATGACATTGTAGTTCTTTGGTCTTTCAACTAATTCCCAAACTTGATTTCTTGTGAAGTTGTTTAGCTCTTCATGCATTGCATTCACCCAATCAACATCTTGTAATGCTTCTTCTATCTTGGTAGGCTCCATAGATGATACAAATGAGTAGTGCTCACAAAATGAAGTCAATCTTGATCTTGTTTGTACACCACTTCTAATGTCACCAACTTTTTGATCTATAGGATGATCTCTTGTAATACTAGTTGGTTGTAGCACTTGCACTTGATTGCTTGAGCTTGGTTGTTCATTTGGTTGAGATGATGTACTAGCCACTTGTTGATCTTGCATTGGGGATGATGAACTAGCTTGATTTTCATTAATTTTCACATGTAATGGTGTGAATACTTGACATTCATCATCTTGCTCATCTATCACTTCTCTAGGTCTTATGTCACCAATGCCCATATTCTTCATTGCATTTGCCAATGGTGGACCTCTCACATCATCATGATTCTCATCTTCATCTTGAGATTCATTTGTTTCATCAAACTCAACATCATGAACTTCTTCAACTATCTTGCTTGAATTATTCCATACTCTATATGCTTTGCTTGTAGTTGAATAACCAAGTAAGAACCCTTCATCATATTTCTTCTCAAATTTGCTCAATGTTGTGCCTTTCTTCAAGATATAACATTTGCAACCAAACACTCTAAAATATGCAATGTTGGGCTTTCTTCCATTCAATAGTTCATATGGTGTCTTCTCAAGCATTCTATGACATTAAAGATGGTTGCTACAATATCAAGCCGTGTTGATAACTTTGGCCCAAAAAGAATCACTCACATTGTATTCACTAAGCATTGATCTTGCCATATCAATAAGTGTTCTATTCTTTCTCTCAACAAGACCATTTGTTTGTGGAGTGTACTTAGGAGAGAATTGATGTTTAATTCCAAATTCATCACAAAGCTCATCAACTCTAGTATTCTTGAATTCACTACCATTGTCACTTCTAGCTTTCTTGATAGTTGTATCAAATTCATTAAGGCATCTCTTGATAAAAGTTTTGAATATATCAAATGTTTCACTTTTATCACCAAGAAAGAATACCAATGTATATCTTGTAAAATCATCAACTATAACAAATCCATACTTGTTTCCATCAATGCTAGTATATGTGGTTGGTCCAAACAAGTCCATGTGCAATAGCTCAAAAGCTCTATTTGTACTCATCATGCTTTTGCTATGTCACACCCAATTTTAAGGATAAAATTGAATGCACAAAACTCGTGTGTGCCCAGGAATCAATCACACACACAAGCTGACAAATTACATAAAGTATCATCACGGTGTCTCATACATCAGAGTTATAATAAAACTTAGTCTTATACATCACAGCGGAATAATAAAAAGATAATAAAACTCACGTGGCCGTCATCACAGGGAAGGTCAACTGGTTGACCACAAGCCTAATAATCCTCCGGGAAATCCTCATACCCGTTGTCATCTGTTACCCATCCGGGATTTTTATCCAAGTAAAGAAAATAAACAAGTGTAAGTACATTCCGTACTTAGCAAGATAACATGGGGTTATGAAGCTCAAAAAGGATAGACTCTGGTTTACTGCAGTTAGCATTTTTAATAGGTCAAGCTTTTATTCTCAAGTATTATCAAGTTATGCTTAAGCTCCCATTTAATTCCCATAAGAACATATATCGGGGTCAAGTGTACCATATATCATCATTGAACAACTTTAAATTATCATCAACAAGTAACCAGTTATTCTATGAGTTTTCCGGGCCGCTCGTAACCGTGAGCACGGCTGTTATAACAGTTTGTTACCCTCTGCAGAGGTGGTGCACATTCACCGCGAGTCGTGATCCCCATATGCCCGGGTTAATTACTCCCATGTCACTTCCAAGGTGAGCGGGCAGGGTACACTATGAAGCCATTTCATAGGTTTCCCTAACAAGTTAGGGCCGCTAGGTTTCCTTGGCAAGTAGATGTAGGAACCCCCCTTTCCTATGGCACATATCCATCGCGGCTATACACATAGGAACAGAGGCAGCAATATACCCAACGTGGCAAGCCCCATTTGCGCCAAAAAGGTAACCTCTAACCAGCTAGTAAAGATCCTATTACTGAGCTAAAGTCAGAGCCATATGACTCTCCCGGTTGCACTGTCAGTCCCAGCTTTTGCTGACAGATAAGTCCTTATGGAGGGCCGGGAGCAACATGAACAAGGGTCATTTGCACTTTCGCCCTATGGAACAGTTGTTATAAATCATGTTACTCACTTTGTTCCATAGTATCATTCATCAACAGGTATATCAAGTTCAGTTAGAGCACTAGCAATCTACCCATATGCATTTAACCCATAGGAGACAAGGAACAGGATAAACAATCACTAGGATGTCCTTACGGGTATCAAAATTAGACACATGCAAATGAGTAATTGATTAAAGTGAAATAGGACATCAAGGAAGGCCCATGTTATACTTGCCTTGGTTCACAAACTCGTGCTGGTCCTGCTAGTCGTCGAAGAGTTCTTGGTCTCCAACGTTTTCCTCACCGTCTGAACGCGACCAACACGGAAACATACAACATTCCAAAACCATTCATGCAAAGCAAACATTCCTATCATTAGAACAGTACACCAACAGTATTGAAATCAAGATAAAATGTTTGTAAAACTAATCTACGTTTCGCTACGATCACGTCAACGCGAAGTTCACGAAAAACAGAGCTAAAATACAAAAATTATGATTAAAACGGGTTTTCCTATAGCCCTATATTTAATTAAATCTAATCATGAAATTAAAAAGTTCCAAACTTGACTAACAGTAGCTCCAACATGTAGCTTATGAAATTACGAAGCTAACGCGATTTGAATGGATCAATTCGGAGCTAAAACGACAATTTTATAAGCGAAACAGTTCAAATGGCATTTCTATAAATACTGAAAGCGTACTTTTGTCTTAAGCCGTGGAGTTTACGCTTTCTAATCGAGATTGCGCATTCGAGGAAATACGTTTTGGGCT
The DNA here is from genome assembly GCA_904845875.1 of Miscanthus lutarioriparius. NCBI lineage: Eukaryota > Viridiplantae > Streptophyta > Magnoliopsida > Poales > Poaceae > Miscanthus > Miscanthus lutarioriparius. Next base: position 105,854,384 of record CAJGYO010000009.1, on the reverse strand, counting down.
GCGGGTTAATACTTAGAAAAGTCCAGGGGCTCTTATGCAAAATCACCCGCGAAGGGGTATCTTCTATTCCTGGTCGTTGATCTCGCGATGGGCGGCTAGGATCGGCCTGGGGGGGGTCGGCCGGACGGAACAGTAACACCGGCGGCCAGGCGCCATGGTCGGCGGCAGTGGACTCGCCGGAGCGCGCGGTTAGGGGTCTATGGCTCACCAAACTAACCACCGAGGGCACCCGAGAGCTCGGGGGAGAAGGGGGCTGCGGCCATGCCGTTTTGGCGGCCGGGAACGGCGGCAAGCGCGGTGGCCGCCATGGGCGGCGACCATGGTCCGCGGAGCTTGCGGCCAAGGCTTAAGAAGCCAACAAAACGAGGAGTGAGATGCACAGGGAGATAGAGGGGAGGACGGAGAAGCTCACCAAGTGGAAAATGGAGACGGAGGCGGCTCGGAGGAGCCTGTCCGCGCGGAGGGGCGGTCGACGGAGCTCAGAGATCCCGGGGCGACGGTTGCGGCCTTCCTCGGTGCACGGCAAGCGCAGAAACGAGAGCGGGGCAGCAGGGAGCGGCGGAGACGGCTCGGTGCCGATTTAAAGCGGCCGGGCGCGAGGGGGGGCACGCTCCCACGACGTGGAGTGGGGGCGGTTGCGGCATGCGGCCTGGCCGGGCGGTTCCGAGGAGCACGGGGTGAAGACGGTGCCGACAAGCGGGCCCGGGCGGTCAGCGTCTAGGCGCGGGGGCATGGGCGGTTGCCCGGCGTGGCTTGCTGGGCTGGCGCGGCTGCTGGGCCGAGTAGCTGGGGCGCGCGGCTGGGCCGGCGGCTGGCGGGCCGAGCGGGGAAGTGGGAGAGGAGAGTGAGCGGCCGCGCGGGAAAAAGGCCATGTGGGCCGAAAATGAGGAAGGGGAGGAGATAATCATTTTCCCTTTTTATTTTCCAACAAATTTTCCCAAAAGCATTTTCAAATTATTTTTGAACTCATTTGAACACTAATTTAAGAACAATCATCACATGAATAAATAGTGCAGCAGCATGTATGCATCAAAAGTTTCAAATCTTATAATTTATTTTAATTCCCCAAAATTATTAATTTCCTATAATTGAGTGCACACTTAATAACATAATTAAATCAAATTTACTTAATTTAAAAGAATGAAATATTTTGGGTGTTACATGCTAGGATGTGTATTTCCAACTTGTTTGCCGGCTTGACAAGCACTGCATAGTTTGTCCTTCTCAAATACTACATCTTTCAAGCCTTTTAACTAAATCATGCTTAACCAATTTATTCAATTGTTTCATTCCAACATGACCAAGCCTTCTATGCCATAACCAACCCATGATAGATTTAGTGAGCAAGCAAGTTGACAATTGAGTTTCACTAGCATTGAAATCAACCAAGTAGAGGTTCTCATATCTAAATCCTTTGAATATCAAATTAGAACCATCTACACTTATGATTTCTACCTTATCAACTCCAAATATACATTTGAAACCAAGATCACATAATTGAGCTACCGATAATAGATTGAAGTTCAAGCTTTCAACTAGCAGCACATTAGATATACTCATGTCATTGGATATTGCAATCTTACTAAGCCCTTTGACCTTGCCTTTCCCATTGTCACCAAATGTGATAGAATCGAACTCATTGTTATCATTTGACTTGATTGAATTGAATATTCTTGAATCGCCGGTCATGTGTTGAGTGCACACACTATCAAGCACCCAATGCCTTCCTCCGGCTTTGTAATTTACCTACAAGAAAAGATCAATTCTTTTTAGGTACCCAAACTTGCTTGGATACTCCAAGGTTAGTTACTAAGCTTTTGGGCACCAAAATTGCCTTCTTCTTTGGGCCAACAATGGGAGCACCAATAAACTTTGCCTTTACACCGTTAGTACCCTTGGTAAGCATGTAGCAAGAATCAAAACAAATAGAGGATACATTAGTATTGTTCTTCTTGTTCTTGCATGCTTGCTCTACATGCCCAACTTGCTTGCATCTAGTGCAAAACAAACAATTGCACTTCACAAAACTAGTCTTATGAGTTGTAAAGGTCGCCTTGCCATTCTTGGGGGTATAGCCCAATCCCTCTTTGTTGAGAGAAAATCTTTGGCTACCCAAGCACTTTAGCAAGCGGGCCTCATCGCCATAGGCTTTACCTAAGGCGTGAGTGAACTCATTTACCTCCTTCTTATGGGTTTCATTTTCAACCATTAGTGAGGAATCACTTGTGAAACCATCACTAGTAGATGAGGTAGAAGTGGATGTGCTACAAGAAGGGTTAGTGGGAGCAATAACACTAGGCTTTTAAAAGGATTCATCAATAATATTACAAGTTAAGCCTTTGTTACTTGTTTGAATTTGTTCCTTCTCATTTTGGGCAACAAGAGAAGAGTGAGCTTTCTCAAGCTTGGTGTGAGCCTCTTTAAGCTTTTCATGGGCTTCCATTAGCCTCTCATGAGATGCTTTTAGCTCCTCAAAGGATTGCTCAATAGCTTTGTTGCTCTTGCGTAATTCTTTGCACTCCTTTCTTTTTATATCAAAATGATCACGAGCATCTTCAAGCATGTCAATTAGTTCATCTTTATTGGGTTCATCATCGTTATCACTATCACTTTCATTGTCACTCTCATCATAATATTGTACCTTTGAGCCCTTGGCCATGAAGCATGATGGAGAGTCAAATAGTGAAGGTTTGTTGATAGCAACACTTGCAAGAGCCTTCTTCTTGCTTGATGTCTTGTCTTCTCATCATCACTATCATCATCACTTGTGGATGCATCACTATCCCAAGTGACTACATATGATCCTCCCTTCTTCTTCTTCTTGAAGATCATTTTTCTCTCTTTCTTGCCCTTCTTCTTGATGTTCTTGTCATCATCGTTGTCACTATTATGTGGGAAATCCGCAATGAGATGATTCTTGCTATTGCACTTGAAGCATCTTCTTGGTTCATCCTTATTCTTGGAGGATCTCTTCTTTCTTCTAGCACGATAGCCTTTCTTCATCATGAATTTACCAAATCCCTTTACAAATAGAGCCATTGCTTCATCATCTTCTTCATCACAAGTACTTGGGCACTCATCATTGCTTGACTCTTCTTGCTTGCCCTTGCCCTTGGATGATGATATGGCCTTGAATGCCACACTCTTCTTCTTTTCATCATTCTTCTCATTTTCTTCCTTGTCATCACGGTATGTATCATCGGTCATCACATCACCAAGCACTTGGTTTGGTGTCATTATGTCCAAACCACTCCTTACCAATAATGTGACCAACATGCCAAATCTTGGAGGGAGACATCTCAAGAATTTATGAGAGAAGTCCTTATACTACCCCTCCTCACCAAGCTCCTTTAGATCATTTACCAACACTTGGAGCCTATCAAACATCTCTGGTACATTCTCATCTTCCTTCATCTTGAAGCTAGCAAACTTCTCTTTGAGGATATAAGCTTTGGCGCCCATGATGGCTTGTGTGCCCTCATATGACTCTTCTAGCTTTACCCAAGCATCATGAGCCATCTCCATATTCTTGATTTGCTTAAATACCCTTTGGTTGATAGCATCATGAATGACACTAAGAGCAATGTCATTGTTTTGTAACTTTTCTTCTTCAGGGGCGGTGGGAGCATTCGGATTAGCGACCACAAACTTGGTCTCTACCACTTGCCATATATTTCTATTGACTGACTTGATATGTGTTGTCATTTTTGCCTTCCAATAGCTATAATTGGTGCCATCAAATTGGGGTGGCCTTTTGGTGTTGTTGATTTGAGCCATTGTAACACTGAAGGTTGTTAAGCCTTTAATCAACGGTGTACTAGCTCTGATATCACTTGAAAGGTCCTAAATGGCTAGAGGAGGGTGAATAGCCTAATAAAAATTTCTACAACAACACTTAAGACAAGGTGGTTAGATAACTAAATGGTGTAATGCAAGTTTTGCGCTAGCACTACAAGAAAGATGCAAGCCACCTATCCACAAGTCTAGTGAGCTATACTTTTCTAGGCAATCAAAAGTTAAGACTGAAAACTACTACTAGAGAACTAGCAAGAAAGCTAATTACAACTAGCAAGGAAAGCTATCACTACACAAGATGTATATCAAAGTAAATACAATAGAGTGATAGAGAGGGTTATACCGCCGTGGCAGGTGATCAACAATAAATACAATGAAATCCTCAGAATAGTAATGACACAAGATTTTTATCTGAGGTTCACTTGCTTGCCGGCAAGCAACGTCCTCGTTGTAGCGATTCACCCACTTGGAGGTTCACGAGCTAATTGGCATCACATGCCAAACCCACAATCGGGTGCTGCACAATTAACACAAGATGGGCATTCCCAAGCTACGAGCAATCCACTAGAGATGCCTTTTGTGAACTCCCACAGGGAAGGCTCAAAACCCCTTACAATCATCATGATCGGAGCCGGAGACAAACACCACCCTCCGCTCAATGATCCTCCCTGCTTCAAACCGTCTAGGTGTGGCAAACACCAGGAGTAACAAGAGAAATCCACAGCGAAACCCAATCACCAAGTTCCTCAAGATGCAATCACTCAAGCAATGCACTTGGAATCACTCAATCTCACTGTGATTTGCGCTATCAAGCAAGGAGATGAGTGGGAGGGAGTATGCTTAGCTCAAAGGGATGTTAAGAATGTCAAAATACCAAGATAGATACCTCAAAGCCAGCCAACTACTATTTATAGACACCCCATTGAAAACATACCCGTTGGCCCCTTTAGTGGGCTGACTGCACGTCGACCGGACACGCTGCAGTGTGCACCGAACGCGTCCGGTCACTCTTTGGACGCCACATGTCCTAGATGTTTGAATGTTACCGTTGGCACGCAATGCCTCCTTTGCGCATGCTCACTGCACTCACACCAGACGTGTCTGGTCAACTGAACGGACTCACAACGCCTCAGCCTTCGGTCCAAGTCAGAGAGGTTCTAGAAACGATTTTTCTTGACCAGACGAGTTCAGTCAGGTTGACCGGACACGCCACAATGTCCAGTCACCACTGCACTGCTCTACTCTACCTGCCAAGGAACCAAGGCAGCGTCGCGTCTAGTCGTGCCCGAGGGCCAGCGTCCGGTCGCCGCTGCGTTGCTGCCCTTCTCCTAGGGTTTGTCACCGGACGCGTCCGGTCCCACAGGGACCAACGTCTGGTCACAGCAGTGACCCCTTCTCTTATCTCCAACACTTTACCCTTGCTCCCAAGTGCTAAACACAATGTGTATCACCTTTGTGCATGTGTGTTAGCATATTTTCAACGGTGTTAGCACTCACTAGAATCTAAATGCATATGCAATGAGTTAGAACATCAAGTGGCACTTTGATAACCGCATTTCACAATGAATTTTGCCCCGCTTCATAGTACGGCTATCAATCCTAAATACACTCACACCCTCTATTGTGTCTTGAGTGCCAAAAATAAAATGGCCCTATCAAGTATACCTTTGCCTTGAGCCCATTTTGTTTTTATCTTTCTTCTTTTCAAGTTTGATCACTTGAACATCATAGCCGACCACTCCTTTACCTTGGCCGATCACTCCAAAGCACAACCGATCACACGCCGACCACTCAAGTGCCTTGCTGACCACACTAGTGCCATAGCCGACCACATAAGAGTTTTGGCTGAGCACACTAGTGTCATAGCCGAACACTCAACTTGATCTTGGACCAATCCTTTCTTTGCTACACACACTTAGCACTTAGGTTAGTCCAAATAGATTTCATCAATTAGCCAAAACAAAACTAGGGCTTTCACACGGCGAAGTCCAAAAAACACTTGGAAAAGGCTTTGCCGAGTGTTACACTCGGCAAACAGCACATGGCGTACACAGTGCCGGCAAAAGTTTCTTTGCCGAATGTTTTTTATCGGGCACTTGGCAAAGACTTTGCCGAGTCCTAAAATCAACGCTCGGCAAAAAAAGCAATGTGACGGCTCGAAGATGGTCATGGTGTGTTTGCCGAGTGTCTATCGGCCTGGGCACTCGGCAAACATGCCCTTATTTGCCGAGTGCCCTGGCCATGACACTTGGCAAACATGCCTTTGTTTGCCGAGTGTCCAGGACTTGACACTCGACAAACATGGCTTCTTTGCCGAGTGTCACATCCCGGACACTCGGCAAAGACTGGCCATTCTAGGCAAAGATTTTAGCCTCTTTGCCGAGTGTCATAGTGACACTCAGCAAAGATGGTCATTTCAGGCCCAGAACGCACAAATTTTTGCCACGTGGCCTCTTTGCCGAGTGTATTTAGCATGGCACTCGGCAAATAGCCCTTTTGCCGAATGTAACACTCGGCAAAGATACCATATATATCCAGTTTATTTGGTTCGGTCACATATAACGTACCACACTCAAATAAACATTACATCCATCGCAGATAGTTCACAATAAACATCATAGGTAGTTCATATAGATATATCGACAACACATAAATGCAAATAAACTTCAGAATCACAAGTAGGTTCATTCACAATCACAAATGCAAATAAAATTCACATTCACAAGTAAGTTTGTTCACAGTCACTGTCCAGGCTCATTAGAAATGCAAATAAACGTAGTCATTGTGACCACTGTGATCACTGTGACCACGGTTGGTCATAAGGCTCATTCAATGCCCCAGATTGATTCTGCACAAAGGAGAAGAGATAAATCATTCAAAATGATTGAGAACGAAACATACAAGTACTAGAAATAAACTAGCGACTAGAAATAGTAATTAATTCTGTGGAAACTGAAAGTAGATAAGTTACAGTGATTGAGAATGAAACAGTGATTACAAGGTTAACTACAAAAGTAGAAATAAACTAGAAATTAGAAACTAGAAACATACGCACATCACAAAGGAGAAAAGATTGATTTTGCATAAATTAGAAATGGTGATTATAAGGTTGTGAAGTGACTCACAGTGCCAGAAATAGTATTTGGAGCAGGTTGAAGAGGAGGGACTGGCATCAGTGGTGGAGGTTGACCGATTGCAGCGCAAACACCCCTCATCATTTCAAACATCTACAGCCACTCTGCCTCCATCCTCTGCCGCTCTACCTCCATCCATGCCTCTAGCTCCTCTCGGAGCCTCGTTTCTTGTTCCAGTTGAGCCTACAATATTTCATTCCAATGTTACAATGCAATTCAAAAGTATGTAAAAATCAATGAACGATGAATAAAACAGAAATAACCTGGAATGCGTCCATGTAGAACCATGTAGAGTCTGACCGTGGGCGTATCGCTGGGCTGGAACTCGTGCTTCGTGCTCCAAGCTGGGAGAGAGTGGGAGTACCAGCCATGTCGATTGTGCCGTCGCCAATCTAGAACCGGCCATGCTTCTTGCCTCCTCCCACCCTCATGACCACTTCTAAATCAAGGTCATGGGTGCTCGGATTGTACTCTAGGGATAGAAGGGGTCGCCATACCTGTGTTGGTGCTCGTCGCCGATGATGGGTCCGATGAGGAACTGGCGAAGAGACGTGTTGAAGAGCGGCGGGGCGGCGTAGGGGGTCGGGGGCAGGGGGCGGCGTCGGCGGGGCCGGGGGTCGGGGGCGGTGCCAGGGGTAGGGGCCCGGCGGCGACTGGGGTAGGGTGTAGGTGCGGCGCGGGCGTGGGCGCGGGTGCGGGAGGCCAGCGACGGGAGACAGGCAGCGAGAGCGCGAGACGTGCTGGCGGCGGGGTGTCGGGAGCCAACAGCGGCGGCGCGGCGCAGGCGTGGGCACGGGAGGTGCGTGTGTGCGGGTGAGTTTGCGTGTGTGCGTGTATGTGAGTGAGGGAGCGCCGGGCTGGATATGAAGAAGGTTTGCCGATTGTCGGATCGGGGCACTCGGCAAAGCCCAACTTTACCGAGTGTCCAATGTGGCACTCGGCAAACCCCGCTTTTTTTTTCATTTTCCTTCTTTTCCATAACGTGTTTTTCTTTTTTTCCGATGTACTTTGAAAATACCTTGTCAAATTGACTCAACAATATATATTTGATTTTTCTACGAATATTATTCCATTATTTTATGCAGTTAAAGCTCAAATTTAATTTATATCAATTAAAATTCTATAATTGCACTTAATAAATTAAAATTATCAAACGGATCAAAAAAATACCAAAATTTCACATGAAACAATCTATGTTCTCTATTGCGTATACAAAACGTTTTGAAGCCAAACCCCAATTCGACCGTCACTTGGACTCCAAATCTTACCGGATCCTTCTTAACTCTACGATCCTTCTTCTGAGATGCTTCGGTTTGTAAACATCGTAGGTGACAAATTATGCGAAACCTTCTCAATTTTTTACCACAGCCTCCATGTATGATCTCATCACATCATGACAAATCTCACGATTTTCAGACTTCGTTTGCTTTTTTAGAATTTAAAAATCAATCGGCCACACGTTCGTTGTTGTGTTTTTAGACCAAAATATTCAAAATTTCATTTCATTTCTCGGGTAAGGCCTCACACTGGACTCAATAACATGAATATCATTCTTCTACTCATTTTATTCTATTATTTGAATCACTTGCTGTTTAAATTTGACTTTATACCAAAAAATTCATAGAAATGCAATAAATTAATTAAATATAGCAAATAGATCCAGAAATATACCAAATTTTAACATGGAATAGCACATGTTGTATGTGGAGAATAGAAAATGTTTTAAGGTTAGAAGAGAAAAAAGAAATTATTTGCCGAGTGCCACATGTTTACACTCGGCAAACATATTTCTTTGCCGAGTGCCACAGGTTTAGCACTCAGCAAACATATTCCTTTGCCGAGTGCCTTCCTTTGCCGAGTGTTTTTTGTCTCTTTTGCTGAGTGTGTTTGTTTGTCTAGTTTTCCACTAATGGACACTCGACAAACGTACTAACGGACGACACACGTACTAACGGATGTGGACTTTGCCGAGTGCCTAGTTTTTGCCGAGTGTTTTTTTCTCGTTTGCCGAGTGCGAAACTTTGCCGAGTGTTTTTTGCCTCTTTTGCCGAGTGCAATTATTTTACCGAGTGTTTTTGTGACTGCACTCGGCAAATAGCTTCTTTGCCGAGTGCCCGATGAAATGCACTCGACAAACATTTTAGCACTTCGCAAACACCCATTTTCCGGTAGTGGTTGTTACCATAATCATACACCTTAATTAAGTAAACAAAAAGACAGCACGGGAACCCTTGCTGACGACCATAGAAACAAACAGATGGAGAGGAGGCATCCAAGCCAAGCAATTAGCGTCCTGTCTCTCCGCGTAGACGGGGTGCAACGCGGAGGCCATCAGCGCGGCGCTTTTCCTTACCCGTCGAGAAATCAATCAATCAATCAACTAGTACGGTATACTCGCTCCGTCTGTTATGGGATGCATACTAATCAAACTCTTTTAGGTTTGACTAGATTTATAGAAAATATTAACATCATTTATATCTCCGAATAAATTTATTATGAAATATATTCAAGGATTTATCTAATAATACTAATTAAGTATTATAAATATTAATATTTTATTATATATATTTGATCAAAGTTAAAAAAAAAAGTTAATTTGTCGAGAGGTGAGAACATCTTTTCTTTTGGCACGAGGGGGAGTACTCTACTAATGTACTGTAAGCTTTTGTGAGGGGACGAGAGGCAGAGACAATAATCGAATCGATGATGACCACACTGACACACGCCTGACCGCTTCTACACGGAAGGTGACCGTGGACTGAGGTCGTCGGTCAGCAGATGAACCCATCTTACAGGCAGATATCCATGAACCCAGAATAACTGAAGGAAGGAAGCTAAATGGACAATTCCACATCCATAATCTTAGAGGCAGATATCCATGAACCCAGAATAACCCATGGAGGCAGCAGATGAGAGTGAGACGACAGATCCATGACCGGGGAGTGCAGTCAAGCCGCCTTCCCCACCCAATCCAATCCGCGTCGGAGGAGTGCGAGTGCGAGTGCGCGTGGGCCTTCTACACGGAGGGTGACCGAGCGACGACCTCAGTCCACGGTCAATTGACCGATCTGCAGTATCCTCTGCATCCACCTACTCCAGAACTCGAGAACTGATCCTGCCATTCTCTTCTACCATAGCGACATTATTGTCGATAGTTGCCACCATGCATCGCCTAGCTGCTGCCATGCTCGTGTTGCTCTGCTGCTGCTGCTTGTTCCTCGCCACGCAGCAGCAGCAGCTCCAGCCACCCGCCGGTGGTAACAGAGCGAGCCCGAGCTGCATACCACACGAGAGGGACGCCCTGCTGGCATTCAAGCACGGCGTCATCAGCGACCCTGGCGGCGTCCTCAGCTCGTGGCGGCGAGACGGTCGCCACGACGAGCAAGACTGCTGCCGGTGGAGAGGCGTCCGGTGCAGCAATCGAACTGGACACGTCCACGAGCTTCGACTTGGAGGTGGAGGCCCCTTCCGACAAGATAATTTGGTCGGCCAGATAAGTCCTTTGCTTGCTCTGGATCACCTTGACCTCAGCGGGAATGATCTAGCAGGGACAACGGGTCGTCTTCCCGAGTTCTTGGGCTCTCTAAAGAATCTCAAGTATCTTAACCTCTCTGGCATACCGTTCTACGGTGGCGTGCCTCCCCTGCTTTGCAACTTGTCAAGGCTGCAGTATCTAGATCTTTCCAAATTGATGGGAGGCACGAACTCGATGGATCTCTCATGGTTAACACACATTCCTTCCATACAATATCTTAACTTGGACGGAGTGGACCTCAGCACAGTAGCGGATTGGCCTCGTGTCATGAATATGCTTCCTTCTTTGAGGGCCCTCCATCTTTCATTCTGCTCTCTTGCAAGCGCAAACCAGTCACTGCCACACCTGAACCTTACAAATCTCGAGGAGCTCCATGCCTCCGGGAACTCCTTCCACCATCCAATGGTGACCAGCTGGTTCTGGAACATAACAAGTCTCAGTTTCCTTTACCTCAGCGACACTAGTATGTACGATCAATTTCCGGATGCTCTGGGCGACATGACATCCCTTCAAGTCCTTGATCTTTCATATAATTATTATTTTAATGATGAGAAGTATCGCATCATGACCACGGATCTGAAGAATCTATGCAATTTGGAGGTCCTGAACCTTGATTGGGCTCTCTTATATGGCGACATAGCTGAGCTGTTTAGGAATCTACCTCGATGTTCACCCAACAAATTGCAAGTATTGGACCTCGGTTTGAACCATTTAACCGGGATGTTACCAAGATGGATAGGGCAATTCATGAGCTTGGTTGTTCTGAATCTAGGCTGGAACAATATCACAGGATCTCTCCCAACATCTGTAGGACAATTTACTGGTTTGCAGATCCTTGACCTCTCTTTCAACAACCTAAACGGACATGTCCCATATGAGATTGGTAAGCTTAGTAATCTGACCCATCCGGATCTATATACAAATAAACTGGATGGCACGATAACTGAGGAACACTTTGCTAGTGCAAGGAGCTTGCAATATATAGACTTGTCATATAATGCCCTCAAGATTGAGATCAGCTCGGACTGGCAACCACCATCTACATTAGAGTATGTATCCTTTGCATCCTGCCAGATGGGCCCACTGTTTCCTGGGTGGCTTCAGTGGAATGTGAGCATCACCTATCTTGATATCTCGAATGCATGTATAGCTGATAGGATTCCACAACGGTTCTCCGATGCCTTTTCAAATGTTTGGTTCATGAACATCTCCAACAATCAACTCAACGGAACTTTGCCGGCTGATATGGGCTCCATGTCACTTCAGGAACTCTACCTCAGTTCAAACAAATTAACTGGTCAGATACCCACGCTGCCACCAAACATACCTACCTTGGACTTGTCCAATAACTTCTTGTCAGGATCTCTGCCCTTTGCTACTAGATCCGCCAATCTAAGACAGCTTTCTCTGTTCTCCAACTGACTCACTGGTCATATTCCTGAATCTTTTTGTAAATATCAGCAATTATTTGTGTTGGACTTATCCAACAATGTTTTGGAGGGAGAACCACCGTTGTGCCTCGGGGTAACGGAATAAATGGAATTTGTAGCCTTAAGTAACAATAGTTTGTCAGGAAAGTTCCCATCTTTTCTGCAAAAATTGACAAATGTGAAGTTCCTAGATTTGTCTTGGAACAAATTCTCTGGAAGATTGCCAATGTGAATTGGAAGCTTAACATCATTAAGAGTTATACTATTAAGTCACAACAAGTTCTTTGGTAGCATTCCAATGAACATCACAAACCTTTCTGGCCTTCAGTACATGGATCTAAATAACAATAAAATATCAGGCTCTCTGCCGATCTACCTATCAAATCTTAAATTTAGGACAAAAACATCCATGATGGGTGTACCTATCAATGAAACAATTGATTCTCATCTTAATAGTTTGTCTACGGTCTGGAAGGGGCAGGAATTGAACTATGGTTCCATTCAAAGAATTTTGGACACAAGTATGACGAGCATTGATTTATCTTCAAACGACTTAACCGGTGAAATTCCAGAAGAAATAGTTGTTCTTGATGCGCTTGTGAATTTGAATCTATCAAGGAACCACTTGACTGGAGTTATTCCAAAGAAGATCGGGGAAATGCGATCACTGCAATCATTGGACCTCTCGAGGAACATGCTTTCAGGGGAAATACCAGCCACTCTGTCAAATCAGACGTTCTTAAGTTACTTGGAATTATCATACAACGATCTTACAGGAAGAATTCCATCGGGAGTACAGCTTGATACCATGTATGCAGAGTATCCATCTATGTACATTGGCAACATCGGTCTTTGTGGACATCCTCTTCAAAACAATTGCTCGAGCAAGCGTCATGCACCAAAGCAGGGTGGCCTGGGAAGAACTGAAGAAGGTTATGGGATACCATTCTTTTATCTTGGACTCGGGTGCGGCTTCGTGGTTGGTACATGGATTGCATTTGGTGTTTTGTTGTTCAGGAGAAACTGGAGAATTGCTTGCTTTCGACTCTCGGACAAGTTGTACGACAAAGTATATGTCCTTGTTGCTACATGGGCAAGAGCAAGACAAACACAAACTGATTAGCAAGCATGAAGCAAATGCGATGGTCGGCGCTTCAACTAAAATTAGCCAATGCATGCATGTATGAATAATGGAAGTGGGAGGGAAGTCTGTTCAGGAATGCTTTGAATTTTGTTACTACCAGTATTACATATTGCCATGGTTTTCTTTACGAAATGAAGATTTGTGTGTCTGTGTTTATCTCTTATATCATGTAATAAACTGAGAACCGACACTTGATCATTGGCCAACATTAGTGTTTGTTGTACAAGATAGATACTAGTTGTTAGTATATAGATAACAAAAGTATGTTGTAAACTCTGGCTGATCTTCAGGATGTTGGTTTGTAGTCTGTACAAGACGTTCGCCTGGTCAGCTCAGGGCGCTATATAACACGTAGACGCGGCCTCTACAGAGGTTAACACGCTTCACCAAGTTTTACAGTAATAATTATTTCCTTATGATGATGAACATTAAGACATGGTCAATCAATTCCATGTAGCGCTTCAGGAGGGACTACATCATTGGTCCCTGTGGGCCATGGTAGTCGGATCTGGCAACCTCAATACGACCTATCGTTGCATGTTCCACGCTCATTGTCCACATTAGGGCTTGTTTGGCTGCACCCGTATCCACCTTAGTCCACGTGTGTTGAAGTGGATTGAGGTGAATACAATGTGCAGCCAAACTAGGCTTGGTGTGCCGTGGAATTTCAGTGTACGTAGGCGAGGGATGATATGAATCAAAATATCATGGTCTCATCTGCAACCGAAGTGTTACATATAAGCAACATTCACTTACCATACACATTGAACAAGAAAGCAGAGAACAAGGAGAACAAATTTCTCAGAAATTGAAGAGCCCAAGACATGAGCACCGCTTAACTGGTGGAGCAGTAGTATACTACTACACCTGAAGTACCGCTACCTACAAACTGGAGAGCGCTGCTAGTCAAATCTCAAATGGGGTGCAAAATGACTTGGGGATAGTACTCCAGGCACATTTGAGATGATGACTTTTTATGATCAGGCAAATAAAAAAATAAAGTTTTCATAAAAAAAAATTAAAAAAAAAGTTTATATATAGTCACCAGCATGATCTTTGTTACGTACCATCGCAAGGGAATAATCATGTTCAATCTGCCCACACTTGACTCAACACAAAACTGCTAATATGGTCATAATAAAAAAACGAAAACTGAACGACGAAATGACGATGGTCCGGTTCAGGTTCTCTTCATCATAGACGAAAAGCAACACATAAGGCAGTCTAAGATGATAAGACAATGATTTATTCACAGCTCTAAACAAGTTATAAACTAAATCAGGCACCACCAAAAAACAAGAACGCAACTTCACCAAAAGGCTACAGATCGAACTGTGTAACCTTTATAGAGTAAATCTTAGCAATTCCAACTTTCCACCAACCAACGGCCACTTGCAGGTTGCTAGCTGCAACGGCTGCTGCTGCATCTCTCCCTTCCATAGCTACCTTTTAGGCTTTTACATACCACATGCTGGGACTTGGACGGCGCTGGCGTCGTCGCCGCCCTGGGCGCGCCCCTGACCGGCCGTGGCCCGCGCGGGCCATTTTTCCAGTGGAGGGAGACGACAACGTCTGCGAGCCGGCTTTCATGCATGGACGACGCCCTCGAGGCGGCTTTCACTGACGACAGCGCTGGGGACTCCAACGTGAGCCGCCAGCACTTGACGCGCAACGCGAGGTCGTCACTACCTCAGATCTAGACATCACTGCCGGTTCAAAAAACCCCTTCACTGCCGGATTTTGAACCGACAGTGGCATACCGGCAGTGATGTGGGGTTGGCATCACTGTCGGTTCTTAAAAACCGACACTGATCTACAGACAATAGTGTCGGTTCGTGGCTCCACCCGACAGTGTCTAGTTGAATAACACTGCCGGTTTGTAGTCCCCACCGACAGTGACGGTTGCTTCAAGAGTGTCGGTTCTTGCCCAAACCGGCAGTGTAGATCAAGCCAACACTGTCGGTTTATGGCTCAAGCCGGCAGTGTTGAGCAAGATAACACTGTCGGTTCTTGGCCCAAGCCGGTAGTGTTGAGCAAGCCAACACTGTCGGTTGATGGTTGAAGTAGGCAGTGTTGACCAAGACAACACTGTCGGTTCATAGCTCAAACCGGCAGTGTGGAGCAAGAGAACAATGTCGGTTCATGGCTCAAGCCGGCATTGTTGAGCAGTCCAACACTGTTGGTTCATGGCTCAAACGGGCAGTGTCGAGCAAGAGAACACTGTCGGTTCATAGCTCAAGCGGGCAGTGTTGAGCAGTCCAACACTGTTGGTTCATGGCTCAAACCAGCAGTGTTGAGCAAGACAATACTGTTGGTTCGTTGCTAACCGGCAGTGATGGCCCATTCGCATTTTATTGTTTTATAATTGATTTCAATTTATATTTTTTTCTGGAATCGGGTTTCGCTTTATATACGCTACGTAGACGACAGGTCCATAAATATTAAACATTACAAATGTTACAGTTACAGTTCAAATGTTATATCTAGATCTCGATCCCTCAAAACAAAAAAGAAATGTTCTCGGACTTCACAGACTGTGCAATGCATCTCGGACTTTTACAATAATCTAGCGAGCCGCTCTGGGCCATACTGGTCCTTGTACCTCACGGATTGTGCAATGGAAAATACTCCATCCTTTTCCAATACCTCGGCTAAGATGAACTTTGCGAGCTCCGATTGCAGTGCGATGAACTCCATGTCTAACAGCCTTTGGTGGTTAAATTTCTTGCGATGTCGTTCAAAATAGATGATATCCAAAGAGGAACAGTAAATCATTTTGTTGAATTATTAACAGACATAAATGAAATGGCGATTATACACACCAACTTATCGGCTTCTTTCGATTTCCCGCCGATGTAGTGAAGCATTGCCCACATTACATAAAACATGCATTCATTGTTTCCCACCGGCTGTGACAGGTACTTCCCCTCCATTTCGAACAACCTTGAATGGGACCGGCGTCCCACTGATATGGCTTCTTCGGACACTGAGCAACATTAAAGGGAGAAACATTAGAAAGCGGTATGTGTGATTAGAAAATAATATGTTATTAGGATCGCTTACTAATTCAGCACTGCCACCGGTGCATCCAGATGATGAAATGGTTTTTTCTTCGAGTCCCACACCTCGATCAGATTTTTGGCAAGATTGACACAAATGAAGACGAAATGGTTGCTACAATTACAGAATCCTAATTATTGAATAATCTTAATGAAAAAAGAAGCATAAAATTAAAAGCCGAGAACACATACTCGCAGTTGTAGGCCAGAAGTATGTGGGTTTTCTTCTTCATCGTGAATTCGTCGAAAACAGCAATCAATCTCTGTTTCAGGTCTTCCACGTCACATCCATAAAGGCCTAGACATGTCCTCTCATTGACTCTCAAGGGGTCCAAGAAGCCTATGTGATCCCATTTGTTTTTTACAATGCAAAATTTTGATATACACCTACATAAAATCATGGGAAGTGCTCAAAAGTTAACAATTTGTCTCAAGAGAGTAGTAATTGTAATATCGCGCGTGTAGGGTACTTACATAGTCCACAGCGTCAACAGTTGAACATCGAGATTGCGTTTCTGGTATAGCTAGAACAAGCACTCCCACTCGACATCGAACTTCTCTTCTTCGGGATAATGGAAAACATGTGGCGAACGGATAATAACCTCAAAACCAAAGTCGTCCATCTCTGTTGCTTGAGCCATGTAATATTCATGCAACTGGCGCATATATGTTGTCAGATTTGTATACTCATCATCGGGAACCAAAAGATTGCCTCTTTCATACTTCATTGCCGGTGTTCCCGTCCCTTGTACATCATAATAGATGTTCGCGGCCTCTTCCATGGTTAATCCTGGGTTGTCTTCGACGTACTTATGTATGTTCTTTAAATCTTTATTGTGTATTTCTTTGTCTCTTGTTGTAGCGTATTTATTTTGTGTTTGCCTTTCGAATTCAGACTTCAACAAATACGAAGGCAGTGAGGCACAGAGAATGAAGAAACTAACACAATCTTCCTTCGAGATGTGTGCTGTAAATTTTTCTTTCATCAAGGTGGTAACGCTGCCACTGAACGGCCTTTTTCTTTTCTGTTGGTCCACTTTGGGAGCATTAGCGACCGAATCCAAGGACCTTTTCGGCGACTGCGAGGATGTCCTTGATCTTGTTTTGGGCTGAGGTGGAGGAGGAGGAGGATGACAACGAGAATTATGTTTTCCCGGCGCTGATGAAGATGGAGGAGGAGAGGGAGGATGAGTCTCTTTTCTCGGGGCTGATGAAGATGGAGTGGGACAAGGAGGAATAGAAGGAGACCTCTGTCTTCTCGGGGGTGATAGCTCCGGATGAGGAGGGGAGTGATCTCTGTTGGGAGATGGTGAGTGATCATCGCGGGTGGGCGAAGACTCGTAGTCGTCCTCATCATTAGAGGACAATTGATGGTCAAGCTTAATGAAGCGCTTGCGCCAGGCCACTTGAGAGCCCTTGTTTTGACCAAGTTTCGGCATGTCATCCGCTACAGGGTACTCAATGGGTATCTTGTTAAACTTCTTATCAAGTATTCTGTCAATGGTGACGCGAGCGTACCCTAGTGGAATTAGGCGGCCATTAATCGTCCCATCTCCCGTAGGCTAGGCCTGGCCGAGCGCCACCTTGTCCTTTGTCCATTGCTGATGGATGTACAACATGACATTGATGGGTTCAGTGATGTAGTCCACCGGATGAGGCACATTCACCTCTTCTTCGTCGAGCGGGGTCGATCCGCAGCTGCTGCGACCCCTAAACTATGGGCTAAAGGCACTAGGAGTAGGGTTTTGTGGTACCACTGACCCCTTGGATAACAAAATTTGCTTGACTCGCGCTTCAACGGTCGCCTCAATCTGTGCTTCCATTCTGTCTTCCATCTATTTTAGTCTCCTCAAATACTCTGCCTCATGTTCCGCTCTACCCCTCGAGTGGCTCCGGTAAGTGTTAGATTCTTGGGGGAATGCTAATTTCCAAGGAACAACACCGGTTCCTCTAGTGCGACTAGGGTGCTCCTTGGTTCCGAGTGCTTGGGTGAGCATGTCTTTCTCCCTATTAGAGTTGCGAGTCCCTTGCCTCACCTCCTCAGTTACCTGGGAGATCCTCTGGATGAGTTCGCTCATGGGTTGATTTGAGGAGCTAAAGCTCCCATCCTCGGCGTGTCGTACATTTCTCCCCATATAGTATAATATCGATCTGGGCTCCCAATCGATGGTCTCAACCTGAACGCCTTCCTCAGCAAGGCGATCCATCTTTTGAAGTTCTGCTTCAAATTCTGGCATCTTTTTGGCGTAGCCACGAGAGCCGAGATGATGAGGATTCGTCGCTTTCTGCGAATTCTCCTTATTCTTCCTGCTCAGTTCTAAGTAGTCCTTGGATAACCTATATTCCTTGAAATCCTGCCAGAAGTCCTTCTGCTTGCTAAACTGTCCACCATCAAAATCTGGCTCTTTATTTTGGTGGACAAAATTCTTGTACAGTGTCCCCTTGAAATTCTTAAGCATGTCCCCATGATTTCTTTTGCTTTTTTCTTGACTAACTCCCTGTCATACTCGGCTGGGAATGTGAAATACTCTGGGATCTTGACATCCCATATGTAATCCTTCTCGCTTTCAGGAACCCTCCACCGGTCATCATCTTTCCCAATCCACTTCCTATACTTAATCGGGATGAAGTCCCTAACAAGTAACCCGAGGATGGTCTTGTATTTGGTCAAAGCTATAGGCGGTGAGAGTGGATCCCAAATTCATCGAACTCAGTAATGTGTTAGTGTGCATTCCTACCAACAGGAACCTTTGACACGCCTCGCTTGGATCTAGCCTTCCTGCTACCTGAACCCTCTAGCTCCTCGGCCGATGGAGGCTCCTGCTAGAGACACCAAGTAAGCGATGACCCTCTCAATTGATTAGCGTGTGTGGCTACATAGTGACATGATACCAAAGTTACCTGGCCATCTTGGTCATTTTAACCCAGATCGAGCAGGCCGGACGGGGTCCATGGCTGCTCGTTCTCACCGACCTGATTGACACCGTCACCGTTTGTCGGATCATGCGGCTCTCCTGTCCCAGCGATATCTACCGCTTCTTGTTGCCGATCAGTTCTTCGGCGACGGGGTAACAAGCGATGATGAGTCATGGCTGTGACACGATCGTGGTTAGTTTTGGTCGCGGACAACTACTAATAGTATATGTTCATATATATATATAATATGTTTAATGTAAAGTCTAATAATAAGTCCACATACAACAAAGTCAAATAATAGCATATGTTCACCTAGAACAAATTCATTGTTTGATTGACCACATACAACAAAGTCCACCTACTCTTCTACGAAACTAAGCCTACATCAACTTTCAAATAAGAAAAGCGATGACCATAGCCATAAATAAAAGCATGACATCTTTCCAAGACCAATGAGCAATTCTCCTAATCTTCACACCTCCGGCGAGTGGCTTCTCTTCGATATCCAATGCCAGCGGATGGCCATGGTTTGCATTCATTGAACCATAGTAGGCCGGTTGCCCATGGTTTGTAAGGTAGGCCGGATGACTATAGTAGGCCCTCAAAGCTTCAGCTTCTGTGTTGTTTTTTTGTGCAAATTACCAGGGTAGCAATTGACTTGAGCATAGCAATCTTCCCAGGTTCGATAAATCCCAGGCATGTGACCAACATGCACTACATACCATGCCATGGTTGCCTATACATTTAAGTAAATTAGGCATGCGGTAAGTGGTAATGGTAACTCACTGAACAAGAGTTATTATTGAAGTTATATGGCCAAACTAATTCTATTTAATGTTCTTTATCCTTGACATGATAAAAAATTACCTCAATAATTGGACTGTTTATTATTCGAAGATCAATGTGGTTTAGTAATCATAGTTGCTGCTGCTGCCGAGCCAATTTTAAAAGTTGTTTTTAACTTTTTTTCTAGAACAAACATCTATAGATGCCTTTTTTTAAGCATGCTATACATTCCCCCTAAGATTGAATCCCCAAACAATCAAATATTGCTATAGTGTAATTTGGCGGTCTAGGACTGTGACAACAGGTCTCTGAAAATAGCATAATTTTTAAAATATACTAAAACTTATACAAGAAATAAATAATTTCTTGTAGTATATATAAGAAAATATTAGATGAAAGGTCAAAGCAAAACATCTACAACAGAAAGGAAATAGGCAAGTCATTGTAATTAACCAACATGACCAGTCAAATAAAGTAGGACCCTATCAAAATATTAGAGTTGCATACATTCTTCATCTTTAAAACTATTTTAAAAAAAATTAGTTCTATAGGTCTAAAATATATATACTCCATCCTCACATCCAAAAACATTGAGCATCGGTGGCACTACAGACTAGACATTCATGATCAAACTGTATGCTAGCATTGCAATAAAGTAGCAGTAACATAAATTATGGCAAGTAAATTATCATATCAAACAATAAGTTGTAGTACTTGGTAAATGAAAAGCCTCTACTGATTCAAGTAAGCAGTTGTGGGACAAATCAGCCAGAAATTCTTATCTAACTCTTACACAAACAGAACACTTAGCGGGCAGTGAGCCATGCACTCACCGTGGGGCAGGGGGGGGTAAAGCAGCTATTCGCGGGGGCTCCTGAAGGCCTCGGCGGTGCTCTGGCATCGAGCGGTGGACGGCGTGGGGAGTGCTCTGGCGTGGGGCGGTGCACGGGCGTTGGCGCCGAAGAAGAGGAGCACAGGGCTAGGAACGGTGGCGCGGGGAGCGGTGGACGGTTGCTCCGGCGTGGGGCGGTGCACGGGCCTCGGTGTCGAAGAAGAGGAGCACGGGGCTGGGAACGGCGGCGCGTGGGGCGGTGGACGGGTGCTCCGGTGTGGGGTGGCGCACGGGCGTCGGCGTCGAAGAAGAGGAGCGCGGGGAACGGTTGGCGCGAGGTTGAAATTTGGATAATTTCAACCCACGGCGGCCTTTTATACCAGACCTCATCACTGCCGGTTCTAACTAGAACCGGCAGTGATATACCCCCATCACTGCCGGTTCTAACGAGGAATCGACAGTGTTAGGGGTACATCACTGCCGGGCCATTCTTTAAACCGACAGTGATGCAGGAATATAAATTGAAAGAAAATGCAAAAAAATTGTGTTGCATCCCTGATTCGAACCGAAGCCTACAAGTTCCAGAGCAGCGGACAAACCATTGAGCTATTACCTGATTTCGGAGAGTTTGAAGGAATTTATTCATTTGAGTGATTATCTGTCCCTGCTTTGCGCGTAGGCCCTTCAACTCCCCGGCCATGCTGGTCGCGCGGTTCCCATGAAGATTGAAGAGCCGATGTTTACCGAGGAGTCCCCATGAAGAGACGCCATCCTTGGACTGGTCGCGGCCCTTCAGTTCCCCATGAAGAGATGCCACGTTTACTCCCCGGCCACGCTGCTCACGCCGATTCCCAAACGCAGGCGTGCGTGCTCCGTCTTCCCAATGCATGCGCAATGGCGGTTCAATGGCATTCCCAATGCAGGCGCACTCCATCTTCCGAGGGTGGGAGTTATCGCACCGTGATCAGTTCCACCCCATAGACACACCTGTATAAGCCAGGCCACCATGCACGCAGTCGACCGCCATTGCACCACCGCGCATCAAGAAAGCAAAGCAAACCCTTCCCACGCACACCTCGCTTCGGCCCTCGACGACCACCCACCGCCACAATGCCTCGCCGCTTGAAGACAACATGGGCGATGCTAAACCCGTCGTCCTCATGTCGCCCCCCGATGCCATCGTCCGAATCGGACCTCGAGGCGAACCTCGAGGACGACCGCATCGGAGGAGGAACCAGAACCTCTTCCGGTGGAGGAGGTCGTCTTCAACTCGTTGGAGACGGCTTGGAAGGAGGACGAGGACCGGCACCTCCGCGCCATCACACAGAAGGAGACCGACGACTGCATCCTGAAGCGCGTCGTCGAGATCTCCAAGGAGGAGGAGCGCCGCCGCGAGGAGGAGGAGCACCGCCACCAGGAGGAGGAGGAGCGCCGCCGCTAGGAGCAGGAGACCGAGTGGCGTCTCGCGATGGATGCAGAACGACGCCGGCGTAGGGCTGAGCGAAAGAAGCGCGAAGAGGAGCACCGATAGTAGGGGGACGACGACGCAGGCAGCACCGGCAGTAATTAGTAGCACTAGTGATTAATCTATGTCTTAGGACAATGTTATAATTTACTGGTGCTCAAAAAACCGTGTCGTCGAATCCTTTATTTGATCATCTTCACCTTGGTGTTGAGAAATACCGTGTTGCAGCATGTCTGTGCTCTGGCAGTGATGGGGGTACATCACTGCCGGGCCATTCTTTAAACCGACAGTGATTTCAGTGTAGCGGTTACAGCATAAGTAAATTATCTTTTCTTCTCCTTTCGAATACCTCCTACTGGCACAACGGTTAAGACCCCGCAACTTAGCCTCCGATACCCGTGTTTGAATCCCGGCCACCCCAATTTTTTGGTATAATTTTATAATTTATTAAGCGGTGTAAAGGTCAAAAAGACAAAATAAATAAACCAGACACACATCCTATACTATCGCAGCAGTTAAGTGTCTGAACTCTGTAGTCCGAGACCCGAGCTCAAACCCGAGGGCTGGCACAATTATTTTTTAATTTTTATATATCACTGCCGGTTTTCAAAATCAACCGACAGTGATAACAAGCATCACTGTCTGTTTTTTCTCATCACTGCCGGTTTATTGAAACCGACAGTGATGTTTATATATATTAAAAAAATTCTTTTATATACTGAATAAATAGAAGCATATGTATTCCAATGTCAAAATGGCTTGAAATTTTTTTGGAAAGCTTGTACACCCAAACTAAGACCCCACACAGGATCTTAGGTTTTTCTGATCATTTTCTTATTTATTATATTTTTCTCTGTGCCCAATGAGATAAAAGAGGGTGAATTTCATCTTGGACCCAATAGATTTTTTCATCCACCCCCACAAAATTCTTATCCCTAGGGCACATTAGAGCCTGTGTAAAAGTTTGGCACCATTCCGGATCTTTTCGTGGGTAGACTTAGTTCAACCTATAATTAAACGGTCTCGTCGCGCGAAAATTCAATTAAACCTCAGAAAGTAGCAAACCATCTCCAGAAAATCCCAAACTTGGTGTTTCCTTAACACGTGGCACGTGCAAGCCAGAGAAAAAGTTTGAGACCAATACGACACCAGAATGCATATGAACCACAGAAACCTTAATAACCTATGTGTATAGTCGTGGTTCGATGAAAGGACACAAGTACCTCCGTGAAGCATGTATACACCGCCTATGTCGAAATAGCTTGAAATTTTTTTTGGCAAGCTTGTACACCCAAATTAAGACCCCACACAGGATCTTAGGTTTTTCTGATCATTTTTTTATTTATTATATTTTTCTCTGTGCCCAATGAGACAAAAGAGGGTGAGTTTCATCTTGGACCCAATAGATTTTTTCATCCACCCCCACAAAATTCTTATCCCTAGGATACATTAGAGCCTATGTAAAAGTTTGGCACCATTCCGGATCTTTTCGTGGGTAGACTCAGCTCAACCTATAATTAAACGGTCTCGTCGCGCGGAAATTCAATTAAACCTTAGAAAGTAGCAAACCATCTCCGGAAAATCCCAAACTTGGTGTTTCCTTCACACGTGGCACGTGCAAGCCTAAGAAAAAGTTTGAGACCAATATGACACCATAATGCATATGAACCACAGAAACCTTGATAACCTATGTGTATAGTCATGGTTCGATGAAAGGGCACATGTACCTCCGTGAAGCATGTATACACCGCCTATGTTGAAATGGCTTGAAATCTTTTTGGCAAGCTTGTAAACCCAAATTAAGACCCCACACAGGAGCTTAGGTTTTTCTGATCATTTTTTATTTATTATATTTTTCTCTGTGCCCAATGAGACAAAAGAGGGTGAATTTCATCTTAGACCCAATAGATTTTTTCATCCACCCCCACAAAATTCTTATCCCTAGGGCACATTAGAGACTGTGTAAAAGATTGGCACCATTATGGATCTTTTCGTGGGTAGACTCAGTTCAACCTATAATTAAACGGTCTCGTCGCGCGGAAATTCAATTAAACCTCAGAAAGTAGCAAACCATCTCCAGAAAATCTCAAACTTGGTGTTTACTTCACACGTGGCACGTGCAAGCCTGAGAAAATTTTTGAGACAAATACGACACCGGAATGTATATTTCTAGTTGCCCAACAAATGTTACACGAATTACATGCATGACAATAATTAAACACACAAAGCCGTACATATTAAAATTAGAATCCAATTAAACTATGACCTTGAAAACCTACTAAATAAACATTAATTACTATCGGAATCACTACCGGGATCGATCAGGCCACGCACACTAACATGCCTCTGTAGCCATATATGGTAATTGATGTCACGGATTATGTATCCGCTTGTATCGATGAAGTCCAATGCCCGTATGAGTGCACTCTCTCGTGCCTCACAATACCGAAAGAATGGTCAGCCATAGATGTAACCTACTAAACGACCACTGCCCCTGTTAGTAATCCTTATGCAGTACTGGCGTCCTTCTATAGTGAGCTGGCCGATGTTTCCATTGCAGAACTCCCAATCGTACCCGAGTTGCTCCGTAGCTTGGTCTAGAACGGCCCATAAGCCACATGCAGCATAGGTAAGGTCCTGTAGCACAATCTACATGGGGAGAAAAAGAAAAAAATAGAGAATGTTATTACAATAATAAACAACAAATAACCACGACCCAGGTATAATTGACCATTTTACCACATCCGCATGGTTGTAGCTCGCAAACCATTCGCTTGCTTGCGGGACGGTGATATCACCAGCATTCAAAGCAAGTGCCTTGAAGTGCGAGAAATCAGGCACATCATAGCAAATACATTGAAGTGCCTCTAAACAGATGCGCACGTCACTTAATTGGGCGCTTATCACGTTCGGGCTCTATATTCCTGTCCCGTGGATATGGTTTCGATGATTTGAACCCCTCACAGGGATGAAAAAACTGAGTTCACACGTCCATAGCCGACCACTTGCATTAGATGTCGTGTTCTCGACGATGTCCGAGATAAAGAACCAGCTAAGTGCTGTTCGCAGCCAATCTACTGGGGATATAGTCTGTGACATATATGCATGCAACAATGATATTAAACTAATTACAGTTATTTGTTAGCATAAAAAAATAAAAGATGTTGGAAAATATTTCATACAATAGCTAGAATAGGGAACCGTGGAATGGCCACATTAGAGCACCCGCAGTGTGGGTGTCAAAGCTGGGTCTATGCATTTAATGCAAACAAAGGACCCAGTACGATACACTGTGGGAGGGTGTCGATGGAGACCTAGGTTCAATACATCGAACCCGCTCCCTTTGCAATAAAAAAATATATCACACATGACACAGCACCAATGGCTCCAACTGCCAACGAGTGATGAGCATTCACATTTCAACGGTCACTTGACCGTTGCCTTCAAAGAAAAAAACAACACTTCTTCTTCAGCAGAACGCCGCTTCTTCAAAAGGAGACATGCAGCCTGCTTTCTTCCTTGCAAGCCTTTCATGCCTCCTTGTTCCCAGCGGCCTCCTCCTTTGTTCCAGCAACCTTTTCCTGCCTCCTCCTTCCCACCGGCCTACACAAAAATAGAGAAGCAAAATCAAAACAAGTCAATAGTGATATTTCCTAGTTCATATGGAATCCTCAGTGGGTAGTTTTAGTAGGCTACTCACCACTGATCCCAGGAATCCAAGAGCAGATAACACAAACTTCCAGCACATCCCAAATTTCACACCCAACACTTTCAACCAGAATCAGTTCCCCATCCCACAACCACCATTCAACCAGACTCAGTTGCCCACCCCACCACCACCATTCAACCATTCCCATTATCCCCAACATAGTTCGCCTACTCAGGTCATGCACAACCTGAATCCCTTTGGTGGTGTAAGCAACCTCCAGTAGTATGCCCAGTTCTCACCAAGTTATCAAGGTTTTCAACCACTACCCCACTTTGGCTTCACAGGTGGAATGTTTGTAGGTGCTGTTGCTGGTGCATCTTCACATGGCTCAGATTCAGCAACCCCGCAATTGCAAATAAGAAAGGTGGAGCAAGATGACCAAAAGCAAGATTCAAGCGGCAGTAGCCCGGATGAAGGAAGGAGGGCTGTGAGAAATAATTACAGTGAGGTCGAGAACCTACGCCTTGTAAGTCTTTGGATTAAGCATTCAGTAGATCCAATTCATGGCATAGATCAGACTGGAGAGGCCTACTGGAAGAAAATAGTAGAAGCATTTAATTCAGGCCAACCTGAAGGTGCAAGAAGAAGGTCAAAGTGACAGCTCAAAAGCCATTGGAGAAGACTTAATGCAGCTGCTACCAAGTTCAATGGGGTCTATAATCGAATGACCTATTATAGTGGGCAATCTGATGACATGCTCATGGACAAAGCATGTGCCACATTCAAGAGAGAAAACAAGCAAAAGCCCTTTACACTTGAATATGTCTGGAAGGTTCTGAAGAAAGAACCCAAATGGTATAGAAGTATACTTGGTACAGATTGTTCAGACAAGAACAAAAGGACAAAAGCAGATGAATCTGGAGCATACACTTCATCTTCCAACTAAGACACAGATGAGGCGGAGACATTCAAAGAAGTGCGCCCAGAGGGGCAGAAGAAAGCAAAAGCTAGGATGAGAGGAAAAGGAAAGGGAAAGGTCATACCACAATCTCCCCTAGGCCCGCAGCCAGATGAAGACATGGTTTTGTTTCACGATGCTATGTTGAAGAGAGCAAGTGCACTAGAAAAAACAGCAGAAGCATCCAAGGAGCAGGCTAGAAATGAAATGATACAATATTACATGGATCAGCTAGATAAGGATACTTCCAACATGAGTCCAACAGTACTGAAGTTGCATGAACAACTCTTACAAAGTCTAGCCAAGGAACTATTTCCATCTTCCAACAACTAAGCAAATCATTATGTATTAGTGTGTACTGTAGGTGTCGTAGTAACTATAGTGGCAGTACCATTATGTATTAAGTGTATGCATTTTGTGTTGTAGTAACTATATGTGCCACTACCATTATGTATTAGTGTATCAATGGAATTTGTGTTGAACTACTGTATGTGGCAGTACCATTTATCTATTAGTGTATGGAATTTGTTTTCTACTAAATGTATGTGGCAATATTATTATTTGGTACTAAATGAATTTGGCCATGCAAAATATTGGGTTGTACCTGTTTATGCAATGTGCTCTCCTTAAGAGACATGGAACTCAGAAACTAGCTGTTGGAGAAACTAATTTTTCTAGAAACTAGCTATTGGACAAACTAGCTGTTGGAAAAAGTAGCTGTTGGAAAACTAGCCGTTGGAGAAACTAGCTATTGGAAAAAGTAGCTGTTGGAGAAGCCAACTGCTGGAGAAGCCATCTATAAATACAACCTGAAAGATAAACACACCACTCCTTCATTCACATATGCTACACTTCCTTCTACTCCATCCACTAAGCTAGACCTATACCAACAAATGGCCGAAGGCTCTGAAAATCAGTCCATCAGTAGTGAGTACCTCCAAAATCTCATGCTGGAGGAAATCAATGACCCACTGGTGGCTCGTGTTGAGGCAAAAATGCAAGCTCGGATTG
Source organism: Miscanthus lutarioriparius (assembly GCA_904845875.1). Classification (NCBI taxonomy): domain Eukaryota; kingdom Viridiplantae; phylum Streptophyta; class Magnoliopsida; order Poales; family Poaceae; genus Miscanthus; species Miscanthus lutarioriparius. The sequence continues at coordinate 105,826,670 of CAJGYO010000009.1, read as the reverse complement.
AAGCTAAACTTCAAGATCGGGCAGGTAGCAGCCACAACTCACGAAGGTACATTAATAGGGATCATGAAGCTGGCCATGCAAAATTAGTTGCTGATTACTTTTGTGATAATCCTTTGTACACTGAAACCCAATTCCATAGAAGGTTTCGGATGAGAAAGCACTTATTTTTGCAAATTGTTGAAGCATTAGAAAATTGGTCCCTGTATTTTCAGTTAAGGAGAGATGCATTCGGTAAGGTGGGTCTTTCACCATTGCAGAAATGCACGGCTGCCCTCCGAATGTTAGCATATGGATCACCAGCAGACCTTATGGATGAATCATTTGGAATTGCTGAAACCACAACTTTAGAGTGCCTAATAAAGTTTGTTCAAGGTATTAGACAAATATATGGGGAGAAATATCTTAGAAGACCTAATGATGAGGATATCCAACGGATACTCCAAGTTGGAGAGGCACGAGGGTTTCCAGGGATGTTGGGAAGTCTAGATTGCATGCATTGGCGATGGGGAAATTGCCCGGTTGCATGGAAGGGGCAGTTTACCCGTGGTGACTACAAGGTACCCACTATCATGCTCGAAGCTGTTGCTTCCTATGACCGCTGGATTTGGCATGCCTTTTTTGGCACACCTAGATCTAACAATGATCTAAATGTGTTGAACCAATCGCCATTGTTCACACAAGTGCTACAAGGGAGAGCCCCAGAAGTTAAATTTACAATAAATGGTTCAGAGTACAATATGGGTTACTACTTGGCTAATGGAATTTAACCTGACTGGGCAACATTTGTAAAAACAATAACTTTACCTCTTACTGACAAGGACAGACTCTTTGCTCAGCATCAAGAGGCCACAAGAAAAGATGTCGAGTGTGCTTTTGGGATTCTACAGAAAAGATGGGCCATTATACGTCATCCAGCACATCTATGGGATAGGCAGGAGCTAGAAGATATTATGATGGCTTGTATTATTCTGCATAATATGATAGTTGAGGATGAGAGGGACTCGTATCAGTTGCATCTAGACACTACATATGAAGAAGGTCGAGCTACGAGACCAATTGAAGGTCTTGACCACGGACCAATTCATGGATTTACCAGAATGCTGGAGATCAATGATATGATTCATGACAGAGAGACTCATAAACGTCTACGGGAAGATCTAGTGGAACATATATGGCAAAAAATTGGTGGTCAGCAAACTCAGGATCTGTAATCTGTAGATGTGCTTTGCAAGTATCTTGCTATTTTAGTTTTTTTTATTATTGTTGCTGTAAGCCTAAATGAATGGAAAGTTCTTTTTTTCTGAATCAATGAATGGAAAATTCTACTACTGCACAACACCAAATCTATTATTAGACTAAATCAAAAAAATTCTATTATTAGACGGGGAGGGACAAACCATGCAGCAGATCCCGTAGGCGACAAAGGATGCGCCTCCATGCACGACACCATGGACGCTCATGCTGCCGCGTCCTCCTTGTTGTATGCCAACATCGCATGGGCAGAGAGGGCTCCCGCAATGAGCGAACCTAGAGTAGATCGATCGGCGACGACGAGCGGAAGGCGGGCGCCGCATGGGGGTAACGACGAGCGGAAGGCGGGCACCGCTGAAGAGAGGAAATCATCGTCGTCGCTATTGTCGTCCACCGATGTCGGCGCCGCCGTCATGGAAGCCGGCCCCGTCCTTGGCCAGAACCCCTCTCTTTGCCCATGTCACTGTGGCCCCCCATGGCCCCATAGTTGCGCCTCTCGGCCCTTAGATCTGGGCGTAGGCCCATGGCCGGCGCTAGAGTTGAAGGACCTCGAGGCGGTGGTAGGCTCCGAGATGCGGACAACGGGGCGACAGCGGCAGCTCTGGGACACATCCATGAAGCCCCGTTAGATCTGGTGAGGAAGAAGCTAGAGGACGGAGGACGAGGTTCCAGAGAGGAGGAAATGGAGGAGGGAGGTGGAGGCGCAGCCGTGCCAGGAGGGAGGAGCGCCATAGCCTGCTACACAAGGAGAAGAGGACGAGACACCATAGCTAGCAGGTGGAGGGGGCGGCATTGCCTAGCATCGGGCGTGGCCAGCATTGTGGGAGGAAAGGGTGGGGATCAGTTGATTTTTCTATTAACGTGGGGCCCATGTATGGAGTCATCCCCGGTTCCATACATTGTGCTAGTATTAACAAATGACGTCTAATCACTTGTGGGGCCCAGCTAAGACCTAGGGTCGGTTCAACACATTGTGGACGCTCTTAGGAGCGAATGACTCATCGCCAGGGTGGGAACCTGGTTCTTGTGGTGGGGGAGGTCCGTTGTTCATACCACCTGATCGATAAAATGCAAAAAAAAAATGAACATAAAATACATGCACAAAAAATTCTTCCAAGTAAAATGTGGCAACATAATTAAATATAGATCGAATGCAAGGAATAAGAATATATATAAATGTAGAATGCAAAGAAACATGAATATAAATATAGATCAAATGAATATAGATAGAATATTGGAGAAGACAACATATCAATACCATTGAAAAATGCAGGAGCCATGACCAAATCACAGAGAGAGTGGATGTCTTGAGAAGTGAGAGTGAAATGTGAGAAATAAGACTGAGAGAGTTCGTGGGTGGGTGGGATCGATGTATGTGGCCGACGGTCTGTTTTATATAGGGGGGCATGGACATCACTGTCGGTTTTTAAATAGAACCGATAGTGAAAGTTACTATCACTGTCGGTTTTTAACTAGAACCGACAGTGAAGGTGCATATATGATATTTATTTCATTACTACAGCAGGAAACTTTTAACAACAACGATATATTTATTTAGATAGTAATGAAATACATCAAAAAATTACAAAAAATTAGAAATAAGTTACATATATGATAACAAAGACCTTACACTAAAATTCCATATACGATAACAAAGACCTATTTACATACAGGCAATGTTACCATCAATGTGTATCATCACATTATAATTTAACCACCTCAGTAGCATTCTTCTAGCACCAACTAGGATCAAACAGCAGCACTGAGGTGGTCTACGAGCTATACCGGTTGGAGATGACAAGGTGGCATCCATGAATCCATGCCTCTACCATACATTGGCCTTTTTCTTGGTGCAGTCCAGATGCGCACCGTAGCGGATGGCTCTGTGAACCTCGTGGCATCTCCAATCTTCGGCGTTGCTCTATCTTCAGTAGCATTATTCTAGTACCTCTTGTGTGCACCATTTTGGTGGACTACGATGCATAACAATATATGTGGTTTGTTCTGAGAGGAAAACATTGTATCATGCCTGATAAGGCCTGGCTAAAACCAACATGCATAGAGATGCTCGCTCCTGGCCGAGGGCCATTTTATAGGGGCTAGCAGTCGTGGTACATTTTTATTTCTGAACTAAAGTTGTCGGATAGGTGGGAGCAGTGTTCCAACTGTTGTGGTCATGGGAGCACTGTTGGCATGTGAGGAGCATCTACACATCACCGTCGGTTTTAGTTTAAAAACAGACAGTGAAGTTGGCCTTCTGTGTCGGTTTGAGCAACCGACTGTGATAGAAACTATCACTGCCGGTTTTAAAACCAAAACCGGCAGCCGGCAGTGAAGGGCTCTGCCGCCATCTTTTAGTAAAAAAATATAAAAAAAAATAGTGTCGGTTTGGAGCCTGCCATCGCAGGCTTTTGTAAAAATATAAAAAAATTTGGCCCGCCTGAGATTCGAGCGGCAGTGATGTAGGTGTAGCAGTAAGGGGTTAAGTAGGATAACTTTTCCATTTCTTTCAAATACCACCGACTGTCTCAACGGTAAAGACTCCGCAGCTTAGCCCCCGAGACACGTGTTCAAGTCCCAGGTGCCCCAAATTTTTTGTTTTAATTTTATAAATTATTAAATGACTTTGGAAAATTTCTCATCACTGCCGGTTGTACATATAAACCGACAGTGATGGGGAACCATCACTGCCGGGCCAACCGTCAAACCGGCAGTGATGTGGCTGTACCGGTTTGGGGTTAAGTAGTATAACTTTTTCCTTCTTTTCGAATTCCTCCGACTGCCTCAACGGTTAACACTCCGCAACTTAGCCCCCGAGACCCGTGTTCGAGTTCCAGGCGGCCCAAACTTTTTGTTTTAATAAATATAAATATATATATCTAGACTTTCTTCCGATAGAAGGACATTGATACGGCCATTTTCTTCCGAGCTACTACTAGTAGTGATGGATCCACACCTCCTCCGCACCACTGGTCCCCAACCTGTTTGTAGTCCCTGCTCGCAATACTCGAAGGAGCCTAGCCCACAGTCGGCAGGGCTCCTTCAAGTATTGCGAGTAGGGAATCCCTCACTACCAGTAGTAGCTTGGAAAAGAATGTTCGCCCCAATGTCCTTCTATCGGAAGTCTAGACATATATATTTATATTTATATTTAGCTGGTGTTTAAATGCAGAGAGTACAGTTTAGAAATGATACATCGGCATATTTGTTGAGTTGGTAGAGTATTAACGAGGAGGAGAGAGGATATGAGAGTTTCATTAGGATCAAACATCCTTCTCAGAGTACAGAGTGCGCGGCCTTAACCGCTGAGCTAGGATAGGGAGTTTGCTTAGTTTGCTTTTCTTTATTTATTTATTAATAGAAATAATGCAGTTGGTTTATATTCTAAAATAACACAAAAATTTGTGTCTTGATTATTTAATTCTATGATAATTAATTAATGGTCTATAATTATCAAATAATAGTGTTTGTGAACATCATCTTAATATTTGATTACATAGTCAATAATTAAATTATATGGATGCGCACAAAATATAAATTAAATATTCATTGCGAATTACTGATACAACGTCTGCATAATGATTACATAGTTAACAATAATCTAACTATCTTTAGATGCATCAACAATGAGGCCCTCATTGTGATCAATTCGTACGTAAGAAGGTTCGTCACCCTCTTGAAGGATAGGTAGGGGTACGTTCGCCCCGAATGGAGGCATTTCCTGATAGCCCCTGTAGTCTTCTTCGTCCGTCACTCCATCGACACCGACAATCTTCCTTTTCCCTTCTAGGACTACTTTGAGCCTTCCTTTTGTCTTGTTGTCCCTTGCATAGAAGACTTGCATAACATCTCTTGCAAGGACGAAGGGGTCGTCTCTGTATGTGGTCTTAGTGAGATCAACAGTAGTGAACCCTTCGCTATCAGTGTTGATTTCCTCGAGCCGAACCCATTGGCAGTGAAAAAGAGCTGCCTTCAACGGACCATAGGCTAGCTCCCATATCTCCTCTATGAAACCATAGTATGTCACCTGCACATTGCCGTTCTCATCGTGAGCATCAAAACGAACACCACAATTTTGGTATGTGCTCTTTACATCTTTACTATAACTATAACTGCATATACGATTTCTTGATTGGAAAATTCAATTATCTTGAAAAGTGTGGTAGACCACTGGTGACTATATTTTTTGGCCCTTTAAGATTACTTTAGAGTAAAAAGTTGATCATTATAAGGCTTAACTATTAAAATTCTATTGAGGTTAGTACTGGTACCCCTATCCGAGATCTCATTTCAAGCTCTATCTCTTATGTTAAGAACCATGATGTAGGTTTCAAATGATTGCTTATGGTATTATAGTATTTAAGAACGTATTCTATGACCTAAAATCCTTATTCTAAAACATGCAAAAAAGAGAGTTAACAAAAGATACAATATGCACAAGAGTTTTAACTTAAGGATAAAAAGAATTTTTAACAGTAAATAAGGCTAAAATTTGAATTAAAATTTAGATTCATGATTTCGTAAGATATATGATGTAACAAGAGCGACCGTATTTAATGATAAAGTTTCAAACTAATATGACTGAAAAAATGTATAGATCAGCTCCTTGCAAAAAAAAAGAATATTAATGTTGTCAACGCTGTGTGCTCCACCTCCACATCCCACTTCAAAGGCCTACTTTCTTCCCACTCCTCGCATGTTTTATGCTGTCAACGCTGTGTGCTCCACCTCCACATCCCACTTCGATGAATCATTCCCTTGCACCATGAGGTATGTCCTCATGTTTTTTGCCCTCACCCTGATGAATTTTTCAGCCACAGCAAAATCGTGTTTCAGCAACATGAGAGCCTATTCTCTCCGCGATGGTCCACACGATCCCTGGCATTTTGTCCTGTCCGTGGTCTACCTTGCTTGCGTGGAATGGGAGTGGTGGACTGAGATTTGAAGCGCGAACCGAGACCTAGTGCCGCTACTTTTGGATATGAGTCCACATTTTTTTGTTGCTTCTCTTTCTGTTTGCTTCCAGTAGTCCACCAGAATCCACCTTGGATTATGAGACCAAAGCAGTTGCTGAATACATGAAGCGGGAGTCCAAGTCAAGCTCGCCCTTCTTTGAAGGTGGCAGCGGCGGCGATGGTGATGCTAACAGCAGCCTGCAGCTGGATTGTTGCAGATATCCTTTTACGCGGCGGATCAGTATCAAAGATTTGTTGCAGCAGGCTGACCTATTTAAAGAGGACCAGGACATTTGGCTATCGTACAGCTTGTGCCAGCTTTTGGCATGGCACTACTATGGGTTTCATTGTGCAGAAGAAGGGGATGCCAAGGTGCGTCGTTTTGAGCTGGCCCGGTTGGGAGCGGATGGCTACAAGGGGGCATTCACCAATGTTGAGGTGCAGCTGGCTTTCCTTCACGATTACTTCTTTACCACCTCTCCCAGTATCATGGAATCTAGCTTTTACATGCTGTCACATAAAATGCAAACGCCGGCAGAATGGCCATCAGTGACATGCATAATGAGCACGTTAAGGTTGGGACATTTAACTTATTGCCATCCTTACGGATGGCACCTCTCCATTTGCCAGTTTTAGAATGGCATCTACACAATTGTCATCCGAAACAGTAATCCTCCTACGTATTTGCCACTTTTGTTGACGTGGCAATGCCACGTCGACACGCTAGCGCAGCAGCGTCCCTGGGAACCACCACTACCGGAACCAGTAACTTTGTTGTGTGTCCACGGCACACGGCGAAGCCTAAAAAACACTCGGCAAAGGCTTTGCCGAGTGTTACAATCGTCAAACAGCACATGGCGTACACAGTGCCAGCAAAAGTTTCTTTACCGAGTGTTTTTTATCGGGCACTCGGCAAAGACTTTGCCGAGTGCTAAAACCGACGCTCGGCAAAAAAAAAAGCAATGTGATGGCGCAGAGACGGTCACGACGCGTTTGCCGAGTGTCTAACGGCCTGGGCACTCGGCAAACATGCCCTTGTTTGCCGAGTGCTCCAGCCCTAACACTCGGCAAACATGCCTTTGTTTACCGAGTGTCCCAGCCCTAACACTCGGCAAACATGGCTTCTTTGCCGAGTGTCACATTTCGAATACTCGGCAAAGACTGGCCATTCTAGGCCCAGATTTTGGCCTCTTTGCCGAGTGTCACAGTGACACTCGGCAAAGATGGCCATTTTAGGCCCGGAATGCACAGATTTTTACCACGTGGCCTGTTTGTCGAGTGTATTTCTCATGGCACTCGGCAAATAGCCCTTTTGCCAGGTGTAACACTCGGCAAAGTTACCATATATATCCAGTTTATTTGGTTCGGTCACGTATAATGTACCACACTCGAATTAACATTATATCCATCACAGATAATTCACAATAAGCATCACAGGCAGTTCATATAGATATATCAACAACACATCACATATGCAAATGAACTTCACAATCACAAATGCAAATAAATTTTAGAATCACAAGTAGGTTTGTAGGTTTGTCCGTAGTCACTCTCTAGGCTCATAAGAAATTCAAATAAACGTAGTCACTGTGACCACGGTCGGTCATAAGGCTCATTCGGTGCCTTAGATTGATTCTACATGAAGGAGAAGAGATAAATCATTCATGGTGATTGAGAATGAAACATACAAGTATTAGAAATAAACTAGCAACTAGAGATAGTGATTAATTCTGAGGAAACTAAAAGTAGCTAAGTTACAGTGATTGAGAATGAAACAATGATTACAAGGTTAACTACAAACAAGAAATAAACTAGAAATTAGAAACAAGAAACATATGCACGTCACAAAGGAGAAAAGATTGATTCTGCATAAACTAGAAACGGTGATTATATGGTTGTGAAGGGACTCACACTGCCGAAAATAGTATTTGGAGCAGGTTGAGGAGGAGGGACTAGCATCGGTGGCGGAGGTTGACCGATTGCAGCGTAAACACCCCTCATCATTTCAAACATCTATAGCCGCTCTACCTCCATCCTCTACCGCTCTGCCTCCATCCTTGCCTCTAACTCCTCCTGGTGCCTTGTTTCTTGTTCCAGCTGAGCCTACAATATTTCATCCCAATGTTACAATACAATATAAAGTATGTAAAAATCAACGAACGATGAATAAAACAGAAATAACCTAGAGTGCGTCCATCTGGAACCGTATAGACTCCGGCCGTGGGTGTATCGCCGGGCTGGAACTCGTGATCCGTGCTCGAAGCTTGGAGAGAGCGGGAGTACTGGCCGTGCCGATTGTGCCGTCACTAATCTAGAACCGGCCATGCTTCTTGCCTCCTCCCGCCCTCATGACCACTTCTCCATCAAGGTCATGGGCGCTCGGATTGTGCTCTGGGCCATGGACTGCCCTTGCCTTCGCCTTGCCCTTGTGGGCCAAAGCATATGCCTTGAACGGGGAGCAAGGCTCGCCACCATGTGTCGCCGACTGCAAAAAAAAGAGCAATATGATTAGAAATTATGTAGAATTGAGTGTTAGAATAAAGAAATGAATTGGCGTACCCATCTAGCTATGTATTATGAGAGGTTGAGGTTGCCTTGATGGTGTGGTGCACCCAGCATCAGCAAATGCCATTCCCGGCAAGCGTTGTGATTCTCCTCCCACGCGGGGTCGCACCACCTGTCCACCATCCGGGCTCATCACTACAGATCGTGGGCACACCACCACGGTGGCACCTATATCATCAAGTATATGACATATAAGAAGATAAAATTAAGAGTAATTAATCTTAGAAAAAATAAGTATTAATGTTCTATATTTACCTGTAGGTAATATTCCTAGGTCAGCCTCATGGTTCTTGCCTCACTTTTAGGGACCCTCACTCTACGGATGTCCGCGTGGTATTGGATCACGGCCTGGACGCGTGCCTCATAGTGCATGTCCTTAACGAGTTTCTTGGCGACTTTATCTGCCACAACATCCACCTTGGCCTCGTATCCCTCCTCGCATCTAAAGAAATCTTGTATATAGACACGATGTATCCAGTTATTATTTCAAGAATGTCCAATCAATGCGATGTATTGAGCAATATAGTGCGAGAAAGAGTTACCCAAAACTCGGCCTTGACACGCTGCATCTTGTTGGCAAAGACCCAGCCATCCCAATCAGGGATGTCGGGGACGGCAGCATAGTGGGCCCACGTTTAGGCCGGCTCGATAGTTCCACCGAACTACACCAGGCCAGGGAACTTGTCCCTGATCAAAAGACCAAGGATGTCGTTCACATGGCATGCATGATCACCCCACTGACCTTCCTCCAATCCCTGCCCAAGTGATTAAGATAAATTATTAGTTTCTATTGTAATTTTGAACATATCAAACGAAAAATTAGTGATAATATCTAAAGTTACTTGTCTCCATTAGGTCGAATCAGCGGGCGTCTCTCGAGAGGTATCGGTTGCCTCGGGAGGGTCGATAGACCTCGCAACCACACACGTGATGAAGTAGAGGAAGAGGTACCCCCTACCTCCTCATCTACCTGTACCTCCTCCTCCTTAGAGGATGAGTGAGCGAAAGGTACCTCAGACCTAGACGTCGACGAACGTATAGGCGACTCTGGCCTCATCTTGCCTCCACCCTTCCCTCGACCCCTGGGTCTACCCCGAGGTCTACCCCGAGTGCCCCAATCTGACACTCGGCAAAGCCAGGTTTGTCGAGTGTCAGATCGGGGCACTCGCAAATCCTAGCTTTACCGAGTGTCGGATCGGGGCACTCGGCAAAGCCCATCTTTGTCGAGTGTCAGATGGGGCACTCGGTGTCGTAGAACCGACCAATTTATAAGAGTACAAGTATAATGGCGGCCCGCAAGTGGTCGCACTGTCATACTTGAACCCATATAAACCCGGTAGTCCGTCGAGTACCACGATGGGTCTCGATAAACGATTTACAACAACCAAGATCGTACAGGATTCAACATACATGTCACATATTGCATAAGGTTCACAAATACATTTTCATCATCAGAGTATGAAACAAAGTTATTACAAACCAAGTTTGATAGATAAAAGCGGAAGCAAATTAAGTTTGAAGTAGCATTTGCCAACATAGTTTAATACAGTGCCAAGATACGATCATAGTCCACAAAAGCATGTAGAGGGATTAGTAAAGAAGCCTGCCTAAGGCTTACTCCTCATCCACAGCGGGATAGAAGCAACTCTTGCAATAACCATGATACACAGTTCCATCTACAGCAATGGGAAATAAAACCCTGAGTACGAGAAGGTACTCAGCTAGACTTACCCGTCATGAACCAGAAATAAATTGACTCTAAGGATTATGCAAGGCTATATAAGTGGAGATAGCTTGACCACATTTTGCATAAAAAGCGATTAACGTAGTTATATAATTAGAATTCTGTTATCAATTAATTATGACTATCCATCTCTAAATTAGCAACTATCATGTGTCAAACATGTGGTATATCATTTTAAGAGCATACAATAGTAACCATAGCAGGTATAGTAATTTCATGTCTATCCAAACCATCATATTCCATAGTACAATTACTACGATGCTGGAGCTAGCCAAGTTTCTCACTATCCGGGAGATACGACGATTCTAATCGATTTCAACCAGCTGTGAATTTATTCCTAACACAAACCCAGGCAGACCAGATCAACGGTCACCTTAGGTCACCTTTGGTACAACTCAAGTACACATTTCGCGTGTTCGCCCAGCGCCGCACAATCAGGGACAACCAAATGCCAGGACATTTAGGCCCAGCCTACCCTTGAGCTCAGTCTGGCTCCCTACACATCCTTACTACCATCCAGAGTGTGCACTCTTACAGAGCGGGGCCCGGCCTGAGTTGAGCTACTTGGCTTCATGGTCAGAACGAGTTATCCAGCCAGCTAAGTGATAGGCATGCGTTCAATCTTGTTAGGAGGTCCAACAACGGTACGGTCCTCAATCGACACCGATGGAATCACATGAGTCAACCTGCCATAGACTCCACCCAGCCTCGATTTACTCTTACCCCATGGTTCTTTTCCACGATAGCAAATATAGCCAACCGTGCTTCGGTATCCACCTATATCTCGCAGGTGATAGGAAATCACCCGACTTCTACTGGTCTAAACAGGGCTAAGCATATATTTGATCCTAGACCTACATAGGGTTAAAGGTGTAAATATCAGGACAAGGTAGTTCCATGCATCAAGTGGTTCCAACCAACTCTTATAACCTAATGCATCAATCATAAAGGACTCAAGTAATATTTTGTAAAACACTGGGAGACTTAGAATGCTCTGGGGCTTGCCTTTCAGAAAGGAAGTGGGGTGGTGGTTAGGACACTCCGGAAGTTTCTCAGGGATCTGCTCCTCTTCTTTGGGAGCTGTGGCTTGAGGAATCTCCTGCTGGTCCCCTTCCTCTCCTTCGTTGATTTCCAGCAACGTTATCTCCTCTGTCGATCCTAGATGTATGAATATGGTATAAGATATTGCGAATGCATACATGCTAACAAGTATAGTATGATGATACATGATGAATGCATTCTTATAAGTATTCTTAATAGCATGTTGTTTAAGGAATAACAAGCGTATCATGTTTTACTGAGTATGTGCATATCTCTTCTTAATTACTAAATCAAACACTTCAACAAATCATATTCTACACTACAAGACAGCAGCTACTTATTTTACTCATAACTGGAGTTCTATTTATCCAAATGCAATGATCTTGGACTTTCTGGAAAGCTTATAAATTATCTACAACTCTTATTTAATCACCAAAAGCTAATTCACACCCTATCTTAACCAAAACAGGCAAATAGTCCAGCGTTGTCTAGAAATTCCAAAGAGCAAGCATTTTGGAATACTAACATTAAATAGCTATAACTCCCAAACCCGTTGTCCTATGGTCCTAAAATTTTAACACAAGATATATGAAGAAGTTATCTACAACTTTGTTAATAACCATTTTTACAGCAAACATCATTTTCACTATGCAACACACTAAACCATAGAATCTGTCCGAAAACCATTCCAACTCGAATGATAAAGCAACAATACTTCTACTACATGTAAGCATTCAAATTTTGACAACACCAAATTTACCAACAGTTCAAGAATACTAAATACACTCAAGAAACCATAATGGTAAAGCCCAAACTATTTATTTAAATGCCTTTATTATTTTATTTAGATACTTAGGTTAAATAATAAACATATATTAAATGTACATCATAAATTCTCAGAAAATTACAGTGGCTTACTAGTGCTACCAATAGATGACTGTAAAATTTTCATGCCATGTTACCAAGTAAAAAATTCTATGAAAAAATGACAAGGCATAAAGGCTTTAAAACAACATAAATAGAAAACCCTAGTGAAAAGTGTCAAGCAACAAATTTTATATTTTTCTTAGCATCCATAAGATACTATGACCATCTCCAATAAATTTCATGAGCATGGGATTCATACATAATTTATAAAAATTCCCACAAGGATCTCCTAATTATAGAAGGTAAATCTATAACTCAAAAACTATACATGCACTGACTCTCAAATTTTTACCAGAGCTTCTACTCATCAAGAAGACCTCACCATCCAAATTTCATAATTTTTGGAGCAAAGGAACTCTAGTTATAAATTAAACAAGTTTGCATATATTTAAAAACACATTTCAAGTTTCAATTTAATTCTTCCAGAAACTCTACTACATATGCTAATATCATATTTTTCCTAAATGCTACACTTCACCAAGATCCTAAAAAAATTTGAACCACCAAATTTGGATCTCCCAAACTCCAGATATAAATTTTACAAAATAGCATGAAATCTGGAATTAAATGAGCTATCCTACTACTCTACAGTCACTGACAGGCGGGACCCGCATAACAGTGGACCCCACGCGTCAATGAAACAAAACAGTGCAGCGATGCTGCACAATGCCTACGTAGCCAGAGCTAGTCGCCGGTGAGCTCGCCGGCGGTAGCGACTACACCTACATGATCTACTCATTCACCCGCACCCTGTGGTGGCCTTTGTATGGCTGGAAGAAGCACAGAAGCTCTTCACCGACGGCCATGGCGGATGACTACAATGGTGCGGTGAGGCGGGACGACGGCAATACGCCGGAGCCGGTCGTGAAGGCTCAAAATAGGGTTCGGCCAAGTAAATACAAGCTATGGCGAATCTATATCACCGACTAATGCGGCGAGTGGCAGTCGGAGGCGGTGTGGCCACGTCGACGGAGCTCGGCGGCGGACACCGGTGAGGACCGCTTGCGGCACGGAAGCTTACCGTGCATTTTTGGCTAGCAAGGCAGGAGCGGTGGGACTGTGCGAGCACGATGGGGCTGCTGTGGTGATGGAGGAGCGGCAAGGGCGAGCTAGCGCCGGCAAGGGCGACGGTGGGAGCTCGGTGCTGCGGTGGCTGCTGCGGGCGGCGAAGGAGGAAGCCAGAAGCGAAAATGGGAGCGCGGGGCAGGGCGGGCGGGCGCTGGGTGATAAAGGCCGGCTCTGGCCTGGCTTGGCCGCACTGGGCAGGGCACCGGCGACGCGCGGCTTTGTTATGGCTCCACGCGGCACGCAAGCTCTACGATGTCGGCCACCGAAGAACGACGATTCAGTTCGTCAGTGTCGTGATGCTAAGCCTGACAGCGTATTTTGGCAACGCTTGATCTCCTAAACCAAGAGGAATTAGCGCCAACGATCTAAGTTAAACTTGTAGCTCTATGTACCAGCTTCAATTGTTCTTAAAGGATCATGTGCCAACTCTCAACCGAGACCGAGTTATTTCATCCCAAAGTAAGCTCATCAGCACTGTCAGGGTTTAAAACTTAGAAAAAATTGCTAAGTGCTGAAAACAAGGATTTGATGATTCTTGTGAGCCTAATTCAAGCATGTTAGGAGCTAAACTAGTCAATGACCCAAAAGTAAAAGTTGTTCCTCTTGCCAAATACTACAATTTTTCTTTAGTGACTACCTACATGCAAAGTCTCTAGCATATGATTCAAACTTGGTCAAACATACTTCATTCAAAAGATGACTTGTACTTGAACCATGACCTAGTGACCCATTTAGCCCTAGCCATGAATACCAAAGTTGTTCATAATGATACTCTAAACATGTTTAAGCTATTTGCAAGGTCACACAATCTTTTCATACATTAGTTGCTCATAAAGCTTTTCAGGTCAACACACGTAGCATCACTTAAGTACTTGATCATGAAAAGTGATCTTCATGAACAAGGTTCCATTTGTTAACCTAAGGGTAGCTAATATGTTTTAGTGACTCACATCAACCATTTACATGTATTCACTCATGATCATATGCATATATACAAAGAAACATGAAATAACAAGCAATGTTGCATATGTTTCAATCAAATGTTTCACTTGTAAAAGCTTAAATATGAATGCTCGATGCTCACGCTCATGCTCATGCTATGCAAGTCAATTTGTGCAAGGCTAACACCTAGGGTCTTACACTCGGCAAACATAGTTTTTTTTATTTTCCTTCTTTTCCATAACGTGTTTTCTAAATTTGTTCCGATGTACTTTGAAAATACCTTGTCAAATTCACTCAACAATATATATTCGATTTTTCTACGAATATTATTCCATTATTTCATGCAGTTATAGCTCAAATTCAATTTATATCAATTAAAATTCTATAATTGCACTTAATAAATTAAAATTATCAAACAGATCCCAAAAAAAATATCAAAATTTGACATGAAACAATCTATGTTCTCTATTGCCTATACAAAAGTTTTGAAGCCAAACCCCAATTCGACCGTCACTTTGACTCTAAATCTTACCGAATCCTTCTCAATGCTACGATTCTTCTTCAGAGATGCTTCGGTTTGTAAACATCGTACGTGACAAATTGTGTGAAACCTTCTCAATTTTTTACCACAACCTCCATGTATGATATCATCACATCATGATAAATCTCATGATATTTAGACTTCGTTTGCTTTTTTTAGAATTTAAAAACCATTCGGCCACACATTCGTGGTCGTGTTTCTTGAACAAGATGTTCAGAATTTCTTTTTATTTCTTGGGTAAGGCCTCACACTGGACTCAATAACATGAATATCATTTTTCTACTCATTTTATTCTATTATTTGAATAACCTGCAGTTCAAATTTGACTTATGCCAAAAAATTCCTTGAAATGCAATAAATTAATTAAATATAGCAAACATATCTAGAAATATACCAAATCTTAACATGGAGTACCACATATTGTATGTGGAGAGTAGAAAAAAATTCATGGTCAGAAGAGGAAAAAAAGTTATTTCTTTGTCGAGTGCTAGAAAAAAAACACACGGCAAACTTATTTTTTTGCCTAGTGCCAAAAAAAATGCTTGACAAACTTATTTGTTATTTCTTTGCCGAGTGCCACTAACAGACACTCGGCGAAGTACTAACGGCTGGCACACTAACTGACGGATATCCACATGGCAGTTTTTTACCGAGTGTTTTTACTAGTTTGCCAAGTGTTTTTTTTGCAACACTCGGCAAAGATTTTGTTTGCCAAGTGCAATTATTTTACCGAGTGTTTTTTTGTAGCACTCGGCAAAGATATTGTTTGCCAAGTGACCGAAGGATTGCACTTGGCAAACGCCCTTGCACTCGGCAAATGTTCTATTTTTCGATAGTGCTCTACAGGGCACATGAAATTACCTGTTTAGCCATGTTGCTTCTCTCCACTCCATTTGCCTACGCGTGGGTCCTCTCCCTACCCTCGCTGACGCATGGGCCCCACACGTCAGCTTCTCCTTCAACCTCTAGCCATCACCACATAGCCAGAGGAAGGGGAGGAGCTCGTGCAGTCCTAGCCGACGTTTTTCTCCATCCTCGGTCACCTTCTCCGGTGACCCGGCTGCGCCGTGAACAAGTTGTGCCGTGGGCGAGCTCCGCCACACGCCAGCTGGGTCGCGGGCGAGCTCTGCCGCGAGCAAGCTCCGCCGCACGCCAGCTGTGTCGCAGGCGATCTTCGCCGGCCACGGGCGAGCTCCACCGCGCGCCAGCTACGCCTTGAGCGAGCTGTGTCGTGGGCAAGCTCTACCTCGCGCGAGCCGGCCTGGGTGAGCTCTGACGCGGGCACGTCTTCTTCCTCCGTTACGGATCTGGCGTCAGGGCGGCATGGGCATGCACCTCCTTCCTCGGCTCCGACGGGCATGGCCCTAGTGGCACGAGTGCAGCCGGCCGGCATGCGTCAGCGAGTGGAGTGAGAGAGAAGCAGCAGGGGTAAACAAGTAATTTCGCATGCCCGGTAGATGTTCCCAGGGACGCTGCTGCGCTGGCGTGTCGACGTGGCGTGCCACATCAGCAAAAGTGGCAAATACGTAAGAGGATTACTGTTTCGGATGGCAATTTTGTAGGTGCTTTTCTAAGACTGGCAAACTGGTGGTGGCTGGCCACAATCATTGGATTCCAAAAGTACTCGCAACAGGACATGGATCTTATTTGCTTTCTGCAGTAACAATCATTATTTGTTGGGCTTATTTTCTAGATATCATACCGCCTGGACGTCTTTTGGCCATCTACTGTCGTCCAATACATATCGTTTTTCATAAATTAGATCTTCTCCACGCTCCCACCACAAGGATTACTGGGGTGGGACTCCTCAAACACATCTACCATAGTCCTAATGAACTGGATGTTCACCGCCCCTCCTCTCAAACTCAAACTAGCTAGTACTGTTTACTAGAGCGATAAAATCGGGCAGTACTCAGTTCTCCAAGACTAGCTACGAGCCTACGACCCATATAAAGAAGGCACTTGTAGCCTGGTTCTAGGGACTTGTGCGACCGCAACCGTGGTATAGGTTCATCAAGCATCTCCCAGCCGAGGAAAAAGATGTCAGGGTGCCTGACAGCGTGAGAAATTGGTTGCTGCCTCACTCGTCCACCTCTATTTAATCTCTAAAAAGGAATATTCTATCTTAGTCATCGAGATTCTCTACTCTATATTCATTTCTTCCGCATCCATATTATCTCTATTCCATACTCTATACCCACTATTTCATATTTTATTCCACTCTCTCTCTCTTTCTCTCTCAGCAACTCTTTCTCTCTCCGCGCTACAGGACTGCTACAGTGTTTAACGTTTTCTCTCTCACGTGCGCGGTCTGTGGCGTTTTTCTGTGCAGCCGGTACGCTCCCGGGCCATTTACAGGCGCGCGGTGCGGACGCACGGTACGCTACCACGGGTGCGCTGCGCGGTGCGGACAGCCTGATACTCTCCGGGCTATAGATGGCCCGCCAACCGACGGACATGGACCAGGGTGCCTGACAGCGTGAGAAGATGTCAGGGTGCCTGACAGCGTGAGAAGATGAACATGGACAGTGCTGGGTACGACTGATTTGGCACATAGCAACCTGCTACTGTGACATGGTGTTCCATTTTGTCTGCTACGGTTTTTATTTGCTTGTTTAGTTGAGGTCATTCACTACGTGTTTTAGCTTGCACCCATATGTATTTTACTTTCAAGTCATCCGGGCTTGTATTTGTGTACGTACGTTTTTGTATCTCAGTATGTCATTGGGCCCAATATTGTTTGTGTACGTGATTGTTTATCATGACTGTACATGTCAGGACTTGCATCCTTAATTTGTTCTTCTAGAGCTCCAGGAATATATGCCCTCCTAGTCCATTGCATGCATCAGAGGATCAACAATAGGAATAGATGAAAAACAATGTCTGGATATACGTATTTTATTCCAGAGTGCTTGTATATGATGATGTACTCAGCTATATTTTAATATAATTCTTCTTTCGTCTAAAAGAAACTATAAAATCCAGTAACAAACACCCTCCAACCATTGAAACCGAATAAATTTAGCCCTCTAACCGATTTTAAAGGTGATTTTCTATTTGGAAAATAATAAAAATCAAGTTTGACCTGTAAAAAATTATAATTAATTTATTTTAAATAAAAAATACAAAACTAGTTTCTGCTTTTCTAAAACATTTATCTATGTGTTGATACTCCATTTAGAGTTGTTTTGATCTTATTTGAGATAAATAAATAATGAGCACGACTACAGGCAATAAAAGCAATACAAACATAAATAAACTAGTTTCAAAAACTTATATATAGATCATAAACTGGTAGAAAAAAAATTGACACTAGTTTCATGTTTCTTTGATTTAATATGAATTTTAAGAGAACAAACCATATTTTATTATTTTTAATAATAGAAAACCACGTACTCCCTCCATCCAAAAATAAGAGCAATTTTAGGATGGAGGGGGGAAACTAATGCTACTATAAAATTATATGTATACCCCTATCAAAAGGTATAGCAATATATAATAATCACACATTAAAAATAGAGAAAGTAGCAGAAAGTACTAGTTGTGGTTCATGGTTTAGAAAAGCACTTACTGTGGGTGTAAAGAAAATGGACCTAGGTCCATTTACTTTGGATTTTGGTATTTGATGACCAACACAACAAAATTAGACTAATGAATTAGCAAGTGATTGTTTTGTAGTCCAAAAGGGTGCAAGACGTGACTTGGACGAAGACGACGTGATGATCCGATGATCAACACCGTAAACAAGACCCTAGAAGCACAAGAGAAGACCCAAGATATCAAGCAAACTCCAAGCACGAAGATAGGAACCAAGCCGAACACAAGATCGCGAAGAAACATGCTCGGCAGAGTGACCGGACGCACTGACCGGACGCTAGCGGCATAGCGACCGGACGCTCCGATCAAGAGGCTTGGCAACAAAAGGCGTCTGCAGCAGCGACCGGACGCCAAGTACTGAAAGTGACCGGACGCACCGATGGCACTGTTCATCATCCTGGCAACACACTCAGCACTGACCGGACGCTAGCGGCTAATCGACCGGACGCAGGAACTGCAGCGTCTGATCGATTACATAGAGGTTCCAGACCGGCGAAGTTGCGACCGGACGCGTCCAGTGGCATGTGACCGGACACCATCAGCGTCCGATCAGTTGATCGCGCGCTCGAACGGTCGGGACGACCGGACGCGTCCGATCAGGACGAAAGCAGCGTCCGGTCAGTAGCAGAAAAGAGGGATTTCATCCCCAACGGCTACTTTCTCCGTGGGGCTTATAAATAGACCCCCAACCGGCCATTTGAGTAGAGTGAAGCTGAGGAAACATGCCAAGGGTGCTACTATACCATTTTAGTGATCTCCACTTGCATAGTGCTTAATGATTCATTAGGTCATTAGCGTAGGTGCTTTGCGAAGTGCTTAGGTTGATTAGACCATCGCTTATGCGCTTGCTCTAGGTTTAGGCCTAGTGTTTAGTGAGGTTTACATACCTCTTACCACTCGGTGCTTGCGCGCACCATTGTTGTACATCGGAGGGGCTTATAACCTTGCGAGATCACACCAACCGCGTTTGTGGTGTGGCCGCCACTGTGTACCGAAGGGAATAAGGCCCGCGGTGTTTCGGCCGGAGGCTTGATAGTGAAGGTGGTGGGGAGCGGTCCGGGAGAGGCTTAACGGAAGGCACACCGGAGACCCACTTGCGCGTGGGGAAGGCCCGGGGCCATCCACGGAGTTACCCGACCGGGAGCTTGGCCCTTGCGAGGGATTCCTTGCGAGGGGCTCCAACGAGGACTAGGGGAAGCTTGCGCGTTTCTCGATACCTCGGTAAAAATATTAAAGTCGTCTACGGGAGTTTGCATATCTATACCTGGCTCTTTAGCTTCCGCATTTACATTATTTACATTACTCCTTTTGCGGTAGAGATAGCAACACACTAGCAAAATCGTAGTTGCGTATTTAGATAGTTTATCTTTTGTATATGTTTTACTAAGGTTAAAAAAAGATGACATAGTTTAAGAGTCGAACTTTTAAGTTGCCTAATTCATCCCCCTCTTAGGCGTCACGGTGCCCTTCAGTGGAATAAATTTTAAATGCTAGAAGTATACTTATTTTTAGACGAAGGGAGCATGAAAGAAGCGAGATGACCAAATTTATCTAGTTTCAACAGTTATAGTATGTCCGTTGTCTGATTTGGTAATTGAAGGTTCAAAATCAGACTGGCATGTTACGTGAAGGTAGGAAAATACTTTATCTGTCCAAAAAATAAATTCTCACTTTTCGAGAAGTCAAATAGTTTAAAGTTTGATTAATGTTAAAAAAAATACTAACATTTATGATATAAAATAAATATCATTAAATTAATTATTATGGAATATATTTTCGTAGTAAATCTAGTTGGAGATACAAATGTTAATATTATTTACTATAAATTCAGTTAAAATTAAGCTACTTTATAAATGCTAATATTATTTATTATAAACTTAGTTAAATTTAAGCTACTTTGACTGGTACATCGCTCATAGTTATATTATTTTTAAGAGGGAAGGAGTACATTTTACTCAATATTAAATAGCACTGCATTTCCTACGTGGACTGCGAACAAAGTAGATGTCGGCATATGGTGACCGTTGATGCCTACGTGTAGTGCATGCGCCAGCTGGTGCAAAATTTTCCGGCCTTGCATGTACGGTGCGATGATTTTTCTCTTCGAGGTCATTTAAAAAATTCGAATTTGAATATATGAGGACTTCAAACTATTTTCTAGGACCGAGAGTCTAACCATAATATAACTCTTTAATTAGATACTTAATCTAATTAGCTAGTTAATGTTGCTATTTGTACTCTATTCTTTGTCTTTCCTCCATATTAATTTTTAATAGCATCTTATATAATTAAGAATTACGTCTTTCTATTGTTTTATCTCCATCTCTTCTTTTTATTGTTGCCTAGTAAAGATCTTCGTCGCCACTAAGACACCCTCTAATTACCTAGTTAATTTTGATTAGTGCTTTGCTCCCTCAGAATTGGTCCAATGATATCTATATTATTTAGAGTAAGTCTTCATGTTATCTCCCCAATCTCCTTTATTCCTGTTATTATAATTATATTGATGGGTATGATCAAACATAATTATATTGATGGGTGAAAGTTAAAGGTCTAGACCTAATTAATTTTGTTCTATTTAATTTTCTCTATAATATTCGGTGTCCTTTATTCTCTTTGTGGCTCTACGTGAGAGGCAATAGAATTTATTTGGGGGTGAACCAACTCGCGCCGGCTGCATGCCCACCGGCTGTGCTAGCCATCCGAGCGCTGCTCGGTTCTCTTGTACTGTCAATTTTTGCACTAACTGAATGTTACCGGTTTGAACGGCCTCCCTATATTTAAATCGTGGCTCCGCCTTTGACCATACGTCAGTGACGGAGCGGGTATTGACCGTCGAGAGAGTCCTCTATAGTTATGACAGACAACAACGGACGAAGAAAATACAGATACAGATAGTGAGTGTAGCAAGTACAGATAGTTGTTACCGGTTATGTGTACAAATGTTTTTTTTTGTTATGTATACAATCGATTTATTTGTATTTCGTCGTACATAATTGTTAGCGGTTTGAACAGTCTTCCTATATGTAAATCTTGACTCCGGCCGCCTCTAACCACAGGGCAGTGACAGACCGTCGAGAGAGTCCACCTATAGTTGTGACAGACAACGGCAGACGAAGAAAATACAGATACAGATAGCGAGTGTAGGCCAAGCACGTCTGGAGGAACGTGGTGCGAACCACACAACGCTTCTGTTCTTGTGGTTAGAAATGTACGCTAAAGATAAAAGAAGAGCAAACACGCGTGCAAGCCAATTAAGACGACCTAGCTTATTGCCCTTTTCTTTTCCATCTAGAAGAAGAAGAAGAAAGACCTAGCCAGGTACCGCTGCTTGTAGTTGTCCTCCACTGCATCTGCAGCGACCCAGAGCAAAGCAACCCCTTCCTCTCCGATTCTTGCTGTCCTGTCCGATCCTCCCAATCTATGTTCTCTATTCCCTATACAAAAAGTTTTGAAGTCAAACCCCAATTCGACCGTCACTTTGACTCCAAATCTTACCGGATCCATCTTAACGCTACGATCCTTCTTCTAAGATACTTCGATTTGTAAACATCGTACGTGACAAATTGTGCGAAACCTTCTTAATTTTTTACCACAGCCTCTACGTATGATATCATCACATCATGACAAATCTCATGATTTTCAGACTTCATTTGCTTTTTTAAGAATTTAAAAACCAATCGGCCACACGTTCGTGGTCGTGTTTTCTGACCAAGATGTTCGAAATTTCTTTTCATTTCCCGTGTAAGGCCTCACACTGGACTCAATAACATGAATATCATTTTTCTACTCATTTTATTTTATTATTTGAATCACTTGTTGTTCAAATTTGACTTATACCAAAAAATTCCTAGAAATGCAATAAATTAATTAAATATAGCAAAGAGATCCAGAAATATACCAAATTTTAACATGGAATACCACATGTTGTATGTGGAGAGTAAAAAATGTTTCAAGGTCAGAAGAGAAAAAAAGAAATTATTTGCCGAGTGCCACATGTTTATACTCGGCAAACATATTTCTTTGCCGAGTGCCATAGGTTTAGCACTCGGCAAACATATTTCTTTGCCGAGTGCCTCCCTTTGCTGAGTGTTTTTTGTCTCTTTTGCTGAGTGTATTTGTTTGTCGAGTTTCCACTAACGGACACTCGACAAACGTACTAACGGACGGCACACGTACTAACGGATGTGGACTTTGCCGAGTGCCTAGTTTTTACCGAGTGTTTTTTTTCTCGTTTGCCAAGTGTCAAACTTTGCCGAGTGCAATTATTTTGCCGAGTGTTTTTGTGACAGCCCTCGGCAAATAGCTTCTTTGCCGAGTGCCCGATAGAATGCACTCGGCAAATATTTTAGCACTCGGCAAACACCCAATTTTCCGGTAGTGGTTGTTACCATAAACATACACCTTAATTAAGTAAACAAAAAGACAGTACAGGAACCCTTGCTGACGACCATAGAAACAAACAGATGGAGAGGAGGCACCCAAGCCAAGCAATTAGCGTCCTGTCTCTCCGCGTAGACGGGATGCAACGCGGCCCCTTTCGCTTCGCTGGAAAAATAAGCCGAAACACTGTTCCGGCTGATTTGTTGTGAGAGAAAAATACTGTTTCGGATGAAAAGATAAGCTGAAAAGTACGGATTATAAGACAAGCGAACAAGGCCGCGGAGGCTATCAGCGCGGCGCTTTTCCTTACGTGTCCAAAAATCAATCAATCAATCAACTAGTACTGTATACTCGCTCCGTACTGATCAAACTCTTTTAAGTTGGACTAGATTTATAGAAATATTAATAGCATTTATATCTCCGAATAAATTTATTATGAAATATATTTAAGGATTTATCTAATGATACTAATTATGTATTATAAATATTAATATTTTGTTATATATATTTGATCAAAGTTAAAAAAAAAAGTTAACTTGTCGAGAGGTGAGAACATCTTCTCTTTTGGCACGAAGGGGAGTACTATACTAATGTACAGTAAGCTTTTGTGAGGCGATGAGAGGCAGAGGCAATAATCGATGATGACCACACTGACACACGCCTGACCGCTTCTACACGGAAGGTGACCGACGACCTCAAGTATGTTCACCTCTCTGGCATACCATTCTATGGTGGCGTGCCTCCCCAGCTTGGCAACTTGTCAAGGCTGCAGTATCTAGATCTTTCCAATTCCAACTTGATCTGCAGTATAATAATAACACTCTCACTCCAGAACTGATCCACTCTGACTCCAGAACTGATCCTGCCATTCTCTTCTACCATGCATCGCCTAGCTGCTGCCATGCTCGTGTTGCTCTGCTGCTGCTGCTTGTTCCTCGCCACGCAGCAGCAGCAGCAGCAGCTCCAGCCAGCCGCCGGTGGTAACAGAGCGAGCCCGAGCTGCATACCACACGAGAGGGACGCCCTGCTGGCATTCAAGCACGGCGTCACCAGCGACCCTGGCGGCGTCCTCAGCTCGTGGCGGCGAGACGGTCGCCACGACGAGCAAGACTGCTGCCGGTGGAGAGGCGTCCGGTGTAGCAACCGAACTGGACACGTCCACGAGCTTCGACTTGGAAGCGGCTTCCAACCAGATTTGGTCGGCCAGATAAGTCCTTCCTTGCTTGCTCTGGATCACCTAGAGCACCTTGACCTCAGCGGGAATGATCTAGCAGGGCCAACGGGTCGTCTTCCCGAGTTCTTGGGCTCTCTAAAGAATCTCAAGTATCTTAACCTCTCTGGCATACCATTCCACGGTGGCGTGCCTCCCCAGCTTGGCAACTTGTCAATGCTGCAGTATCTAGATCTTTCCAACTGGATGGGAGGCACGAACTCGATGGATCTTTTCTACTTTTGGTGGGGAGGCATGAACTCGACGGATCTATCATGGTTAACACACATTCCTTCCATACAATATCTTAACTTGAACGGAGTGGACCTCAGCACAGTAGCGGATTGGCCTCGTGTCATGAATATGCTTCCTTCTTTGAGGGCCCTCCATCTTTCAGGCTGCTCTCTTGCAAGCGCAAACCAGTCGCTGCCACACCTGAACCTTACAAATCTCGAGGAGCTCGAGGCCTCCGGGAACTCCTTCCACCATCCAATGGTGACCAGCTGGTTCTGGAACATAACAAGCCTCAGATTCCTTTACCTCAGCGACACTAGTATGTACGGTCAGATAAGTCCTTCTTTGCTTGCTCTGGATCACCTAGAGCACCTTGACCTCGCCGGGAATGATCTAGCAGGGCCAACGGGTCGTCTTCCCGAGTTCTTGGGCTCTCTAAAGAATCTCAAGTATCTTAACCTCTCTGGCATACCATTCCACAGTGGCGTGCCTCCCCAGCTTGGCAACTTGTCAAGGCTGCAGTATCTGGATCTATCATTTATGGGAGGCATGAACTCGACGGATCTCTCATGGTTAACACACATTCCTTCCATACAATATCTTAACTTGAACGGAGTGAACCTCAGCACAGTAGCGGATTGGCCTCGTGTCATGAATATGCTTCCTTCTTTGAGGGCCCTCCATCTTTCAGGCTGCTCTCTTGCAAGCGCAAACCAGTCGCTGCCACACCTGAACCTTACAAATCTCGAGGAGCTCGATGCCTCCCTGAACTCCTTCCACCATCCAATGGTGACCAGCTGGTTCTGGAACATAACAAGCCTTAGATTCCTTTACCTCAGCTCCACTAGTATGTACGGTCAATTTCCGGATGCTCTTGGAGACATGACATCCCTGCAAGTCCTTGATCTTTCATATCTTTTTGATTATCATGATGATGACAAGAACATGTGCATGACCATGGATCTGAAGAACCTATGCAATTTGGAGGTCCTGAACCTTCATTGGGCTCTCTTATATGGTGACGTAGCTGAGCTGTTTAGGAATCTACCTCGATGTTCACCGAACAAATTGCAAGAATTGGACCTCGGTTCGAACCATTTAACCGGGATGTTACCAAGATGGATGGGGCAATTCATGAGCTTGGTTGTTCTGAATCTAGGTTGGAACTACATCACAGGACATGTTCCATATGAGATTGGTAAGCTTAGTAATCTGACCCATCTTGATCTAAAGAGAAATAAACTGGATGGCACGATAACTGAGGAACACTTTGCTAGTGCAAGGAGCTTGCAATATATAGACTTCTCATATAATGCCCTCAAGATTGAGATCAGCTCGGACTGGCAACCACCATCTACATTAGAGTATGTATCATTTGCATCCTGCCAGATGGGCCCACTGTTTCCTGGGTGGCTTCAGTGGAATGTGAGGATCACCGATCTTGATATCTCGAGTGCAGGTATAGCTGATAGGATTCCACAATGGTTCTCCGATGCCTTTTCAAATGTTTGGTTCATGGACATCTCCAACAATCAACTCAACGGAACTTTGCCGGCTGATATGGGCTCCATGTCACTTCAGAAACTCTACCTCAGTTCAAACAAATTAACTGGTCAGATACCCACGCTGCCACCAAACATACTAACCTTGGACTTGTCCAATAACTTCTTGTCAGGACCTCTGCCCTCTGCTACTAGATCCGCCAATCCAGGATGGCTTTATCTGTTCTCCAACCGACTCACTGGTCATATTCCTGAATCTTTTTGTAAATATCAGCAATTATTTGTGTTGGACTTATCCAACAATTTTTTGGAGGGAGAACCACCGTTGTGCCTCGGGGTAATGGAATCTATGGGATTTGTATCCTTAAGTAACAATAGTTTGTCAGGAAAGTTCCCGTATTTTCTGCAAAAATTGACAAATGTGGAGTTCCTAGATTTGTCTTGGAACAAATTCTCTGGAAGATTGCCAATGTGGATTGGAAGCTTAACATCATTAAGAGTTATACGATTAAGTCACAACAAGTTCTTTGGTAGCATTCCAATGAACATCACAAACCTTTCTTGCCTTCAGTACATTGATCTAAATAACAATAAAATATCAGGCTCTCTGCCGATCTACCTATCAAATCTTAAATTTATGACAAACACATCCATGATGGGTTGTTATAACGGCATTGAAACAATTGATTCTCATCTTAATAGTTTGTCTACGGTCTGGAAGGGGCAGGAATTGAACTATGGTTCCATTCAAAGAATTTTGGACACAAGTATGTTGAGCATTGATTTATCTTCAAACGACTTAACCGGTGAAATTCCAGAAGAAATAGTTGTTCTTGATGCGCTTGTGAATTTGGATCTATCAAGGAACCACTTGACTGGAGTTATTCCAAAGAAGATCGGGGAAATGCGATCACTGCAATCATTGGACCTCTCGAGGAACATGCTTTCAGGGGAAATACCAGTCACTCTATCAAATCTGACGTTCTTAAGTTACTTGGAATTATCATACAACGATCTTACAGGAAGAATTCCATCGGGAGTACAGCTTGATACCCTGTACGCAGAGTATCCATCTATGTACATTGGCAACGTCGGTCTTTGTGGACATCCTCTTCCAAACAATTGCTCGAGCGAGCGTCATGCACCAAAGCAGGGTGGCTTGGGAAGAACTGAAGAAGGTTATGTGATACCATTCTTTTATCTTGGACTCGGGTGCGGCTTCGTGGTTGGTACATGGATTGCATTTGGTGTTTTGTTGTTCAGGAGAAACTGGAGAATTGCTTGCTTTCGACTCTCGGACAAGTTGTACGACAAAGTATATGTCCTTGTTGCTACATGGGCAAGAGCAAGACAAACACAAACTGATTAGCAAGCATGAAGCAAATGCGATGGTCGGCGCTTCAACTAAAATTAGCCAATGCATGCATGTATGAATAATGGAAGTGGGAGGGAAGTCTGTTCAGGAATGCTTTGAATTTTGTTACTACCAGTATTACATATTGCCATGGTTTTCTTTACGAAATGAAGATTTGTGTGTCCGTATTTATCTCTTATATCATGTAATAAACTGAGAACCGACACTTGATCATTGGCCAACATTAGTGTTTGTTGTACAAGATAGATATTAGTTGTTAGTATATAGATAGCATAAGTATGTTGTAAACTCTGGCTGATCTTCAGGATGTTGGTTTGTAGTCTGTACAAGACGTTCGCCTGGTCGGCTCAGGGCGCTATATAACACGTAGACGCGGCCTCTACAGAGGTTAACACGCTTCACCAAGTTTTACAGTAATAATTATTTCCTTATGATGATGAACATTAAGACATGGTCAATCAATTCCATGTAGCACTTCAGGCGGCACTACATCATTGGTCCCTGTGGGCCATGGTAGTCGGATCCGGCAACCTGAATATGACCTATCGTTGCATGTTCCACGTTCATCGTCCACATTAGGGTTTGTTTGGCTGCACCCGTATCCACCTTAGTCCACGTGTGTTGAAGTGGATTGAGGTGAATACAATGTGCAGCCAAACAAGGCTTGGCGTGCCGTGGAATTTCAGTGTACCTAGGCGAGGGATGATATGAATCAAAATATCATGGTCTCATCTGCAACCAAAGTGTTACATATAAGCAACATTCACTTACCATACACATTGAACAAGAAAGCAGAGAACAAGGAGAGCAAATTTCTCGGAAATTGAAGAGCCCAAGACATGAGCACCGCTTAACTGGTGGAGCAGTAGTATACTACTCCCCCTGCAGTACCGCTACCTACAAACTAGAGAGCGCTGCTAGTCAAATCTCAAATGGGGTGCAAAATGACTTGGGGATAGTACTCCAGGCACATTTGAGATGATGACTTTTTATGATCAGGCAAATAAAAAAAAAAGTTTTCATAAAAAAAGTTTATATATAGTCACCAGCATGATCTTTGTTACGTACCATCGCAAGGGAATAATCATGTTCAATCTGCCCACACTCGACTCAACACAAAACTGCTAATATGGTCTTAATAACAAAACGAAAACTGAACCACGAAATGATGATGGTCCAGTTCTGGTTCTCTTCATCATAGACGAAAAGCAACACATAAGGCAGTCCAAGATGATAAGCAAATGATTTATTCACACCTCCAAACAAGTTATAAACTAAATCAGGCACCACCAAAAAACAAGAACGCAACTTCACCAAAAGGCTACAGATCGAACTGTGTAACCTTTATAGAGTAAATCTTAGCAATTCCAACTTTCCAACAACCAACGGCCACTTGCAGGTTGCTAGATGCAACAGCTGCTCCTGCATCTCTCCCTTCCATAGCTATCTTTTACATACCACATGCTGGGACTTGGACGGCGCTGGCATCGTCGCCGCCCTGGACGCGCCCCTGACCGGCCGTGGCCCGTGGGGCTATTTTTCCAGTGGAGCGAGACGACGACGTCTGCGAGCCGGCTTTCATGCATGGACGGCGCCAGCGACGATCGCGACGACAACGCCCAGGGCCTGTCGGCCCTGTCCGCCCACGGGGCAGTTTTTTCCAGCGGAGCCGGAGGGAGACGACGCCCGCGAGGCGGCTTTCACTGACGACAGCGCCGGGGATGCCAACATGAGCCTCCAGCGCTTGACGCGCGGCGCGAGGTCGTCGGTGGGCCCGAGAGTACGTGGCGACGGTCCTCTTGACGGCAGCGGTCACGTTGGTGTTGAGCGGAGGAGCAAGAGGGAGCCATGTGTGCAGTGTGCTGTGGGCGTAGCACGCTTAGCTTCCTCGGCGCTGGAGGGGGGAAGCGACGTACCTATGCAGGAGAGAGGCATGACGGTGTGGTGCGGGCGACAGCTGCTGGCTTTGTGTAGTGAAGGCGTGAAGTAGGAGGACGTCTCACCTCAGACAAGCGTGGTCGTCACGATTACTATTGTGCTGAAATTTTATATTATTTTTGAACATTTAATGACTCCCTTCGAAAATACTCCATTCTAAAAGTTATTGTTTTTTTCATGCCATGAGGTCTCGATAAGATCTACAAATTCTTATATTTGAGTTTTTTCATTTGAGGTTCTTATGATGCTCAAAAAATAATATAATATTCCAGTAGCATATTAATCGCGTATTATGGCTTGTTACCTTAGAAAAATAATATCATTCTTGTACGGTGTCGAATAAAGATACTTTGTATATGAAAATTGTTGTTGTCGATGAGATTTATAAATTCCTGGTTTTGAGTTTTTTTTTCGTTTGAGATCGTTAAGATGGCCCAATTGATACAAACTTCAGGGAGCCAAACAGTACTGCCGCTGACATGTGGGTCCCATCTGTCAGATCCATGTAAGCGCTAAATTGACATGCCACATATGGTAGCGGGTCGAACCAAACCCAACACCGCCTAAGACTCAGGCCCGGCCCTGGGGCTGGGCGAGAGGGACAACCGTCCCCGGCCTAGGGAGCCGGATGGGCCCCTCCCTAGGTACGCAAACACTAGTAGTATTCGGCGTATGTGAGCCTAGTAACAAACATATGTACGCAGAGTCGTAGACGCGGACATGCCGCAGCAGTGACTCCTCGGTCCTCGTGATGACGCGAGACGCTTTGAGCCTTCGATTGCGACTCGCGGAGTCAGTGACTGTTCATTCTCTTTCCTCTGCATACGACTGCGACTCTGTCGCTCTGCGAGTCGCCAGCGGGCGGCGGGTAGCCAGGCAGGCTGCAGGCAGGCATGGCCGCACGTGAACGAGTGAGACTTATATTAATCGCGTATTATGGCTTGTCACCTTAGAAAAATAATATCATTCTTGTACGGTGTCGAATAAAGATACTTTGTATATGAAAATTGCTGTTGTCCATGAGATTTATAAATTCCTGGTTTTGAGTTTTTTCGTTCGAGATCGTTAAGATGGTCCAAAAATTGATACAAACTTCAGGGAGCCGCATTTTGCCAAACATCAAAAGGTTGTGTAAGCGGCACTGAACCTAGCTCCTCCGTCAGCTATTGTAGCTGAATAAAGGACTGGGTAGACATGGGAAGGTGAAAGAGATCAAATAAATCCTGTGAGTCTTTCACTATGCCAGATTTGCACATCACTGCCGGCATCATCACTACCGGATTTGTGAGAACCAGCAGTGATGTACCTTCACTGTCGGTTATGAGCTTGAAAATGAAAAAATGATTGGGGCTAGGCTAAAACCGGTAGTGAAGGACCACATCACTGCCGGTTTGTGGCTTGAACTGGCAGTGTTTTGGTGGGCACTCATCACTGCCGGTTTAAGCCAAGAGCCGACAGTGATTGTGCTCTATCACTGTCGATTCTAGCCAAGAACCGATGGTGATAAGCCTAAAACACAAAAGGCTGCGGCCATCCTCTACTTCCTCTTCTCCTCTATCCCGAGAACAGAGGCGCGCGTTTGGACCCTTCCCTCCATTGTTGCGGTTGCTCTTCACTATGAAGCTAGTGCTTGGATTTTGAAGAATGGCTTGACTTTTTGCTTTAAGGTTAGTAACAAACATCCACTCCTTTGATTTTGTTGCTTAATTCTCATTCGTTTTGATGGCTACATTGCTTGATTCTCATTCTAGTTCTTTCTCCATTCTAGAGAGTACTTTTCCAATTGGACATTTGTGCAAGGCTCAAATTGTGGTGAATCCATCATCCAAACGGTTGGTGTCTATGAACACATTTAAATTCCTAGCTAATTATTCCATGGTGGTCAAGATCATCATTGTTAGTATGTGATGATATAATTAGTTCTTAGAAGTAGAGTAGAATAGATGTTCCTCATTATTGCGCAATAATTGTTTTTACTACGATTTTCAATTCACAGGGCAGGGCTACCAATTTCAATTTTCCAATAATTAGTGTACAATAATGTTTTCCAAAATGGTACTTTCGAGCTACAATTGTTGTTCATGAAGCTCGATTTCTTATTAATTCTTTGTAATTATTGTCTCAGTATTTTTTGTGCAGAGATGGGTCGAGAGTGGATGCATCTGTCCCGAATGGACAAGCGGTACATGCATGGCGTCAGCCAGTTTATCACCAATGCCAAAGCTCAAGCTGCGAATGGGAACCCTGTCTTCTGCCCATGCAAAGATTGAATGAATCATAGGAACTTTCGTCAAATTGAGTCTATATGATCGCACTTGATTATCAGGGGGTTCATGCCAAACTATACGATATGGACTATGCATGGTGAGGTTGGTGTGAATGTTCTGCAGGAAAATGATGATGATGTGGACATGCCTGACGTAGCCATCCATGATGCTGACGCGGAACCCGGTGTCAATACGGAACCTATGGCCACAGTTAATAATGTGTTTAGGAACACGCTAGCTGACGACACCGAGGATAACGATGGCATTTATCAGCAGCTACGTAATGTAGAGACCAGATGTCTTAGTGAAAGACAGCTGAGAAAGCTATAGAAAATGAGACAAGATGGCAAAACACCATTGTATAGGAATTGTCCAATGAGCAAACTGGAAGCCGACATCATGCTGTTAGAGTTCAAATCAACAAACGGATTGAGCGATAAAGGCTTCGATCAGTTGTTAGGTATAATAAGGAAAATGCTCCCAAAAAAATGAGTTGCTAGAAAAGACATACTTGGCCAAGCAAATGATCTGCCCCATCGGCCTCGAGGTTGAAAAAATCCACGCGTGTTCCAATGATTGCATATTGTACCGTGGAGAAAAATACAAAGACTTGGACAAGTGCCCCAAGTGTGAAGCTCTACGGTACAAGGAAGGGCTGTCAGATGAGGGTACCAAGACCAGAGGAGGTCCCGTAAAGGTCGTTTGGTATTTCCCTATAGCTCCCCGGGTGCATAGGCTGTTTGCATGTGCAAAGTCAGCCAAGCTGTTGCGCTGTCATGGCGAAGAGCGTAAGAAAGATACAATGATGAGGCACCCCGCCAATGGGTATGACTGGAGGACTATCAATACTATGTTCTATAAGGACATTGGTGGAGAGGTAAGGCACCTTTGGTTTGCTTTGAGCATAGATGGGATGAATCCTTTCGACCAGGTTAGAGGCAATCATAGCACCTGGCCAGAGACGCTCTATATATACAACCTTCCACCTTGGGTCTGTATGAAGCGGTCGTACATCCAGATGCCACTACTAATCTAAGGGCCAAGACAACCTAGGAATGACATCGATGTGTTTCTGGAACCAGTGATCGATGAACTAGTGGAGATGTTTGAAAAGGGTGTGCCAGATGTTTGGGACGAGTACAAAAAGGAACATGTCATGATCAAGGGAGTACTTATCGCTACAATCACCGACCTGCCAGGTCGAGGTTCATTGTCCGGAGAGAAGACAAAAGGCTATACTAGATGTGTCGAGTGCTTGGATGACACCCATTCGGTAAATCTGCCAAATAACTCAAAGATAGTTTATATGGGACACCGTAGGTTCCTACCTAAGGATCACCCTTACCGCAGGAACAGAAAAGATTTCAACGGTACTATTGAGAAACGCTTAGCTCCAAAATATCGAGACGGGCCTGCGATACTTCGAGAACTCAACAAACTAGAGGTTGTCCTTGGGAAGGGGGACAATGCAGTAGCAGCGCCTGATGGGAGCGTTTGGAAGAAAAAAATTGATTTCTAGAAACTACCTTACTGGCCATTTCTAAGTGTACGCCACTGTCTTGATCCCATGCACATCACTAAAAACGTGTGCGCTAACACTCTTAACACCTTGATGGACCCCGGGGGGGACATCGAAGGATTCACTAGCCACACGCCTAGACATGCAACACTTGGGAATCAGGAAGGAGCTGCATGCCGTGGAGCTAGAGAATGGCCAGTTTCAACTTCCGGTTGCGTCATGGACATTGAAGAAGGAAGAAAAGCGTGCGCTTATTTCTTTCTTCAATGAACTTAAAGTCCCGACGGGCTACTGTGCGAACCCAAAGAGGCTAGTGAACATGAGAGAACTCAAGTTCAACTATGGCCCTATGAAGGCCCATGACTGTCATGTCATTATGACTCAGCTGCTCCCTGTTGCCCTGCGTGGTATCCTCCCCCCAAAGGTCCGCGCCCCGATCATAAAGCTTTGCTCGTTCTTCAACGCGATCTCAAAAAAGGTCATTGATGTGTCCACGCTAGAGCAGCTGCAGCGGGACATAGTCGAAACTCTCGTTAGGCTTGTGATGCATTTCCCATCGACTTACATTGATATCTCATTGCATCTGCTCATTCATCTTGTTGACCAAATTAGATCCCTTGGCCCAATGTATCTACATCAGATGTTCCCTTTTGAAAGATTGATGAAAGTTTTCAGGAGGTATGTTAGGAACAGATTCAGGCTAGAAGGGGGCATGGTTGAAGGATGGTCAACGGAGGAGGCCATTGAGTTCTGCACATATTATCTGGACATCAAAAGGGTCGGAGTTCCAGAATCTCGTCACGAGGGAAGACTACGTGGCAAAGGAATGATTGGGGAGAAATCTGTTACAGTAGACAACCCTGTTTCTTTTAGACAGGCATAGTTCGCTGTTCTCTAGCAAGCCGAGGGTGTGATGCCATACATTGACGAGCACAGGCAATCGCTGCAAACTCTGTATCCAAACAGGTCACAGGCTTGGCTGGATAAAAAACATAAGGAGGAATTTGTCAACTAGTTGCGACGTCGCTTGCTTGGAATAAAGTTGGGTAATCAACTGGATGCCTTAGCCAATGGACCTTAGAGTACATATCTTAAGTACCAAGGGTATGAGATCACTGGATACACATTTTACACAAAAAAGCAAGATGGAAAGAGCACATACCAAAATTGTAGTATTTGTTTTGATGCTCACGACAAAAATGGCAATGTGCAGGCGACATACTATGGTTTCATAGAGGAGATATGGGAGCTAGCCTATGGTTCGTTGAAGACAGCTCTTTTTCGCTGCCAGTGGGTCCGGGTCGAGGAAATCAACACTGACAGCGAAGGGTTCACTACCGTTGATCTCACTAAGACCGCATACAGAGACGACCCCTTCGTCCTTGCAAGCGATGTTATGCAAGTCTTCTATGCAAGGGACAACAAGACAAAAGGAAGGCTAAAAGTAGTCCTAGAAGGGAAAAGGAAGATTGTCGGTGTCGATGGAGTGACTAACGAAGAAGACTACAGGGGCTATCAGGAAATGCCTTCATTCTGGGTGAACGTACCCCTACCTATCATTCAAGAGGGTGACGAACCTGTTTACGTATGGCTTGATCACAATGAGGCCCTCATTGTTGATGCACCTAAAGATAGTTAGATTATTGTTAACTATGTAATCATTATGCACATAACCGTGAAGGATGTTTGATCCTCGATGAAACTCTCATCTCCTCTCTCCTCCTCGTTAATACTCATCATTAACTCAAAGAAATATGCCGACGTATCATTTCTAAACTTTACTCTCTGAATTTAAACACCAGCTAAATATAAATATAAATATAAATATATATGTCTAGACTTCCAATAGAAGGACATTGGGCGGCCATTCTCTTGAGCTACTACTAGTAGTGAGGGATCCACTCTCCTCAAATACTTGGTCCCTAACCGGTTTGTAGTCCCCGCCATAATACTCGAGGAGCCAAGCCCACAATCGGCATTGAGCAAAGGTGTAGTAGCTCCATTCCTCCTCCAACCTTCATTGATCAATGATGTATGTGCTCTGGAGATGTGAATGGGAATACCTGTGGCTTGTGTGTTGGACTGTTGAGTGATCCATTTACTTGATGCGTGTCTTGTTCCGATCTCGGATCAAAGTTAAGATGAAGAGGAACGCTAAGAAGGCCACGGAGAAAAGAAGGCGCCTGAGAAAAATTCATTTAATAATTTATAAAATTGAAACAAAAAATTTGGGCCACTTTGGGACTCGAACACGGGTCTCGGGGCTAAGTTGAGGGTCTTAACCGTTGCGCCAGAAGGAGGAGTTCAAAAGAAAACGCAAAGTTATCCTACTTAACACCAAACATAACACCTAACTGCTACACCACATTACTGCTGGTTTGGTCCATGACCAAGCGGTTGATGTACCCCATCACTGTCAGTTTACAATCAAAACTAGCAGTGATGAGCTATTTCCTGAAATAAATTAATAATTTATAAAATAGAGCAAAAAAAAAAAATTTGGGCCACTGGGACTCGAACACGGGTCTCGGGGCTAAGTTGAGGGTCTTAACCACAGTGCCAGATGGGAGGAGTTCGTAAGAAATGAAAAGTTACCCTACTTAACACCTAACTTAACACCTAACTGCTATAACCACATCACTGCTGGTTTCGGCAATGACCCGGCAGTGCTGTACCCCATCACTGTCGGTTTATAATCAAAACCGGCAGTGATGAGCTATTTCTCGAAATAAATTAATAATTTATAAAATAGAACAAAAAAATTTGGGCCGCCTGGGACTCGAACACGGGTCTCAGGGGCTAAGTTGAGGGGTCTTAACTGTTGCGCCAGTAGGAGGAGTTCGAAACAAAACAAAAAGTTATCTTACTTAACACCTAACGTAACACCTAACTGCTACAACCACATCACTACCGGTTGTTCGAACCGACACAGAAGGCTCCATTCACTGTCGGTTTTTAAACTAAAACCGACAGTGATGTGTAGATGCTCCTCACATGCCAACAGTGCTCCCACTGACCACAACAATTGGAACACTGCTCCCACCTACCCCGACAACTTTAGTTCAGAAATAAAAATGTACCACGACTGCTGGCCCCTATAAAATGGCCCTCGGCCAGGAGCTAGCCTCTCCATGCATGTTGGTTTCATCCAGGCCTTATCAGCCATGATATAATGTTTTTCTCTCACAACAAACCACAGATATCGTTATGCATCGTAGTCCACCAAAATGGTGCACACAAGAGGTACTAGAAGAATGCTATTGAAGATAGAGCAACGCCGAAGATTGGAGATGCCATGAGGTTCACAGAGCCATCTGCTGCGGTGCGCATTTGGAAAAAGGCCATGTACAGGCAAGGCGGATTAATCGATGCCACCTTGTCATCTCCAACCGGTATAGCTCGTAGACCACCTCGGTGCTGCTGTTTGCCCCTAGTTGGTGCTAGAAGAATGCTACTGAGGTGGTTACATTATAATGTGTTGATACACATTGATTGTAACATTGACATGTACTCAAATAGGTCTATCGTATATGGAATTTTAGTGTAAGGTCTTTGTTATCGTATATGTAATTTATTTCTAATTTTTTTCTTATTTTTGATGTATTTCATTACTATCTAAATAAATATATCGTTGTTGTTAAAACTTTCCCACTGTACTATCTAAATAAATATATCCTTTACATATATGCACATTCACTGTCGGTTCTACTTACAAACCGACAGTGATATTAACTTTCACTGTCGGTTCTACTTAAAAACCGACAGTGATGTTAAGTTTCACTATCGGTTCTACTGAAAAACTGGCAGTGATGTCCATGCCCCCCTATATACAACAAACTGCCGACCACATACATCGACACCACCCACCCACGAACTCTCACAGTCTCATTTCTCCCGTTTCACTCTCACTTCTCAAGAAATCCACTCTCTACGTGATTTGGTCATGGCTCCTGTATTTTTCAATGGTATTGAAATGTTGTCTTCTCCAATATTCTATCTATATTCATTTATCCATATTTATATTCATGTTTCTTTGCATTCTACATTTATATATATTATTATTTCTTGCATTCGATCTATATTTAATTATGTTGCCACATTTTACTTGGAAGATTTTTTTGTGCATATATTTTATGTTCATATTTTTTGGCATTTTATCGATCAGGTGGTATAAACAACGGACCTCCCCCACCACAAGAACCACGTTTCCACCCTGGTGATGAGCCATTCGCTCCTAATGTGGCCATTCTGTTCCAGCTATTGTATAAAATATTTTCCAACATCTTTTGTTTTTTTATGCTAACAAATAAGTGTAATTAGTTTAATATCATTGTTGCATACATATATGTCATAGACTATATCCCCAATAGATTGGCTGCGAACAGCACTTAGCTAGTTCTTTATCTCGGACATCGTCGAGAACACGACATCTAATGCAAGTGGTCGGCTATGGACGTGTGAACTCATTTTTCCATCCCTTTGAGGGGTGCAAATCATCGGAACCATATCCACGAGACGGGAAGACAGAGCCCGGATGTGATAAGCGCCCAATTCAGTGCCATGCACATCTGTTTAGAGGCACTTCGACGTGTTTGCTATGATGTGCCTGATTTCTCGCACTTCAAGGCACTTGCTTTGAATGCTGGTGATATCCCCGTCCTGCAAGCAAGCGAATGGTTTGCGAGCTACAACCGTGTGGATGTGGTAAAATGATCAGTTATACCTAAGTCGTGGTTATTTGTTGTTTGTTATTGTAATAACATTCTCTAATTTTTTTCTTTTTCTCCGCATGCAGATTGCGCTCCAGGACCTTACCTATGCTGCATGTGGCTTGTGGGCCGTTCTAGACCAAGCTACGGAGCAACTCCGGTACGATTGGGACTTCTGCAATGGTAACCTCGGCCAGCTCACTGTAGAAGGACGCCAGTACTGCATAAGGATTACTAGCAGGGGCAGTGGTCATTTAGTAGGTTACATCTATGGCCGACCATTCTTTCGGTATTGTGAGGCACGAGAGAGTGCACTCATACGGGCATTGGACTTCATCGATACAAGCGGATACATAATCCGTGACATCAATTACCATATATGGCTATAGAGGCTGGTTAGTGTGCGTGGCCCGATCGAACCCGGCAGTGATTCCGATAGTAATTAATGTTTATTAGGTTGTTTTCAAGCTCGTAGTTTAATTGGGTTCTAATTTTAATTTGTCTTGTATGTAATTCGTGTAACATTTGTTGGGCAACTAGAATATACATTTCGGTGTCGTATTCGTCTCAAACTTTAGTTTGGGAGTTTCCAGAGATGGTTTGCTGCTTTTTGAGGTTTAATTGAATTTCCGCGCGACGACACCGTTTAATTATAGGTTGAACTGAGTCTACACACGAAAAGATCCAGAATGGTGCCAAACTTTTACACAGGCACTAATGTGCCCAAGGGATAAGAATTTTATGGAGGTGGATGAAAAAATCTATTGGGTCCAAGATGAAATTCACCCTCTTTTGTCTCATTTAGCACACAGAAAAATATAATAAATAAAAAAATTGATTAGAAAAATCTAAGATCCTGTGTGGGGTCTTAATTTGGGTGTACAAGCTGCCAAAAAAATATCAAGCCATTTCGACATAGGTGGAGTATACATGCTTCATAGAGGTACATGTGCCCTTTCATCGAACCATGACTATACACATAGGTTATCAAGGTTTCTGTGGTTCATACACATTCCGGTGTCGTATTCATCTCAAACTTTTTCTTAGGCTTGCACGTGCCACGTGTGAAGGAAACAGCTAGTTTGGGATTTTCCGAAGATGATTTGCTACTTTATGAGGTTTAATTGAATTTCCGCGCGACGACACCGATTAATTATAGGTTGAACTGAGTCTACCCACGAAAAGATCCGGAATGGTGCCAAACTTTTACACAGGCTCTAATGTGCCCTAGGGATAAGAATTTTGTGGAGGTGGATGAAAAAATCTATTGGGTACAAGATGAAATTCACCCTCTTTTGTCTTATTTAGCACACAGAAAAATATAATAAATAAAAAAACTGATCAGAAAAACCTAAGATCATGTATGGGGTCTTAATTTGGGCGTACAAGCTTGCCAAAAAAATTTCAAACCATTTCAACATAGGAATACATATGCTTCTATTTATTCAGTATATAAAAGAATTTTTTTAATATATATAAACATC
The DNA here is from genome assembly GCA_904845875.1 of Miscanthus lutarioriparius. Classification (NCBI taxonomy): domain Eukaryota; kingdom Viridiplantae; phylum Streptophyta; class Magnoliopsida; order Poales; family Poaceae; genus Miscanthus; species Miscanthus lutarioriparius. Next base: position 105,787,418 of record CAJGYO010000009.1, on the reverse strand, counting down.
ACTGTCGGTTTCAAAAAACCGACATTGATGAGAATAAACCGACAGTGATACTAGTTATCACTGTCGGTTTATTTTGAAAACCGGCAGTGATATATAAAAAATTAAAAAAAATGTGCCAGCCCTCGGGTTCGAGCTCGGGTCTCGGGCTACAGAGTTCAGAGACTTAACCACTGCGCTAGTATAGGATATGTGCCAAGGGTTATTTACTTTTCGCTTTTGACCTTTAGGCCGCTTAAAAAATTAAAAAATAGAACAAAAAAATTTGGGCCGCCCAGGACTCGAACACGGATCTCGAGGGCTAAGTTGAGGGGTGTTAACTGTTGCGCTAGTCGGAGGAGTTCGAAAGAAAATGAAAAGGTATCCTACTTAACACCTAACATAACACCTAACTGCTACAACACATCACTGCCGGTTTAGGCAATGACCCGGTAGTGATGTACCCCATCACTGTTGGTTTACAATCAAAACCGGCAGTGATGAGCTATTTTCCGAAATAAATTAATAATTTATAAAATAGAACAAAAAAATTTGGGCCACCTGGGACTCGAACATGGGTCTCGGGGGCTAAGTTGAGGGGTCTTAACCGTTGTGCTAGTAGGAGGAGTTTGTAAGAAAAACGAAAAGTTACCCTACTTAACACCTAACTGCTACACCATATCACTGCCGGTTTGGGCAATGACCCGTCAGTGATGTACCCCATCACTGTCGGTTTACAATCAAAACCGGCAGTGATGAGCTATACTAGTATAATAGAGGCGCGGGTTGAAATTATCCAAATTCATTCAACCCCGCGCCAACCCCTCCCTCCGCGCCGCCGGGCACCACCCCGTGCCTGAGCACCGCCCCACGCCATCCACCACCCCACGTCGGAGCACCGTCCCATGCCGGAGCAACGCCCCACGCCGTCCACCGCCCCAAGCTGGAGCACCGCGCCGTCCGTGCCAAGCCAGAGCACCGCGCTGTCCGGAGCACCGCGCCATCCGTGCCATGTCGGAGCACCGCGCCGTCCGTGCCAAGCTGAAGCACCGCACCATCCGTCCCACCGTCGAGGCCTTCAGGAGCGCGCGGACAGCTGCTTTCCCACCCCCACGGTGAGTGCGTGGCTCACTGCCCGCTATGTGTCTGATGAAATGTCCCACAGCTGCTTACTTGAATCAGTAGAGGCTTTTCATTTACCAAGTACTACAGCTTATTGTTTGATATGATAATTTACTTGCCATAATTTATGTTACTGCTACTTTATTGCAATGCTAGCATACAGTTTCATCATGAATGTCTAGTCTGTAGTGCCACCGATGCTCAATGTTTTTGGATGTGAGGATGGAGTATATATATTTTAAACCTATAGAACTAATATATGTACATCTGGTTAAATAATATCTACTATACTCCAGTTTTTAAAATGCAACAGCCCCCCACAACCATCTGAGTTTGTCTCCGGTGTTTGCACATTTTTTTTAAATCATAATGCCATTATTTGGGAATTGGGACCAGAAAACGATATGGTAGACTCCAAAAAAATTAAGTTTTTCAGTGCATACATGGGTGCTAGCTGTCACCATTTTACACAGTATGATAAACTGCCTTTTTTCTTGAGTCACATTGAACATACCAATATTTTGAAGATAGCTAGGGTTTTACATGTACATTTGACATTATTTGCCACTAGGAACCTAACTCAATGCCAGATTACATTGAGTTCATGTTTTTGCATCCACGCATGGTATTATTTTCAATCGAGCTCCATCGGATGCAAATTTCCCTGTTTTTCTTGCCTAATTCCAGGAGTTGAGGTGCACAAAAAGTACAACACAAAAGTTGAAGCTTTGAGGGCCTACTATAGTCATCCGGCCTACCTTGCAAACCATGGCCATCCGCTGGCACTGGAGATTGAAGAGAAGCCACCACCGGAGATGTGAAGATTAGGATAATTGCTCCTTGGTCTTGGAAAGATGTCATGCTTTTTATTATGGCTATGGTCATTGCTTTTCTTATTTGAAAGTTGATGTAGGCTTAGTTTCAGAGAAAAAGAGGGTGGACTTTGTTGTATGTGGACTTATTATTAGACTTTGCATTAAACATATTATATATATATATGAACATATGCTATTAGTAGTTGTCCGCATGACAAAACTAACCACGATCGTGTCACAGACCATGACTCATCATCGCTGTTATCCCGTCAGCCAAGAACAAATTGGCAACAAGAAGCGGTTGAAATCGCTAGGACGGGAGAGCCGCATGATCCGACAAACGGTGACGGTGTCCATCCGGACGGTGAGAACGAGCAGCCATGGACCTCGTCCGGCCTGCTCGATCTGGGTCAAAATGACCAAGATGGCTAGGTAACTTTGGTATCATGTGACTATGTAGCCACACACGCTAATCAATTGAGAGGGTCATAGCTTACTTGGTGTCTCTAGCAGAGCCTCCGCCGGCGAGGAGAGCCGAGAGGTTCGGGTAGCAGGAAGGCCGATCCAAGCGAGGCGTGTCAAAGATTCCTGTTCAGAGAGGCACGCACACAGCACATTACCTGAAGTTCGATGAATTCGGGATCCACTCTCACCGCCTATAGCTTTGACCAAATACAAGACTATCCTCGGGTTACTTGTTAGGGACTTCATCCCGATTAGGTACAGGAAGTGGATTGAGAAAGATGATAACCAAAGTGGAGGGTTCTGAAAGTGAGAAGGATTACATATGGGATGTCAAGATCCCAGAGTATTTCACTTTCCCAACCGAGTATGACAGGAGTTAGTCAAGAAAAAGCAAAAGAAATCATGGGGACATGCTTCAAGAATTTCAAGGGGACATTGTACAAGAATTTTGTCCTCCAAAATAAAGAGTCAGATTTTGATGGTGGACAGTTTAGCAAGCAGAAGGACTTCTGCAAGGATTTTAAGGAATATAGGTTATCTCGAGGAGTACTTAGAACTAAGCGGGAAGAATAAGGAGAATTCACGAAAGCACTTAATCCTCATCATCTCGGCTCTCGTGGCTATGCCAAAAAGATGCCAGAATTTGAAGCAGAACTTCAAAAGATGGATCACCTTGCTGAGGAAGGCATTCAGGTTGAGACCACCGATTGGGAGCCTAGATCGGTATTATACTGTATGGGGAGGAATGTACGGCACGCCGAGGACGGGAGCTTTAGCTCCTCAAATCAACCCATGAGCGAACTCATCCAGAGGATCTCCCGTAATGGCGAGGAGGTGAGGCAAGGACTCGCACTTCTAATTGGGAGAAAAGACGTGCTCACCCAAGCACTTTTCTCGAACCAAGGAGCACCCTGGTCGCACTAGAGAAACTGGTGTTGTTTCTTGGAAACTAGCATTACCCCAAGAATCTAACACTTACTAGAGCCGCTTGAGGGGTAGAGCGGAACAGGAGGCAGAGTATTTGAGGAGACTAAAAGAGATGGAAGATAGAATGGAAACACAGATTGAGGCAACTGTTGAAGCGTGAGTCGAGCAAATTTTGCTGTCCAAGGGGTCAGGAGTACCACAAAACCCTACTCCTACTGCCTTTAGCCCATAGTTTAGGGGTCATAGCAGCTGTGGATCGACCCCACTCGACGAAGAAGAGGCGAATGTGCCTCTTCCGGTGGACGACATCACTGAACCCGTCAATGTCAAGTTGTACATCTGTCAGGAATGGACAAAGGACAAGGTGGTGCTCGGCCCGGCCTGGCCTGCGGGAGACAGGACAATTAATGGCCACCCAATTCCACAGGGGTACGCTTGCATCACCATTGACAGAATACTTGATAAGAAGTATAACAAGATACCCATTGAGTACCCCATAGCGGAAGACAGGCCGAAACTTGGTCAAAACAAGGGCTCTCAAGTGGCCTGGCGCAAGCGCTTCATTAAGCTCGACCACCAATTGTCCTCTGATGATGACGACGACTGCGAGTCTTCGCCCACCCATGATGATCACTCACCATCTCCCAACATTGCTCACTCCCCTCCTCATTCGGAGCCATCACCCCCAAGAAGACAGAGGTCTCCTTCTATTCCTCCTCGTCCGACTCCATCTTCATCAGCCTCGAGAAAAGAGACTCCTCCTCCTCCTCCTCCTCCTCCTCCATCTTCATCAGCGCCGGGAAAACAAAATTCTCGTCGACATCCTCCTCCTCCTCCTCCACCTTAGCCCAAAACAAGATCAAGGACATCCTCGCAGTCGTAGAAAAGGTCTTTGGATTCGGTCGCTAATGCTCCCAAAGTGGACCAACAAAAAACAAAAAAGGTCGTTCAGTGGTAGCGTTACCACTTTGATAAAAGAAAAATTTACAGCACACATCTCGAAGGAAGATTGTGTTAGTTTCTTCAATCTCTGTGCCTCACTGCCTTCGTTTTTGTTGAAGTCCGAATTCAAAAGACAAACATAGAATAAATACGCTACAACAAGAGACGAAGAAATACTCAATAAAGATTTAAGGAACATACAGAAGTACGTCGAAGACAACCTAGGATTAACCATGGAAGAGGTCGCGAACATCTATTATGATGTACAAGGGACGGGAACACCGGCAATGAAGTATGAAAGGGGCAATCTTTTGGTTCCCGATCATGAGTATAAAAATCTAACAACATATATGCATCAGTTACATGAATATTACATGGCTCAAGCAACAGAGACGGACGACTTTGGTTTTGAGGTTATTATCCGTTCGCCACATGTTTTCCATTATCCTGAAGAAGAGAAGTTCGATGTCGAGTGGGAGTGCTTGTTCCAGCTATACCAGAAACGCTCTCTCGATGTTCAAATGTTGACGCTGTGGACTATGTAAGTACCCTAGATGCACGATATTACAATTAACTACTTTCTCGAGACACAAATTGTTAACTTTTGAGCACTTCCCATGATTTTATGTCGGTGTATAGCAAAATTTAGCATTATAAAAAGCAAATGGGATAACATAGGCTTATTGGACCCCTTGCGAGTCAATGAGAGGACATGTCTAGGCCTCTATGGATGTGACATGGAAGACCTGAAACAGAGTTTGATTGCTGTTTTTGACGAAATCACGATGAAAAACAAAACCCACATACTTCTAGCCTACAACTGCGAGTATGTGTTCTCGGCTTTTAATTTTATGCTTCTTTTTTGTTAAGATTATTCGATAATTAGGATTCTATGATTGCAGCAACCATTCCATCTTCATTTGTGTTAATCTTGCCAAAAATCTGATCGAGGTGTGGGACTCAAAGAAAAAACCATTTCATCATCTGGATGCACCGGTGGCAGTGCTGAATTAGTAAGCGATCCTAATAACATATTATTTTCTAATCACACATACCTCTTTCCAATGTTTCTTCTTTTAATGTTGCTCAGTGTCCGAAGAAGACATATCGGTGGGTCGCCGGTCCCTTTCAAGGTTGTCGAAATGGAGGGGAAGTATCTAAAATAGCCGGCAGGAAACAATGAATGCAGGTTTTATGTAATATGGGCAATGCTTCGCTACATCAGTGGGAAATCAGAAGAAGCCAATAAGTTGGTCTGTATAATCCCCATTTCATTTATGTCTGTTAATAATTCAACAAAATAATTTACTGATTCCTCTTTGGATATCATCTTTTTTGAACGACAGCGCAAGAAATATAACCATGAAAGGCTGTTAGACATGGAGATCGTCGCACTGCAATCAGAGCTAGCAAAATTCATCTTAGCCGAGGTATTGGAACAAGATGGAGTATTTTTCATTGCACAATCCGTGAAGTTCAAGGACCAGTATGGCCTAGAGTGGCTCGATAGATTATTGTAAGAAGTCCGAGAAGCATGCTTATCGAGTAATTTATTTTTTATTTTGAGGGATCGAGATCTTGATAAGAACATTTGAACTGTAATCGTAACATTTGTAATGTTTAATATTGATGGACCTGTCGTCTACGTAGAGTATACAAAGCGAAACCCGATTCCACGAAAAAATATAAATTAAAATAAATTATAAAATAATAAAATGCGAACGAGCCATCACTGCCGGTTAGCAACAAACCGGCAGTGTTGTCGTGACCATCACTGCCGGTTAGCAAAAAAACCGGCATTGATGGTAAAGAGGGCACTGTGGTTCATGGCACGAGCCGGCAGTGTTAGTTGAGCTATCATTGTCGGCTTGAAATCCAAACCGGTAGTGTTGCTGAAGACCACACTGTCGGTTTGAGCTAACAACCGACAGTGATGGCTCGACCAACACAGCCGACTTGAGCCATGAACCAACAGTGATGGCTTGCTCAGCACTGCCGGCTTGAGACACAAGCCGACAGTGTAGGCTTGCTCAACACTGCCGGCTTGAGCCAAGAATCAACACTCTTGAAGCAAACATCACTATCGGTTAGGTCTACAAACCGGCAGTGTTGTTCAACTGGACACTGCCGGGTGGACCCAGGAACCGACACTATTGCCTGTAGATCAGTGTCGGTTTTTAGGAACCAGCAGTGATGTGAACCCCCCATCACTGCCGGTATGCCGCTGTCGGTTCAAAATCTGGCAGTGAAGAGGGTTTTTGAATGGACAGTGATGTCAAGATCTGGGGTAGTGTTGAATCGTTGAAATGAGATGAACTTATTCTGGGCAAAGGAGTACAGCTCAGGGAAAGCATTCAAATGTATCTGCCCATTCTATATGTCCTGCCAAAAGAGAGTGGAAGCCCCATTGTTTAAACTGACATTTAAATTGACAGTTGACAATCCCTTGAACGTGTATAAGAGTTTATTAAGTGCATCTCTCCAGCAGATGGATCCCTACTTGGCTACTTCACGTGAGTACGCAGCTTGCCATTTCTGTTGTGCTTCTCCCAAATCAAGTGAATCCATGGAATATCTAGCTGACTGAAAAACTTATGAAGATGCATCAAAAGAAGTGCCTCATTTTGTGTTTTTAGGTTTATGACCCCCAAACAACCTTTAGATTTAGGAGAGAGGGAGGCCAAGGTAGGTAAATGGCATAGAACCTTCTTGAGAAGCCAAAGTTGAATTTAGTTTGGAAGCACTACCAGTAGACTACAGCACGGCTCCAAATATAGTTTTGAAAGCTATATTACATTATAAGTGAGCATCTAAAAAATTAAATACACTTTTTATGAAAGTACTTTTTAAGACAAATGTATGCATAACTAAATACTTTTAAAGTTATATATAATCAAAGTTTTTTAAAATATCTGACTTAAATATTTCATAAAAAAGGTCAAGACTTTGGAAATGGGAGGAAGCATGTATGTATTTCTTCTAATATTAAAGAAAGAACGTTTTCTTGGTTTGGTTCGTCCTTTGCTTTTAGAACCTTTTTTGTGTCTCTCTCGTTTGATCTAACCTGAATCTGAATACTAATACTAATCCTAATCCTAATAAAAAACCCTAGAATAGAAATTTGGATTCGTCTCATTAAATCTGATCTAACCTAAATACTAATCCTAATCCAAATAAAAAACATAGGAATAGAAATTTGGCTTTGTCTCTCTGGTTTGATCTAACCTGAATATGAATCCTAATTCAAATCCAAATCAAAACATAGGAATAGAATTTTGGCAACTATAAATTAGACCAAGCCAAATCAAAAGGGGTTGGGAATTTAAATCAAAAGAATCTTACTATTTCTATTTAGAGGCCTAAACATAGCCACCACGTTAATTCTCACCAGATGTGCTAGAAAAAAAATATAAATCCTAAAAATTCTTACAATAATAAAAAAATAGCTAGCCTTTAATTTGATAGACTCAAATCATCATCGCCGATAATAGTCATTCGATCTATTGTAATTTAAAATAAAAATTACCCAATCTGTCATTATAAAAAATACATAAAGTAACCCCCTAATTTTGCATCTAAATTACCCACCTCTATCATTACGCAAGATAATTTAGAATAACCCCCTAAATTTATATGTTAATAACCCACATATGCCATTATGAAAGATAATTCAAAATCACCCCCTAAATTTACATCTAAAGTGCACACCTTTGTCATTATGAAACATAATTCAAAATAACCCCATAACATTGTATCTAAATTATCCATCTTTGCCGTTATGAAAGATAATTTAAAATAACCCTCTAACTTTGTATCTAAATTACACACATCTACCAAATTTAAAATAACCCTCTAACTTTGTATATAAATTACACACATCTACCATTATGAAAAGATAATTTAAAATACCCCCTAATGGTTTTATAAATTACTCATCTTTGTCATTATAAAAATGCAAAGTAACCTTCTAAATTTGCATTTAGCCTACCCATATATGTCATTATAAAAGATAATAAAAAGTATTACCACAATATTTGTATCTACCTCAGACGTTATAAAAAAATATCTCTCAAATCTACATGTAAATACTAATAAGAAAATAAATTAGTATTCATAAAGTATGGTACATATATATACATATGTATATATATATTTCTAAGTTACAGACTTCTACAGCAGTGAAATTAAATAACCTTAATGTTATGTTTCACCATGTATATATATACCAAGTAAATAGTTATTTTAATAGCTTATGAAGCATGGAAAAATGTTCATTTAACAAACCACGTAACAATAACACTAACAATTCACTTTAATTTATATTAATACTCCATGACAATAAATTTCATAAGTTGTTATTTTAAAAAAAAATTATATGTTTTGAATGAAACATTATATCATATTGATATTGGTAATTTAATTTTAAGCACTCTATGATATATAAAACAATAATACACACATATAATCATGTGATATAAAAAATCAATATGTCTAGTGCTTGGGTGCAAGCTAAGTTTCAACTTAACATGTGGAAATTAAAGAAACACAACTAGGACCTAAACTCTTTTTAATAATAAAACAAAATTTGATAAAAGATAAAAAATCACTAGAGTTTTTACTTAACAAGTGAAAAATTTGCAACAACTCCATTGAAAGTTGAAAGCCAAACTATAAATTCATGAAGTCACATAAAAGAATGCAACAACAGTCTAGTACCGGTACCCCAACTATCAAAACCGTCTAGGATTAAGTCCACTTTTGGTCCCTCAACTATTGTGTCGGTCTAATTTTAACCCACATGTCACTGAGATGGAGAGGGAGGGATTGAGTCGATGACGCGTGGGCCCCACATGTCACTGAGATGGAGGTTGCGTGTCAAAACCGCTCAACATCGGTCAAAACAGCCTTGCCCCTGCCCAGGTGCTAAAAGTGAACGGTTTTGACAGTTAGGGTATCGGTACTAGACGGTTTTGTAGTTGAGGGTTAAAATTAGACCGATACAATAGTTGAGGGACCAAAAGTGGACTTAATCCTAAATTATAACTAGAGGTCCCTGATGGAGCCTCCATGTTAATGCTCGTAACACTCGATAGGAAAATAGTATGTAGATCCTAGAAAATCTCACAAAAATTGAAAACATCTGGCCATCAATTCGATATAACCTAATCACCATTCATAATAATATAATAGCTCTTGGAACTATTTCATTTTCTAAATAATTACCCACCTTTTTTATTAAATAGTAGAACAATATGAAGTAACCAATGACTCTATGTTTCAACTACCCTCTTATACCATTACGAAATATGATCTAAAGTAGACCTAAATTAGCATCTAATTACCCATGTCCTCCTATTACAATATATAGTTTACTTAACCCAATTGTCATCTCATTATTACAAAAAATAAATAATCCCTCGAATCTACATCTAAATTATCAATATCTTCTATTAAAAATTTATTTAAATAATCATAAAGCGTATATATGTTTCTACGTTACCCATGTCTATCAATATGAGTATATTAAGATTTGATTCAAGTAAGCATGCGTGTCATGCCAGCATACATGAACGATAAGAATATATGTTATGTTTCACCACATAAAAATATTTTCTTAACAACTCATATACTAGTGTTTCATCACATAAAGAATATTTTCTTACCAACTCATATACTAATAATACTAACAAACTTTTTAAAACCATATTAGTAACTATAACATATAATTCATATAGGTTGTTACTTTAGATATATTTATATATTTGAACTAAAATGTTTGACACGTCTATCTATACCGATACTATAACTATAACTGCATATACGATTTCTTGATAGGAAAATTCAATTATCTTGAAAAGTGTGGTAGATCACTGGTGACTATATTTTTTGGCCCTTTAAGAATACTTTAGAGTAAAAAGTTGATCATTATAAGGCTTAAGTATTAAAATTCTATTGAGGTTAGAACTGGTACCCCTATCCGAGATCTCATTTCAAGCTCTATCTCTTATGTTAAGAACCATGATGCAGGTTTCAAATGATTGCTTATGGTATTATAGTATTTAAGAACGTATTCTATGACCTAAAATCCTTTTCTAAAACGTGCAAAAAAGAGAGTTAACAAAAGATACAATATGCACAAGAGTTTTAACTTAAGGATAAAAAGAATTTTTAACAGTCAATAAGGATAAATTTTGAATTAAAATTGAGATTCATGATTTCGTAAGATATATGATGTAACAAGAGCCACCATAGTTAATGATAAAGTTTCAAACTAATATGAATGCAAAAATGTATAGATCAGCTCCTTGCAAAAAAAAAAAGGAATATTAATGCTGTCAACGCTGTGTGCTCCACCTCCACAACCCACTTCAAAGGCCTACTTTCTTCCCACTCCTCTCGCGTTTTATGCTGTCAACGCTGTGTGCTCCACCTCCACATCCCACTTCGATGAATCATTCCCTTGCACCATGAGGTATGTCCTCATGTTTTTTGCCCTCACCCTGATGAATTTTTCAGCCACAGCCAAATCGTGTTTCAGCAACATGAGAGCCTATTCTCTCCGCGATGGTCCACACGATCCCTGGCATTTTGTCCTGTTCGTGGTCTACCTTGCTTGGGTGGAATGGGAGTGGTGGACTGAGATTTGGAGCGCGAACCGAGACCTAGTGGCGCTACTTTTGGATATGAGTCCACATTTTTTTGTTGCTTCTCTTTCTGTTTGCTTCCAGTAGTCCACCAGAATCCACCTTGGATTACGAGACCAAAGCAGTTGCTGAATACATGAAGCAGGAGTCGAAGTCGAGCTCGCCCTTCTTTGAAGGCGGCAGCGGCGGCGATGGTGATGCTAACAACAGCCTGCAGCTGGATTGCTGCTGATATCCTTTTACGCGGCGGAGGAATGATGGGCGATGGATCAGTATTAAAGATTTGTCGCAGCAGGCTGACCTATTTAAAGAGGACCAGGACATTTGGCTATCGTACAGCTTGTGCCGGCTTTTGGCAAGGCGCTACTATGGGTTTCATTGTGCAGAAGAAGGGGATGCCAAGGTGCGCCGTTTTGTGCTGGCCCGGTTGGGAGCGGATATGGCTACAAGGGGGCATTCACCAATGTTGAGGTGCAGTTGGCTTTCCTTCACGATTACTTCTTCACCACCTCTCCCAGTATCATGGAATCTAGCTTTTACATGTTGTCACATAAAATGCAAACGCCGGCAGAATGGCCATCAGTGACATGCATAATGAACACTTTAAGGTTGGGATATTTAACTTATTGCCATTCGTAAATTAACTTATTGCCATCCTTACGGAGGGCACCTCTCCGTTTGCCAGTTTTAGAATGGCATCTACACAATTGCCATCCGAAGCAGTAATCCTCCTACATATTTGCCATTTTTGCTGATGTGGCACGCCACGTCGACACGCCAGCTCAACAGCGTCCCTAGGAACCTCTACAGGGCACACGAAATTACCTGTTTACCCAAGTTGCTTCTCTCCCACTCAATTTGCCTACGCGTGGGCCCTCTCCCTCCCCCTCATTAACGTGTGGGCCCCACACATCAGCTTCTCCTTCAACCTCTAGCCATCACCACGTAGCTAGAGGAAGGGGAGGAGCTCGTGCAGTCCTGGCCGGCGTTTTTCTCCATCCTCGGTCACCTTCTCCAGTGAGCCGGCTGCGCCGCGAGCAAGTTGTGCCGTGGGCGAGCTCCGCCGCGTGTGTGGTAGAACCGCCGGAAATAACCCACCTTCAGAGGCGCTCGTCTTCCACCAGACACTAAGCACCCCGAGAGCGAGATACTTCGAGCGGATTCCCTCGAGCACACCCCAAGGGAGAACTCGAATAATCCATATTTTTCCTCCAGGATCCAATAATGAGAACGAGTTTACAATACTTAGTCCATTTCATACAACCAGAGTTCTTAGAAATGCATTATTACAGTACCAAGTTCAGAGTGCGGAAATTAAATAGCGGAATTAAAATAAACATTTATCGATAATATACAAGGATCCGTCTGTGCCCACCAGAAGAATCCTTCACACAACAGCTACTCCTCAAACTGCACCTGCAACAGGGGTAAATAAACCCTGAGGACACAATGTACTCGCAAGACTTATCCGACTACTAGGAATAATTTCTCGACTCCAAGGGATATGATAAGCTTTATGGTTTACTGGGTTTCCTTTTTGTGGAAAGCAATACTAATAGTGAATCCTTATGTATGTTTATCATTAGCAGTCATGATTAATTCATTATCTAACTATTCTATGTAAGCACCTGTTCTACTTTCAAGCAAGAGTTGAGCAAACAGTTTCATTTCACCACCTTTCATCTTTCAGCTCTTACTATGGTGCTAGATTGTAGACAAGCCATACCGGATTGCCCAGCGATTCGTGAATCAATGTGCCCAGCTGGGTACCCCGAAAAACACACGCCCCGCTTGTACCCCATCCACAAGCAGGACCAACCCACCACTCTCCTATTAAGGGGTCTAGGTCCCCATCCAAACTTGGACTCCAAGCCCCCACACATGAGTCCCAGACTCAGTGTGGTGCTTAGACTTCCACCATCCCCGCCTCCAATCAGTCGGTCCAGAAAGAGCCGAAACCCACGACAAGAGAGCGACAAGCCTTCCCTACTCCCATAAACAAGTATGTGCTCGGGATAATAAGTCTGTGACTTGCCTAGAACCCAATGCAACGGCCGGTCCTTAACCGACACGGACAGGGAAAATAGTGTAACCAAGCTTTGCCCCATTGGCCGCAGGACACAATCTCTTACACCCACCAATACCTATACCACATCCCTGCCCGGTCTTCATTTTCCTTTCACCATTTAATCATAAGAATGATAATAATAATCACCTATTGTGAGTAACGATAGGTTACTCATGCTACTAAAAATCCTAAGCATAGCAGGTACTCGACCTATGCTAGTAGGACTCATAGGTAGATATATCTATGCATGTGGTTTTCATAAAATGCCTATAACATAAATGCACATCACACACACACACACACATATATATATATATATATATATATGTCCGGTGATCATTCAAAATAAGGGTTATGCACCGAGGCTTGCCTTGGGCAGGCGTGGTGTTAGCAAAGTCAGTAGCTGGTGGCTCTGGGGCTCCCCTCCAAGACGAGGATCTCCTCCTCATACTCTTCAATTACCTCCTCGTACTCCTGCTCGCCCACAGTCATGAACTCTACCAACTCGTTATCTACATGCATGAAATGATGATGCAACACTTAGTTATACAGCAACAACAACTCTTAAAATAAGAATACATCTACCAAGCTACTAGGCTAACTCTAATGACTAAGATGCTAACCTACCTATTATTCCCACTCAACAGGTATGAAACATTTCACGTATTATCTTAGCAACTAAAGGCATCCTTATTCTTATTACAGATTTAATATATATACTACAACAAGGAGTACTTAGCTTCCATATTTCTCAACCTATTCTAAGGCTACAAAAATTATAGTGAACACATAATAATCTAATGAACCCACTATAAAAAATTTAGGGTCAAAGGTATTACCAATTTGCCACAAAAATTCCTACAAATATTAAACTAAATAATGCTAAGCTTTCCTAAATGAATTAATGAACCTAACATCCTCACAGATAACTGTAAGCTAACTACACCAACAAATAGACCGCATTTTTATGAACCTAACAAATTTTGTTTCACTATTTTGGACACCTACAAAATTTACTATAATTTTCAAAAGATCAGCTCAAAACTAATTTGGAAAAGCATTCACTAATTCCTTGGAAAAGGAAAACCCATTCCTCCGCGTGGCCCTGATGCGCGCCCACGCTGCAACAGCGCATCTTGACGCATGACCCGCCCGACCGACGTGGCCCATCATAAATGGCCCATGACGGGAAAGCTTTCATGAAGCGTCGACCATCTTGCAAAAACACCGCTAAACTCTGGAGAAACTAACCCGCAGTCCATGTCACTATTCGTAGAGAGATCAACTATGTAATAAATCCCTCGGAAACACCCTCCTTTACAATAGCATGGTCTTCGGTCACCCACGCGCACTGCCAACTTTGCAAAAACACCCCCACGCTAAGACCGAATCAACCCACAGTCCACAACACTATTTCTCGAGAGGGAGATTATGCGGATAGGACCCTGGAATCTATAGCCTTTAACTTAGCCAGGTCCCTGGCCACCCCTGCGCACGCTGGCGTGATGGACGCGGCACTAGATGGCCACGCCGGTCAACCAAGACCGGTCCCGGCCCAAATAGCGGGCCGATCTGCACCTACAACCCTAGCGCCTACACTAGCTAAGGTTATAGGAGCGCGGCGGCTTCATGAAGTGGTGACCACGGCATGCGGCCATGCGCGATAGCGGCGTGACCATGCCGGCCACCCTAAGCCACCGCGGGGCGAACAAGCTAGCATATAGCATCACTATCATACCCTGGTTGCGCCCATGGTGATGGTTTGGCTAGGATTCCCCGAACAGGGCTGGCCACGTGTGGGCGGTGCAATGTGGCAGCGCACTATGGTGGCACGGCTGCGTCAGCGAAGAAGGCGAGCCAGTAGTGACTGGGCTGAGGTGTGTGGGGTGAAGGAAAGATCAAGGCGAAGGTAGTGGTACAGCGAATTGGATAGTGGACAAAGGGCGAGCGAGCTGTCCGCGCCCATAATGCTGCATGCCTTAACGGCTCGCCGGGTGGAAACGCCAAATTGGCGCCCGGCCGGCCATCATCAAGGTTGCGGGTGGCACAGGTGGTGAGAGGACAAGAGAGTGCAGGTGTGGACGTGTGGAATTAATGAAAGGCACCTCATGCATCCAGGTATGGTCGCAACGCAGCGGCGGTGGTAGGGGAAACACGGGCGGACTGGAGTGGCGCGGCTGTGCACCCAGACATGATGCGAGTGGTGGGATCGGGAGTCCCATGCGCCGACTCAAGACGACGGGCGTGCGCGCCCGATCGGCGTGGCCCGTGCGGCCGTAGTGCCTTAAATGGCAAAACGATGGCGGTGTGCACGGCCAAGTGTCGATGGCACCCCACCGGGCTAGGGGAAGGCAACGAAATGCAAAGACGATACGAGCGACATGATGATGCAAGCGACATCGTGATGTGATGATGCGACAAAGGCGACGCGATGGTAGAAGCAACAGCCATGCTACGACACGAGACAGCGGGATGGGACAGGCGCGTGTCAGGGTGGCATGGCGGCCAGGGCACCGGCCCACCTGGCAACAGCAGAGCAGTAGCACGACGGTGGAATGGCACGCCCGCGCACCAGGGTGGCACAGCGACCAAGCCGACCCTCCCACGGTGGCCGATCGAGCGTGGCATAGCGCACGCGTGGGATGCCTAAGGCGACGACGTTGTGTCCCAGAGATGCGGTGACCGCGCCCATGCGAGAAACAGGCCGACAACATTTTTGTGCATGATTTTTAAAGCATTCGAAAAATCTAAAACATTGATCCAATCGTCAAACCACCTTTGCTATACTTAAGAGGGTATATTAGGCTACTAAAACAAGCCATAATACAACACCACTCCATAACCCAATTTCTCGTAAAAATTACCAAACATAGCTTTGTCGATCTAGTTTTCAGACTTAAGAAATTGAGTAAGGCTTGGGTTGGAGTTGCTTCAAATTCAATTTCCAAGCTATTAGAAATGTTAGCTAGTGATATCATTTTTCGAGCGCAGGTATTTCATCGTCATCTACAATGTTTGTACTTCAAACTTTATTCAAGTATCACATACATGTTCTATAGTAGTTTTGCTCAACAAAAATTAGTTTTAAACCCTAAGTGATATAACATGACTTTGGAATTAACTTACGTTATGCATTGCCGTTGATCGTTTTGAGTCATGGAACTCTATCTACACTCTATATTACATGCATTAACACATAAACATGATGCTCACGACAAGTTTTAGCAAATGATTTATAGTGTAACGCCGAGGTGTTACAAATACGCCAATGCGCCATGGGCGAAGCTCGTCAGGGCAAGCTCTGCTACAACATTGAGCTCTCACAGACGCTTAGCTTACGCCATGAAGCGAGCTGCGTCACAGGCGAGCTCCGCCGTGCGCTAGCTGCGCCGTGAGTGAGTTGCGCCATATGCGAGCTCCGCCGTGCACCAGCTGCGCCGCGAGCGTGTTGCGCCGTGAGCGAGCTGCATCGTGGGCAAGCTCAGCCTCACGCGAGCCGGCCTGGGTGAGCTCTGCTGTGGGCACATCTTCTTCCTCCATTCGGATCTCGGCGTCGGCGGCGTATGCGTAGCTCCTTCCTCGGTTCCGACGGGCACAACCACAGTGGTGCGGCGTGAGCGGGCCGACATCGCACGAGCCCCTCCTTTTCCCCTGGCTGTGTGGTGATGGCAGGAGGTTGAAGGAGAAGCTAACGTGTGGGGCCCACGCATCAGCGAGTGGAGGGAGAGGGCCCATGCGTCAGCGAGTGGAGTGAGAGAGAAGCGGCAGGGGTAAATAGGTAATTTCGCATGCCCGTTAGATGTTCCCAGGGACGCTGCTGCGCTAGCGTGTCGACGTGGCGTGCCACATCAGCAAAAGTGGCAAATACGTAGGAGGATCACTGTTTTGGATGGCAATTCTGTAGGTGCCATTCTAAAACTGTCAAGCGGAGAGGTGCCATCCATAAGGATGGTAATAAGTTAAATATCCCACACTTTAATGTTGGTGGTGGCTGGCCACGATCATTGGATTCCAAAGGTACTCACAATAGGACATGGATCTTATTTGCTTTCTGCAGTGACAATCATGATTTGTTGGGCTTATTTTCTAGATATCATACCGCCTGGATGTCTTTTGGCCATCTACTGGCGTCCAATACACATTGTTTTTCATAAATTGGATCTTCTCCACGCTCCCACCACAAGGATTACTGGGGTGGGACTCCTCAAACACATCTACCATAGTCCTAATGAACTGGATGTTCACCGCCCCTCCTCTCAAACTCAAACTAGCTAGTACTGTTTACTGGAGCGATAAAATCGGGCAGTACTCAGTTCTCCAAGACTACGACCGTCGACGCTCTCGTAAGAAGGCACTTGTAGCCTGGTTCCAGGGACTTGTGCGACCTCAACCGTGGTATAGGTTCGTCAAGCACCTCCCAGTCGAGGAAGAAGATGTCGGGGTGCCTGACAGCGTAAGAAAATTCAAAATTGGATGCTGATACTCTCCGGGCTATAGATGGCCCAACAACTGACGGTACCAGGTCTCGGAAGATGAACATGGACAGTGTTGGAGTACCAGTCACCCCTATAATACTTGTTCGTAGAGGCGGTTCAGTCTAGAACCACCCCTACAGTACATTTTTTCGTTAAAAAATTTAAATTTACAATTCAAATTCGACCAGAACATATATATATATATATATATATATATATATATATATATATATATATATAAAAATCTGACCGACATATATAATTCAAATCGACCACAAGCACAAGAGCATTATATAAATTACCATTACAAGTCCAATTCATAAGAATATATATACCATCCATCATTAAATAGACATAATTCACAAGTCTAATTAGCTTCCACAAGATCAAACCGTCCCACAAGGTAAGACCAATGTCAAATTCCATACACATTGTTATCAACGGCCTAGAGCTAGCCTTTCGGTCTCACGAAGGTGTTGGTACCGAGGATTTCTACCTAAGTCGAATCTCGGTCATGGTAGGTTCCTTTGGCGTGTACAATTTGATCTAATATATAGTTGCAAAGGTCGTCGACGAGCTCTAAGAGTTAGTGATCCTTGTAAGGGTCTCTTTTCATTTCATTCTCTTCTTTCCACTACAAGAGAACAAGTTTCGGTTTAGTATTTTATATCATGTGCGAAGTTTTTATATTACGGGTGAAGATGTTCAAACTTACCCTTAAGAGGTGTCTCCTATAGGCACCGGTGTTACTCATCATAGAACATACATAGTATCCACAATGTACACTCCTAGGCTTCGCTTTGAACCTTCGTGTGTTTTTGCATATGTAAATGTTAAGTAATGCTTTTGACAGCCATGTAATGGAGTACTAAAGTAAGTTACACTTACCGCACATAGTATTTTTATAGCCAGCCTTTCCTTCCTTACTGGATCATGCCTTCCGTGATGTTGATTGACATAGAACCTGAATGCCATGTTCGAATTATTTTAGCAAATGCAACTTGTTAGTATCCAAAAGTGAATGTTACAAGTATATATACAAAACATATAAGCTAATAAGGATTGTCGATATGTATACGTCTTGAGAATCTATATAAAGTCTTTGTATGTCACCGGGTCCCTATCTATTGAATCAAAGACCCATGCCATGCTCCTCCCGACATCGACGCCTATACAAATCTAGTGGTTGCTGCATGAATTTAATCATAGAACTAGATAAGCTCTTTTGCATGGAATAAAATATATCGAACAAAGCTTTAAGTATAAAGTTGAACTTACTCAAAGTTGTATGGTAGCCATATAGTAGAGTGTTGTTGGAGATTTTTAAAAGCCAGGGCAATGTATGCCGAAACCTTAAGGGACTCTTGCCTTAGTTTCTTCGCATGGATGTCCTCTTTCTCCTGAATGGTCTTTCCAGCAGCTAGCTTTTTGGCATCCAGTTTCCACTGTGTAGGGTAATTAAAATTTGTTTGTACTATATCTTGAGGGTCTATATACCCGGCTTTCACACTTGGCATTTGTTTTACATTGTGCACTTGCATTCTATAAATCACGGCGTGGGTTAGTTACAACAAAATTCAAATATTACATTCATATCATATCAGGAGGGCAAGGACTTACAGGCACCACGTGCGAATTAGATTCATTTCCATTGCTCCGAGGTGAAAGCATGTCTGCATGTCATTGAAGTTAAAGATAATTTTCTGGTTGGGCTTCCAAATGTGCTGGGAAAGCATGCTTATCCGAGGTCTATGCTCGTTAGGAGAACACGCAAGTACCAATCATGGAACCTTCTCATTCCAAGTGGTAGGCGCTGGATGCCCCAGGTTTGGTAGGAAGGGCTTGGCAAGTCCTTCATCGACACTAGCTTCTTCACATTCAATGAAAACCCAGTCCAGACTTTGACCCCCCTCGGAAAGTGCATATAGCTCTCTTCTCTTCGGTGTTAGGTTGAAGCACGTCATTAGGCAGTGTATTTTCCATTAGCCTCGTGTGCCGGGTGAAGTTGTGGCATCACGTTTAGCTACACCATGTCTTTTCGGTGATTTTAGACCATCCTTTGACTTGCTGTGTCCATCAAGGTAGCAATGAGACTCTTAAAGACATTCTTCTACACGTGCATAGCATCAATGGCATGGGGACCTCCAAGTCCGGCCAATAAGGCGGATACTCGAAAAAAGATCAATTGTTTCTTGAAAGGTACACCTTGACGGGAGGTGTGCTTCTATCTCTATTCGTCCCATCCGGATTCTTCTTTCCATAGGCGACGCGTATGTTTTTCACCATTACATACACGTGTTCTCCGTTATGACGCCTCTAGAGGGGTTCAATCTACGAGGTGTTGTCATAAAATCTAAAGAACAATTTGCTGCAGTACTTGTGACTTGTCTTTAAGAAGCGCTGGTTCCTTAGGTAAACTATCTTCTTGGATGCAACAAAGGAACACCCATGTAGTACCATCCAAGCAAACTAAGCATCCTGTCTTCCTTTTGATCTGTCCGCACAAAGTAAACAATGCGGGGGTAATCATTGGAAGTAACAAATTTTATTCCTCTACATATGAAGTCCTCCTTTCGAACGCATCGTACATTGGCTCCATAGCCTCTCCATTTCTTGCATCAAAGGCTCGAGGAACACGTCTATATCAATGCACAGGTTGTTTAGGGCCGAAATAAGAATAGTGAGAAGGTACTTTCTCTTCTGACACAACCACGTTGGGATGTTGTACATGGTCAAGATCATTGGCCAAGTGTTGTGGTCACTCATCCTCTCATTGAAGGGATTCATTTCATTGGTGCTCAAGCCAAACCGTACATTCCTTGGGTCATCGCTGAATTCTTTATGCTTCTCATCGATCCTTTGCCACTAACTACAATCAGCCGGGTGTGCAATCTTATCATCATCCACCTTGCGCCATCATCCCACCATGTCATGAGTGCGGCTTCTTTAGGGTTTAGGAAGATACGTCTCAAACGGTCAGTCACTGGCAGGTACCACATTACCAAGGCAGGAATTCTTCTCTGCTTTGCATCATTGCCTAATGGAGTGTCCTCTGGGGGCTGAGATTCTTATACCACCTTTTTCGTACCCTTCTTATTCCTCTTTTTCCCCGTGGAGGCTTCGTCCCCCACCGTAAAGGTCATTGTTCTTGTACTGCTGGCCCCACACCGGGACATTTATCCAATGACTTGAACATTTTGCCACGAAAAAGGATACAGTGGTTGGGGCATTGATGAGGACATGACACCCATGCATATGACCATGTTTGGCGCATGGTATGGAGGGGTAGGAGGCCAGCAAGGGTGTCCAAGTCAAAAGGAGGTCCGAGGCTAATTCGGTTCGAATCTCCGAGGTGGAGGCCCAAAAGCAACTAAAGTTTGAGCCCATCTTGGAGTCCAGGAGCAACACGTACTAAAAATGCCCAGGTCGCATATAGTATCCGTTTTGGGCGTTCTTTATATGGATGGAAAGATAATTTCATGGATCTTCCAATGGCACCAGTCACACCTTAAAATTCGATTGGAGTCAACGGGAATCGTAGAAACAAGTGGGCATCTAGAATCTGTCAGGGTGCTGCTCCACCGTCGGCGACAACTTAATTTAGAGGTGAGCTCGTTCTTAAGTGATCCTTTTCATACTTTTGAGAATAGATTGCTAACTAATGATGTTATATTAATTAGGAACATTGGAGAGTGTCATGAGGGACTTAGAGGAAGAGGTGGAGGCGATGATGACCAGCAAGGACGTCCAACAGAAACCGGAGGCCCGGTCCAACATGATTTCGAGTCTGCCTCGGCCTCTAGGACCAGTCTGCCTTAAACTGGTCACCCAGGACGCATCCGGACTCCGTTTTTGACGATCCACATATGGTTGGAAAGCTAATTTCATAAGGAAACCAATCCAACTGGTCTCACATCAAAAGCCCTTCAGAATTAATAGGACTCATCGAAACAAGTCAGTGTGCAGAATCTGCCAGGGTGCTGCGACACCGTCTTTTGGTCCGTTGGACTATGTATCGTGTTTGGGCCCATTAGGGGGCGCGTCCAGGGTAGGCGACGACCCTAAGACCTTTATAATCATACGCCATCGCCATCATTAGGTTTTGGGTTTTACTTAGATTATTCTATCAAGAACAGTTTCACCGTTCTTCGGTTTGTGAGACCCCGACTTCGTGAGATAATCATTCATGTGCAATTTGGTTGTGTTCTTTCTTGTTCTTGCTTGTGTTCTTCGTTGCGTAGGCAGGGATTAGCCTTCTTGGCAAGGTCAACCTGGTCCATGACTCGGTTGATAACTAGAGGAGCTGTGGTGCTAAGATTACAGGATTCGATCTTTCGATCTGAAGCCGGATCGGTGTGTCATTCTCCACCACAACAATAGTTACCTCCACCTGACGGAAGATCAGGATCCCCGTCTCCATTAGGCATGCATGGATTTTTTCAACCCCCATTGTCAATGGACTTATGGCCTTCTTCGCTTGGTATGTGTTGGCGGGAATTGAGTTTGGTTGTGGCAGCACCCATGACAGGAGACGCTATAGATCATTGAAACTACAGTCTGACCAGCCATACTTAGCCTTCGGGATGAGTAGCTCAAGCACAAAATGTAGCAATTTCAATGTGTCGGACAGCCCTTTTGTCGCTGCCTTTACTTTCAGAACTTATGAAGCGAACTATAGATTCACGAGCGTACTAGCTCAATTGGCATTTTACTCGTGCGATGGATATAAATACCCCATCGGCCTTAGGAAAAGGATTCAAGCCTTCACAATGCTTCTTCTATCTTCATTTTCTCGAGTAGCTCTAGCGGTAGTGGATCCTCCATGGATCAACATTCTGCTCATGAAATCCTTCTATTACTAGAAGAACTCTTGTGATTAAGGTGAATGTGTTGTCCATCTCAGTTCCTTATCAGGTAATAGAACCAGCCACCTTAGCTAGAAGAAATCTTGTGACGCCACTTAAGTCTTCTCGACTTCGGCATAAGGCTATTCCAATATCTGTAAGGATTCAAAATTTTGTGGACACCTTCCCTTTTTACCTCATCTGAGCCTAGAAACTTGGGTCACCCTGAGGTTTTCCCACACTGTGTTTCGGCACTCCACCTTGGGTTCAGATGATGATGAGCCAGTGTACACCTTGAGCATGCTGCATATGTCTGCACACTTCTTCCAGAATCTGCCTGCGTACTCAGCAACTTCTTCTGAGATCTGCTAGTGTGTTCATCAAGGAGATACCATTTCAGCTCTTTATTGATGTATCCTAGTTTAGCCGATGTAGATTTCTTCATGTAAAAGACCTTGTTGTAATCATTGGATTTGTAATATTGACCTCTCTTTAATCCAACTGTATAAACTTCAATTGGTAGAATCCATGCTCGTTCCAATGATACCATCATAATCTATTTAGTTGATTTGGACTAGCCGATTCAAAAATCACTTTGGATTTAGTCGATCCTATGCAGGTGTTTTTATTGGTGTGGTTCCCTCAGTCTCCGGTGCGACGTTTCACTTTCCCGAGATATCTGCCACCTCTCCATTATTTTGCGATTATAAATCCAGAACTAAACCGAGAGAACACAATCTGCCTTTGCTGCCGCATACACTTCCTTCTCTGCACAGTGTCTTTTGCGCAACTTTTCCTCTTTCTCTCTCTTCTCAGATCTGGCCCCAAGACAAGAGGATGGATGATGGCAAATGCCCTACCAAAGCAACTCCGGAGGAAATCCTACCGAAGCACCAGCGTCTCCATCGCCAAGGGTAAGAGTGAGTAGGGTACTAGGGTTTCATCATTTTCGGCCAATCGACTAATCCTTTCGGATATGCAGAGTCATCTCCCATGCTACTACCCTCCATCTTCCGAAGGGAGCTGGTAGATCCTTCGGCATCGCACGCGATGCTTGCTCGGCAGCATTAGCGGGGTCTTCTTCCGACTCTTCTGATTCCTACAACGGAGATAACGGTCGGCGTTTTCTTCCTGAAAGAAATGAGGTTCGGGATCTGTCTTCTTATGCAACCCGTGAGATTAGGCGGCAATAATTCTGCCTCAATGCCTCCCACACTGCTCTCACTGCTATGGAGGGAGAAACCAGCGTCGTTCGATCAAGGCTGGCTGAAGCCGATGCTAGGGTGGCAGGCAAAGTACTCTTCAAGAAAACCCCATTTTGTTGTGATTTACTTCAACGATTTCTTCTTGATAGTCTTCTATTTTTTATCTGTCAGATCTAGTGGCGCAGTTGGAGGCCCTGTAGTTGGCGGCGAATGGAGCTTCTGCAGCAGTCAACACCAGAGGTACCTTGCTTGAAGATCGTCTATGAGACATTCCGGCCCGTGCTAGGAAGTCGCCCTTCATGGCGTTCGCCATGGTGCTGCATTGCCCTGGCTGCAGCCCAAGTCCGCTCGAGCACAAACTTCATCACCTGGAACCTGGTTTCTCAGCGTCCGATGCACCGGAAGACCTCAAAGATTTGGCTAAAGACTTGAGGAAGCTGCAGAGGCCGTTGCTAATGTAACTTGGCGAGGCCATTGTAACCAAAGTGTTCCTTGGCCCTTAGTTTGTATCTTTAGGAAGTTTCAGTGAATGAACTTCATGTTTATATCCACGAACTCCTTTTAGATTGATCCTCTGCAAATCAAAGATGTCTTCTGTTTGTTTTTTGCTCTAAAGGCGATGCATATTGCATCTACTTTTGCCACCCCTGGGCTAATTATGTTCTAGAGGTGATATCCTTCAATATCGGCTATTACAGCCGATGAAAAGTAATCGGCTATCAAGCACCAACCCATATGCTCGGATAGTACTTCTTTAGGAATTTACCATTAAGTGCTTTGTCAAACTCTTCTCCTTCTAACGTCTCCAAAATATAAGCATTACTAGGCGCACAACGACTTATCTGATAGGGACCTTCCCAATTAGGTGACCATTTGCCATATTTTGCTATCTTTAGTTCCAATCGGCAATTTCACTTTCTAAACCAATTCACCTTCATGAAATTGTTTGGGTTTAACTTTCTTATTCTAATGCCTGGCAACTCTCAATTTATTAGATTCAATATTTTCGAAAGCACGTAGCCGATGACAATTTAGATCTTCTAAATCGTCCATCATGAGATTTTTATAATCATCGGCTATCAAATCATCTTGAAATGCTTCACGCCTTGATCTAGTTTTAATTTCCCAAGGAAAAACAGCTACATGCGCATATACCAACTCATAAGGTGAAGATTTAGTTGATCTATGGCAAGCCATCCTGTATGCCCACAATGCCTCATTGAGAGTTAAGTACCACTTTCTTGGTTGCTCTTCAATCTTTTTCTTAATTAACTTAATCAAAATTTGATTGGACGCTTCTGCATGTCCATTAGCCTGAGCATAATAAGGAGAAGAATTTAGCAGTTTGATTTCCATACTGGTAGCAAAATCCTTGAATTCCTCAGATGTGAACATTGTTCCTTGATCGGAAGTGATGATTTGAGGAATTCCGAAGCAATAGATGATATTTTCCTTAACAAAATCAACCATATTTTTAGACGTTACTGTCTTCAATGGAATTCCTTCAACCCACTTAGTGAAATAGTTAGTTGCTACCAATATGAACTTATGTCCTTTACTTGATGGTAGAAAAATTTGGCCGATCAGATCAATACCCCATCCTGTAAATGGCCATGGCTTGATAATTGGATTCATAGCGATGCTAGTGATTTTGAACATTACCAAATTTCTAACAATCTTGGCATCCTTTGTAATATTCAAAACAATCCTCAATATTGTTGACCAAAGATATCCATCTCTATGAATAATCCACTTCATCTTATAAGCCAACTGATGGGCTCCACAAACTCCTTCATAGACTTCTCCCATCAGGACCTTTGCTTCCTCTTGATTCAAACATTTAAGCAAAACTCCTTTGACTATTTTATAATATAATTGATCATCAAAACACATGCTTAGTTGATTTGTACTTGATTTCCTTGAAGCTTTTGTGATGGATTTTTTTAGGTAATCGGCTATTTCAATCCTCCGGTCATCGACAATAACCTCATTGTTAAGAATTTCACGAATTAGTCGACCCCACTTAGTGAAATAGTCGGTTGCTACCAATATGAACTTATGCCTTTACTTGATGGTGGAAAAATTTGGGCAATCGGATCAATACCCCATCCTCTAAACGGCCATGGCTTGATAATTGGATTCATAGCCAATGCTAGTGATTTTGAACATTACCAAATTTACGACAATCTTGGCATCCTTTGTAATATTCAAAACAATCCTCAATATTGTTGGCCAAAATATGCATCTCTCTGAATAATCCACTTCATCTTATAAGCCGATTGATGGGCTCCACAAACTCTTTCATGGACTTGTCCCATCGGGACCTTTGCTTCCTCTTGATTCAAACATTTAAGCAAAACTCCTTGATTTTTTTATAATACAATTGATCATCAAGCAACACATGCTTAGTTGATTTGTACTTGATTTCCTTGAAGCTTTTTGTGATGGATTTATGAGGTAATCGGCTATTTCAATCCTCCGGTCATCGACAATAACCTCATTGTTAAAATTTCCTAAATTAGTCGATATCTAGAAGCACTTTCTGCGCTAGACGATTAGCTTCCTAATTTTGAGATCTAGGAATATGTTTAAGAGTAATAAAGGGAATTCATCAAGCAAATCCTGGCATTTGTCATAATAACCCTAGAACATCATTCTTGCACTCATATAGGCCAATCAATTGATTAATTAACAATTGCGAATCTCCAAATACTTCAATAGCATTGGCATTTACTTCTTGAAGAAGTTGAAGTCCTTTAAGTATGGCTTCATATCAGCTTGATTATTAGTGGCCATCGACGATAGAAAAAACAAATTCAAAACTTGCCCCCACGAGGTGAGATAATACCAATACCAATACCACCTCCTTGTTTGTAGGATGAACCATCGAAGAACAATGTCCATGGTATTGGCTCTAGATAACCGATGCTTGGTTTATGGTGTTGAGTCACAAAATCGACCATTACTTGTCCCTTGACTACTTTAGCCGACTCATACCTCAAATCAAATTACGATAATGCGAGAATCCATTTTCCAATTCTCCCGTTTAATATTGGCATTGACAACATATGCTTGATCACATCGACTTTAGATACAAGCGTGCACTTTCAGTAGATAACAAATAATGTCGTAGCTTGGTGCACGAAAATATAGACATAAGCATAACTTTTCAACAGGGAGAATACGGTCTCGGGATCCAAAAAGCCTTACCTTAGATAGAAAATTACTCATTCTTTTCCTTCAAACTCTTGCATTAGGGCTGATCTAATCGTAAAAATTTGTCCGGTAAACCGCATAAACCTAAATGGTTTACCACAGCTGTGGAGGAATCAATACAGTGGAGACTTCATATATTTCTTGATCTCCTCAAAGCGCCCTTTGTTGCATGTCACCCCATTTGAGCTGTTGATCAGCTTTTAACTTTAGCAATGAAGAAAAAGGAAGAATCCTTTCTGATAGATTAGAAATAAATCTCCTAATAAAATTGATTTTGCCGATCAAGGATTATAAGCATGTCTTATTTGTTGGAGGAACTGCTTCATCATAGCCTTCATACTTTTTGACCGACTTCAATTCCTCTCTCATGAATCATGAAACCCAAAACTGATCGGGTGACAGCTTGAAGGCACATTTATTGGATTCATCTTCAAACCATGGTTTCTTGTACATTCTAAGGTCTTCTGCAAATCAGCCAGTGTTCTTTGTAACCTTTGGATTTCACAACCACATCATCAATATAAATTTCAACAACTCTGCCGATCGACTTATGAAAATGTAATTCATTGCTTTCGTTGATAAGTTGCACGGGCATTCTTCAAACCAAAAGTCTTTACAACCCACTCATATAAACCGATTGCACCAAGACATCAAAGCAGTCTTGGCTATGTCCTCTACAGCCATAAAAGATTTGATTGTATCATACATTGCCATCCATAAAAGCGATAACTTTATGGCACTGCTCTGACATCTACCAACATATCTGTAATCGGCATAGGATAACCATCCATTGGTGTAGCTTTATTCAAATCCACAAGTCAATGCAAAATCTCAATTTTCCATTTTCTTGTATATAGGGACTATATTTGAAATCCACTCTGCATATTGGCATGGTCTAATAAATTTGGCTTCAAATAACCTTGTGATTTCTTTCTTAATCTCTTCAAGCATCTCAGGTCTAAATCTTCTTGGCGCTTGCTAGAACGGACGATATTCAACTTTAATAGGTAGCCGATGTTCAACAATAGATCGGCTTAAACCAAGCATCTCATAATATTCCCGAGCAAAGCAATCTTTATATTCTTTCAATAAATTTGTTAATTCTTGCTTATACTTAGGATCTAACTTAGCACTTACATACGTCGGCTTAGGCCAGTCTCCAGGACCAATATCAACTTCTTCTAAATTATCGACCGACGTGAAGCCTAGTCCTAGTTTTCCTTCTGTATCATCGATTGGACTGTCCATTAATACAAACTTTCAGAGCCGATTGCTTGGATCGGCTGTTGACTCTCATTGCTAATCTGAATGGAGCCTCCTTCCCAAATGTTGCCAGAGAAACATTCACAGTCTTCTAACTCCCAATAAGCTAGATCGGTTGTTGCCACACTTACGGACGCGTCAGCCTGAACCACTTCAACATTGTCACCATGCCATTGAATGAGACATTAATGCATAGTTGATGGAATACAACAATTGGCATGGATCCAGTCTCGACCAAGGAGCAAGCTATATGAACCTTTTCCATCGATGACGAAGAAAGTAGTAAGCAAGGTTTTACTTCCAATTGTCAATTCGACATTCAATGCCCCCCTGGTCTTAGATGCATTGCCACCAAAATCCCTGAGCATCATATATGTTTCAATTAAATCTTGAGGACCCTTCCCACGCTTTTGGAAGGTAGTATAAGGCATCAGATTAACAGCAGCACCATCATCAACTAGCATCTTGGTCATTGGCTTCCCATCAACAAATCCCTTCATGTATAAAGCCTTCAAATGTCGATGCTTAGCTGGTTTGTCAAATATGGCCTGTTGCACTTGCAGGGTCAATTGGGCTACTATTTCTTCAATTTCTCCTTCATCAATATCCTCATATTCTTGACTTATAGGAACTCTAAATTCTGCTGGTAAAATAAAAACCATATGAATATTAACCGATGGCTTACCCATATCGATTGTTTGCTTGGCGCGCCATACTTGAGATTTGTTGGATTTTTGGGTTTGTTCTATCTCTCTACTCCTCAAGAGTTGTACCCTTCTTTTACGGCTTCTTGTCAAACCACACAGGCACCATTGACCTTCTTGCCAAATATACACTTCTCTTCATAATCGTTAACTTTCATCAACAACGCGTTTACCTAACCAATTATGAACTCCTTCGTTTTTTGTGCGCCGATCCATATCGTTATATTGATAACCCAAACGTTCATGGATAAATCAATGGTTGGTTTGAGATTGCCTATATTCCTAGTATTGATCACTGCGTTCAGGACAATTATTCCTAGTAGGCAACTTCAAACCTTCATTCCAATAATGTCTTAAGAAAGGACCAGGTTCAATGTGACTCAGCTTGTTCTCGTTCATATCTCTCTTCCTTACAATACGGCGCCTATATGATTCCTCTTAAAACCATCGTTGATAATCCTTTTCTTGCTGCCATTGCCACTTATGCAACAGAATCTGAGATGTAATACGAGGACGCATAGCACCAGCTTTTGATGTCTCACCTTGTTCATTTGACTCTTTTGCCGATCACGCCGCTGCTTGGCTTCTCTGTATTCATTAGTCATCATCTGTGCATTTGGGTCAACAGTTCCAGCTTCCTTTGCTTTGGTTGATATTAGAACTTTAGCCTTCCCCTTAGAAAATTTGAATTCCACCATATTTGTTCCTGCAGGAAAAGAATTTTCATCTATTTTTATCGTCCTTTCAGCTGATTCAAACTTGATTTTTCTTGCTGGATAGCTCTCCACGAATATGCTACCCGAAAACTCTGCAATCATTAGTACTATGGGATGTAGTGTTATGAAATTTGCAGTACTTCTTTTTAAGCTCTTCAGCCGAAGGAATTCTATGATTTGCAGGTAGCTGAATTTGCCCTTTTTCCAATAACAAATCAAAGATTTTATCAGCTTTGGTAACATCGAAATCATAATTATATTCTGTTACCTTCACCCAAGGACAAGACACAGGCTTCTTACTCCATGTCCACTTGGCAACCCCAATCTCTGCCTCTTCTTCATCATCAGAGTAGGAATCATAAGAATCAACTGTCACAACACCTTTCTAAAATCTGCTATCTCTGCTCATATTCTGAATTCGTCCTTCAATAGCTGATACCCTCTGAGTTAATCCAGATTTTCAAATTCTTGCCCGACTAGTTTTTCCTTGATTATGGAGTGTCATTCCTTGAGTGGCCAAATCTGCCAATTGGCCATCAGACAAATTTAACGAATAACATAAGCTTCTGGTCTCTCTAAACCTTTGGAGGAACTCAAGACCCGATTAATTGTTTTTCTGTCTCATGCTTGTGAGATCTGTAATCCTCTTCTCTCCTGTCCCAGTATAGAAGTAAGCATGGAACTTCTTTTCCAAATTAACCCATCCATTAATAGAATTGGCTGGCAAAGATGAGAACCAAGTAAAGGCTGGCCCAGACAAGGACAAGGGAAAGAAGCGAACCATGTGTTCTTGTTCAGAAGAAGCTTCTCCCAACTGAGCAAGGAAATGGTTGACATGTTCCATAGTTGTTATTCCATCCTGTCCAGTAAATTTAGTGAAATCTAGAACTCTATATCATGGTGGAGAGCTACTATATCATATCATACCACTCTTGGTATGGACGTCGATCGACAAAGTTTGACTTTTGGGCTTCAAACCGTC
Organism: Miscanthus lutarioriparius; assembly: GCA_904845875.1. Classification (NCBI taxonomy): domain Eukaryota; kingdom Viridiplantae; phylum Streptophyta; class Magnoliopsida; order Poales; family Poaceae; genus Miscanthus; species Miscanthus lutarioriparius. The sequence continues at coordinate 105,757,054 of CAJGYO010000009.1, read as the reverse complement.
GATTTTGCATCATTTCAGGTTATCCTATTCAATAGCTCATCGGTGTTTGGGCTTGCGACCTGCTGTCCTTAGCGACCTTGACCCGTCTCTATATATGTATTATAATTAAGGTACCTTGATATCCTGGATTTGGTGCCATGTTGTAAAAGTATTATAATCGAGAAATAGCATGAAAATCTTGAGGATAATCAATCTGCTTTGAGTCCTTTGTTGTGTTGATCCTTGAAACCCTTGATTATAAAATTTGAACCAATGTTCCTAATGATCCTTTGAATAGATGGAGCAATTTTTTGAGTTGATGGCGGATTTGATTTGAAGTATTGAATGTTGTACCAGACTACCTTGATTTGTAGGTGGTGCCATCGGCTGTTGCACTGAATGCTTCTTTGGGTTTGCCCAGGAAGGATGTTGAACTGATTGATCATTGGAACCATTAGGTGACTTTACTGCATCTGCCGTCATCATTCAATTTTGCTGACTTGCCCAACCACATTATTTCCATTAGCCCATGAGTTTGAATATTGAGTATGCTGGCCCCATCTGATCAATTGGTGCTCCATAAAACACTTCTTTCATAATGTTTTGGAATGTGTTTAGGAAAACCTCATTATGATTCCTAAGTGCATCATGAACAGTCTTATTGATCACATTGGCTGCAGCTTTGGTCTCGGCTTTATCATCTAGATCCCTTTGTCCATGCAAAAGAACCTTGGCAATGGATATTTCTAAATGATCTTGTCGCGCACCACGCCATATGATGTCAAGCATTTTCTCGATACTCTTGCTTTTGCTTTGTTTATGATTGCTTTATGGTCTTGAACTGACTCTTCAAAGTCAATGTTGAGGACTCCCTTATTATCCATCTTGGGCGATTGTGGTCCCGGCCAGGCATGCCAAAAGGTGTTGGACGCAAAAATGTGGATCGATGCGAGACAACACACACCGAGAAGCCGGAGATCTGCGGATCCGCTTGGCTTCAATAGTGGGATAGAGTCGATTCGGAGACCGTCGGCGTGCCGAGTCAATCTCTGAGCCTACAATTGACAAGGAGAGAAGGGATAATCCGGTGATTTAAGGCGGAACATATTGTTATTGCTCCAAACAGTTCTAATGTATGGCTAAAGATCCGTTGAATGAAGGCCATCGACTAAAGTCGATATCCACGAGTTCATGAATAATCAAGTTGAATACTATCGGCTATATAGCCGATTCGGATAAATTAAAGGCATAGCATGCGAGGGCAATCGACGATTTAATACAAATAAATCTATAAACCAATAAGATTTTATCTATTATCATTATCGATTGAGGTTCGGCGGCGAAGCTATGACAAAGGCAATGATTAAAAGCTTATAAGTCGATAGATCTATTTATACTTCAATAGAATCATGAAAGCATGCTATAAATATGAGAGGTGCAAGCAATCAACTAAATAGTCGATGGTAGAACATAGTGAACAAACAAGATCATATCTAACATTAAATAAACTCAATGATCAATAAATTCCAATCTAAAGCCCTACCCGGTGAGGATCGAGGCGATATAGCTATAGTAAAGAATGATATATCAGTTTTCATTAATCAATGTACTTTATTTCTTAAGATCAAATATGTCTTGAAACTGCGCACTATGTTTTGATCAAGATCAAGATAGAGCGCCCGATTCAAGTAGAATCAATCGTCAAAATAGAATTTAAACATGATATGGTAAAAAGAGCAATCGATTGACATAATATATTCTTGATCTATCTTGACCTCGATAAAATAAATTGAGCGATATTAAGCTATAATTAATAAAGATATCAATAATAGCAAGATCGATAATACGGATGAATCTACTAAAAACGAAGCCAAGGGAAGCCTTACTAATCTCTAATAGATTCGATAGCAGGTGATTTAATCCAAATCAACCGTTGAGGTCACAGAGGATACATCTATGCTTTAATCTAGATAAATCGATACCAAACTTATATCAATACTAGCATGGGTGGGATCCAAAAGATATAGGCGTACAAGGATAGATATAAGTAGTGACGGTACTTAGAAACAAACGGTCGAGGACCCTAACAAGTCTTGATACACTTATTGAAGAACTTCGCCAAAATCTACGATACTCCCTACTCCCTAAGGGTTGGCGTGAAGGCGAAAAGTTTGTTGTGATTGATTGGATTCTACAATAGCAGGGTGCAATAATATTTATACCCAAAGGCTTAAACAAGAGTCCTAGTCGAGCATGACTATTACAAAACTTGGAATAAGAAGAAAACATCCTAATTTAAGATACATTGGTCTCTATTTTACTCCTAAATCTAGAGTCCAACTTAGTTTTTAAGCTTCAATCGTCCCCGCTTTCTTCTTATCGGTAACATCCAAATCGAACAAGTGCGTGGCGTCATGGCTTCTATAATGTCGATTCCAACACCGGTCAAGTTTAGCTGATTCTTCAAATGACACGACGCTGCGGCAAATCCAAAAATTTCGAGTTTTCGTGTACCATTCCAAAATCCCCGGTGTAAATGTAAGTATTATGTGGATACTACGTTTCAGAGACTACTTTGAGGAAGCGTCTTGTACGAATTAAACCAACATTTGGCGGCAGCTCAAGAAATCACAAGATTGGTGGCGAAAGGGAAAAGGGTAACCCTATAAGAACTTCCACTCGAAAAGTTAAGCGGACATATGTAAATTTGTCAATGGAGTCCTGCATGCATGTTGGGGGAACGTTCTTCAATGAAGCAGAGCGAGTTAGCAATTACTGGAGAGAAATGAGAAGATCAGAAACTGGAGCACCATGCTATGCTTCCCGGATTACAAGTTATCGGACCTCTCTTTGGATTAGGGGAAATTAAAGTAGCGGTGATCTTAGTTTCACATGTAAATATATGACATGCATG